>OU015502.1:123998478-124030978 GCA_907164885.2 Dolomedes plantarius
CCGCGGTTAGAAATGCTTTAGTAAATGCATTTTTATCTGTAAATTGGTTTGATTTTTATATTACAAGGTAAGTACCTCATCAGCCGACGACCTTTCAGAACTACATGTAATCATTTAAAAGGACACATTTTATTGAAGAATATTTTGTGTTTAACATGTATATGTGACTAACTAACTAACCAACCAACACACACACACACACATCTTTATATATAAAAGGCAAAGTCTGTGTGTGTATGACCGAGTTTTTGTCTGCTCGCGGCACGGCGCAAAGACGGCAGGTCGGACAATCTTGAGATTCCACACGAAGATGCCCCCCGAGGTCTCATTATGCACCTCGAAGCCCTTTTTTCGATTTTTTAATTAGATTTTCCGTAATTAAATATTTAGTCGCGATTTGGAGCTCCCGGACGAGTAAAAGCTCCGTAAATCCTAACGTATCCGTCCATGAATTTTTTTTTTCGGACGAGCCTATACGGGAAAGATGACACTATACGGAAATCACAATTAAAATTGTCTGTCTTAATTTATCGATTAATTGTGATTTTTTTCGATCGCCTGTACGCACCCGTTTTTCGGGAAAAAACGCGATTTTGGCCGCGACCCTTTTTTTCAAATTGTCGAATCGATACGTAGATTTTGTTACATTTTTACGAAATTTTTACCTCAGAGACCCTAGACATCACAGTTTCGAAAGCCAGAACCAAAATTAATTTACAAATTGTAGTTATTTTTTAATAAATTATTTTATGATTCGGAAACTCTTGCGAGAAATCTCATTTTGGAGATTTCGTTCTTCATTTCCGGACGAAGGTAAAGTGGGGGAAAATAGGCGTGTCTTTTTAGACGTCAAGCACATGATGTGTTGGGGTATTTGCTTTCTATGAGGGATTGGGTGGTTAAAGGAAATCGATTACTATTGCAGTGATAATCGATTAAAAGATCGCATTTAGTAATGCCGTAATTTTTTTGGCCAACACTTAGTTAATATCATATAATTTGTGGTGCGTTTGTGGAAAAAATCTATGAAGATTTCAAAGAATTTCAGCACAATAAACATCTTAATACGTTTTTCGTCTCGCTGACTGTTGTGGAAAGTTTTAAGTAATCCTATGTCAAAAATTTTGCCAAAATGTGCCAGAAAGGATTAAATTTATATGGGTAAAATAATGTATTGTGGTGAGGAAAAGGATGACAGCGACGCCCATTAACAAAGGGTTCAGGCTACTAAAAAATTGGTAATTACATTACCCGAGCAACGCCGGGACGGGTACAGCTAGTATATATATATATATATATAAATACACTCAAGAGCCAAAACATTATGACCACCCCTACATTTTGCAATGAATTCGCCTGAATGACGTGGAAGGCACGTGATCAGGTGGAAGTGGTATTTAACTGCTGCTGGAGAGTCTGAAGAATCATTCATTCACTTACTTCTGTGTGTGATGGGAAAGGCTGCGGATCTAAGCGACTTTGATAGAGGGCAGATTGTAATGGCTCGAAGGCTCGGAACAAGTATTTCCGAAACTGCACGACTCGTGGGTTGTTCGCGACCTTCAGTTGTTAGTACTTATGCAAAGTGGATGAATGACGGTGAAACCAGCAGTAGACGACATGGTGTTGGACGTCTACACGATATCAAAGAAATAGGTCGTCGGAGACTGTCTCGCATGGTGAAGCAAAACCGGAGCCAGACAGTGGCTCAGCTGACAGCCCAATACAATGTAGGGCCAAGTAGAATAGTATCGTAGCACACTGTTCACCGGACACTGTTGGATATGGGGCTACGTAGCAAACGTCCCGCTTGTGTGCCTTTGCTGACCAAGCGTGATCGCCAACTGCGCCTGCGTTGGGCCCTTGAACATCGCGACTGGTCCATGAATCAGTGGGAGAGAGATGCGTGGTGGGATGAATCACGGTTTGTCATTCATCACGCCGATGGCCGTGTCCGGATACGCCGTCTTCCAGGCGAACTGTTGCTCCCTCAATGTACAGTAGGTCATACACACCGGTGGTGGCGGTATTATGCTTTGGGGGACGTTCTCTTGGGCGTCTCTGGGACCCGTGGTTGTGGTAGAGCAGACCATGAATGCTACAGGGTATCTGAACATCATTGCGGACCAGTTGCACCCTAACATGGCCTCTGTTTTTCCAGCTGGAAATGGAATGTTCCAACAGGACAACGCCCCGTGTCACAAGGCTAAAATTGTGTTGGAGTGGTTCCAGGAACATGATGCTGAAATCCAGTTAATGTCCTGGCCGCCTAACTCACCGGATCTCAATCTAATAGAACACATTTGGGATGTCATGGGACGGCAGCTCAGAGTTCAAAGACCACCAATTCACAATATCTCGGATTTACGTGACCGTTGCTTAAACATCCGGTACAATCTGTCTCCGGCCGTCTACCAAGGACTTGTGGCTTCCATGCCAAGGCGGGTTGAAGCTGTGTTGCGTGCATTAGGTGGGCCAACTCGTTATTGAAAGGTGGTCATAATGTTTTGGCTCTTGAGTGTATATATATATATATATATATATATGTACTGACACTGTTCAGAACCATCTGTAGCGCGATCTATCAGGCGGAATTCCACCAAAATTGATAAAGGACTAAGGACGACAGGGGAAAGAGTTTCCGTGAAAAAAAAAACAGTTATTTCGAAAAGTTGCTGATAGGGGACGATGTGGCGCTTTTGTTGTCGGCGCACCCATGAATTTATATAAAAGGCAAGTAAAACATCAAAATGCAAATTCATAACTACGTAGTCGACAGCAGCGCCAGTATTTTGGGCAATAAAGATCGGTTCGGATCTGTTGCGCCTTCGATTTACAGAGGAAAGGGTTATCAGTCTTTTTTTCCCACTTGCATGGCCACCTCACTCCCCGGACCTTACCCATGTGGCATCTGTCTGTGGGGTTATTTAAAGTCTAAGGTGTATCTTGGTGGAGTCTCGAACTTTGCGACCCTAAAGGACAACGTATCCCGGACTTTGATGAACATTCCTGGTGACATGTTACGCTTGGCCGTTGAGAACGTAGTGTTCAAGATGCAATGTGTCGTCCACCAGGACTAAGGTCACATTGAAGGAGGGAGAAGTGAATTTGCTGCATAAAGTGGTAATGCAGAGCAATTTCTTTGTTATTCATTTGTCTGCTTACAACTTTTTCGGTATTCATCCCTTATCGTTATTGCCCAAAATACTGGCGCTGCGCTCGACTACATATTCGTGAATTTGTATTTGATGTTTTACTTGCCATTTATGCAAATTCTCGGGTGAGCCGACAACAAAAGCGCCAAATCTCCCCCTATCGGCGACTTTTGGAACTTTTTTTTCTTTTCAAGGAAACTGTTTCCCATGTTGTACTTAATCCCTCTACTCAATGTTATGTATAAATAAGTTTACTTAAACATTAGAATTGTTATGCATTCATTAGGTTAGTTGGAAATTTTTAATAGGTAGCTGTATCAACGCTCGGTTTATTTTCATTGCAGTTTTATAAAGCATTATATCACATTAATCATGACTTACTCTCTATGTAGGCGTTCAGTACAACATCTGAATGTATTCAAAAAGAGTTTTTCTTACCTAAAAAAAGAAAATCGCTGTTAGTAAGAGCATTGATTTTCACTACTATTAAATAGAACAAAGATTTGAAAAATTTAAAAATTCAACCTTATATACGAATTTCAACAATATTTTTAATTAATTTGTTTCACTAAAGTATTAAAATTCTGCATGCATGGAACATCTAGAATGATAAATGTCCCTTAAAATGTTAAATCAGCAACAAACTTAATAATAGATGCAGTTATGCTCTAGGTTACAAAAAATTATTTTTGATTATGTCTAAGGTATTTCACAAATGTGAAGATAATTTAACACTTTTATATAAATAGATTAGCAATAAAAATATACCAAAATATTTTGGCTCTTGAGTGTATATATATATATATATATATATATATATATATATATATATATACAGGGTGTGTTTTATTTAACTGGCACTTCTCAGAGTCATCTGTAGCACGATGCATCATCCGGAATTCCACCAAAATTGGTAGGGGAATATATGGGCGCTGTTGTTTTCGGCACTCCAGAGAATTGGCGAAAAACGCATGTAAAACATCAAAATCCAAATTCATGACTACGTACTCGACAGCAGCTTTGGGCTATAAAGGTCGGTGCGGAATTTGTTGCACAATCGCTTTGCAGAAGAAAGGGTCATTATTCGTTTTTTTTTTCCACTTGCATGGCCACCTCGCTCCCCGGACCTAATCCATAAGACTTCTTTTTGTGAGGTCATTTAAAGTTCAAGGTGTATCTTGGTGGAGTCTCGAATTTGTCGGCCTTAAATGCTACGCTCGGCCGTTGAGAATGTAGTGTTGAGTATGCAATGCTTCGTCCACCAGGAAGGTGGTCACATTGAAGGAGGGAGCAGTGCGTTTGCTGCATAAAGTGGTGTTGGAGGGAAATTTCTTTGTTATTCATTTGTCTGCTTTTTACAACTTTTTTGGTATTCACCCCATATCTTTATAGCCCGAAAAATTGGCTCTGCATTCAACTACGTACTCGTGAATTTGCTTTTTGATGTTTTACTTGGGTTTTGGGCTAATTCTCGGATGCTCGGACAACAGCGCCATATATTCCCCTATCAAAGCCTTTTGGAACTTTTTTTTCTTTTCACGGAAACTCTTTCCCATGTCGTCCTTAGTCCCTCTATCGATTTCGGTGGATTTCCGGTTGATAGATTGCGCTACTGATGGCTCTGAGTAGTGTCTTTTTTAATAAAAAACACCCTGTATATATATTGTAGTGTCACTAGATTCCCCATCTCTTGTCTCATCCACAAATTAGAAGAGTTGGCTTACAACCCACTTCGACACACCTTCTTTTCATACCCTAGACCACAAAGTATGTTGGCGCAAGTGAGTCGAACTAACCCCCAAAGAGAGAATGTAGGCAAATATTGAGCCTGTGCGAATTCCACACTACTCGATGATTTCAATTTCGGAGGCTGACTCCAGTGTGATAATTGGATGTAATCCAATTGAGAGTTCAATATCTAGGGTTAAGGCCTGAAAGTGATTCTGGAAGTGTTATGTTTATAAATTAATCTGTTATTTTCATTAATGATTATATATATATATATATATATATATATATATATATATATATATATATATATATATATATATATATTGATATTGAAAGTGCCTAATTAACTGTCCGCAAGAATGAACTTTGGCAAGGAATCGACAAGAAATATTTCCCTTTGACTTGATCAGATCGATCTTTCAGGATTGTATATATATATATATATATATATATATATATATATATATATATATATATATATATATATATTATATATATATATATGTGTGTGTGTGTGTATGTATTGAAAAAGTGCCGAATTAACTGTCCGCAAGAATGAGCTTTGGCAAGTAATTGTCAAGAAATATTTCCGTTTGACTTGATCGGATCGATCTTTCAGGATTATATATATATATATATATATATATATATATATATATATATATATATATATATATATATATATATATATATATATATATATGTGTGTGTGTGTGTGTGTGTGTGTGTGTGTGTGTGTGTGTGTGTGTATGTATGTATTGAAAAAGTGTCGAATTAACTGTCCGCAAGAATGAGCTTTGGCAAGAAATTGGCAAGAAATATTTCCATTTGACTTTTTGGCAGATGGAACCCAGATTTCAGAAACAAAAGACGTGTTAAGAGTCGCGAAATGGCTTTTAGCTCTTTTGTTAATATGTTATGTTTTCCTGAAGTTCACAAAATCGTTTGCAAATAACGAGAAATAATCTGTTTAAAACTTTTGTAATATATGAATGATAAGTGTGCGAATGTGGTAAATGCTATCAACATCTTTATAAATTTGTTTCCGATTACAAACATGTGGGGCGTTGGTGTAATTTGCGAAGTAACTCATCATAACTCATGGGTAAATATTCTAAAATGTGGAAAAAGTTTGCTATTTAAAATAATACGTTTGCGATTTTTTTTTATTTCTTAGGGAACTCGTCACAAGAAAATATTTCGTTTTACATCTAGTTACAATAGTTTTTATAAATCTACAAAATCATGTAAAAATTTCAATTTTGTAGCAAAATTACTTTGGAAAATGTTGCTTATATATTAATAGGGTTTTAAATTTCTCGTTTGTTAATTATGAATCTTTGTCTAAACAATAAATTTTTATTGTTCAACTTTGCATTACATAGTAATTTTTTCATACATAAAGATTTCCCTTTTATGTCAATCACATTGTCATTTCTACGATGTGTCAAACAATTGACAAAAATGAATGCAAAAGTTATGGAATACGTATTATATTTTTATTTACAATTTTAAACTTCGTGTTATTAAATACCGAACTTCACTCTGAAAGTAGGTTCTCCCAAGTGGGATAGACAAAAACGATACGAAATCAACCACTTTTAAAAAATTTGTATCTAAAAGTAAGATACCGTATGGAATATGTGTTATATTTTCATTTAGAATTTTAAACTTCGTGTTACTAAATATCGAACTTCACTCTGAAAGTAGGTTCTCCCAAGTGGGATAGACAAAAACGATACGAAATCAACCACTTTTAAAAAATTTGTATCTAAAAGTAAGATACCGTATGGAATATGTGTTATATTTTCATTTAGAATTTTAAACTTCGTGTTACTAAATATCGAACTTCACTCTGAAAGTAGGTTCTCCCAAGTGGGATAGACAAAAACGATACGAAATCAACCACTTTTAAAAAATTTGTATCTAAAAGTAAGATACCGTATGGAATATGTGTTATATTTTCATTTAGAATTTTAAACTTCGTGTTACTAAATATCGAACTTCACTCTGAAAGTAGGTTCTCCCAAGTGGGATAGACAAAAACGATACGAAATCAACCACTTTTAAAAAATTTGTATCTAAAAGTAAGATACCGTATGGAATATGTGTTATATTTTCATTTAGAATTTTAAACTTCGTGTTACTAAATATCGAACTTCACTCTGAAAGTAGGTTCTCCCAAGTGGGATAGACAAAAACGATACGAAATCAACCACTTTTAAAAAATTTGTATCTAAAAGTAAGATACCGTATGGAATATGTGTTATATTTTCATTTACAATTTTAAACTTCGTGTTACTAAATATCGAACTTCACTCTGAAAGTCGGTTCTCCCAAGTGGGATAGACAAAAACGATACGAAATCAACCACTTTTAAAAACTTTGTATCTAAAAGTAAGATACCATAAATAATTTATTTCAGGGCATAAATAGCAAAATTGTTTCATATATGAGAAAACAGGGGAAACGATTCTCTAAATCCATACTGTTAATACTGGTGTCAGGCCTTGCATATTTTTCCTGTTTTACCTCATTCCAATAGGCTTAGAAAATAGTCAGCCTCATTTATTTCGCTCAGATACCCCACAGAGATTGCTGATTGCGGAGCATATCTCGACAAAATAATCTAAAATATTAATTACGAGCAAACTGCAGCTGCGGGAGACGACTTCGAAAATGAGGATTCGTGAAAAATTACTCTGCAGCCTTGCTTTGTTTCAATAAGAATTTTGCCCGAGCGTGTATGTTTTCTTTAACGCTACTTAAAGTAAGTGCTTATAAGTTCGGCTCTATTCAGCTAATTTATGATACTTTAGATTTATTTTTTAACTACAAACTTTTGATAATATTTCATTGGAAATCCATATTTAAACCAATATATAAACGATCATAACATTCAGGGGAAAGTTTTGATGGCTAACAGGATGCTTTCTTATCGAAAATTTACGAACACCTTAAGTTGGTTGGTTGATTCACTTATTTCTAAAACATATTTGGTCAAGATTTGGCTACACAGGACTTGTCTACTGGGATATAAAATATTATTTTTGGTAGAATAATTTTTCAGAATTATTTCTAAGAAAAGGGTGCTTGTTTTCCCTGATTGTAAACATATCATGGGTGTAAATGAGAAATTTGACTATATATCTTGTTAAAGCTCTCCGTTACCTGTCAATTCAATATTAGTCCGTTGAAAAAAAAAAAACGATCAAACTTAGGTCCAGTTAGTAGCAAAATAAAACCTAGTTTATGAAAGGGAAGAGGTTGTCGGTATAAAATGAAATAGATATAGAGTATAACTCACTTTTACCCAGACATGGGTGTATATAATTTGAAGTGGCACTCTAAATGAATTTGATACAAACACAGTTTATACATGAAACAATGTTTACTGAATTCGTTGCACATATAGAATTTGCTTTTACAGCAATAAGCATACGTACTACTTGTACGGAATATATATTAGCATTCAATAACAATACACTTTGCACTCACAAACTAGAGAGTCAAACCAGCAGTTCTACCACATAAACTTTGGGCCCCCTAAGCGCAAGCGCCGGTTAACACCTGGAGCTGCTTACCTCGTAGCTCCCTTAACTCGCTTATCTATGAACCTTAACAACCTTTTTATTAATAAAGCTGCATGGTATTTATACCAAGCGCGTATAACAAAATTAGCATATCTCAAGCATCTTCTTTAATTTATTCACTCAAAAGTTCGATTCTTGTGAATCGAATCTTATGTATACCTTACGTAGATTAAAAATATTTTACTGTCCCATATTATATAGGTTGCCGGTGTTAAAAATTCATCTCATACTAGATTAGATATTCCTACTAATCACCTTCTCACATATGGTTAATATCACTGCAGTCATGCATTTGTAATAGCAAAACATCATTTACTCAGACTGATATGTGAGATCGGGTATCCGGATCACCTGAAATGACTTTCAAATATTTTTTTACAAGGAACATTGAAATTCTACTAACAGAAATAAATATTTAATTACGCGAAAATAAATTTAATGTTACGAACTGCATTATACTAAGAAATTTTATTTAAATTAAGCATTTGTTAATGTGAATAAACAAAAATAAGGTCTTTCTGCGTCTTTGTCGCTACCATGTAATGTAAAACACGAAAGACATCAGTAACCATCCATATAGAATTTTTATCCTTTTTCTGTTTTTAATTTTTTAAATTTTACATGAGGAGTTAATTTCTTTTGAACTAATAACACCCGGTGGAGTCTCAAATGTTTAAAGTATATAACTTACGTTTTTCTTCCCGGACAAATCGACTTAAGGGGATGGTGGACTTTCAAATTACCAAAAATCGAGCAAAAATTGGAATTTTTTGGGGGGATGTATTAATATTTTAAAAGCATGTAAATATTGGAATGAAATGCATTTAAATTATGTAGTGAAAAGTAAAATGAAAACTTGGTGGCTTTACAAAAGTTAGTATTAAAGGTAGGTGAAAAAACATGTTTTAAATGTATTTTTCTCAAAATGAGTAATTTCCAGATTTGCAAGTCTTTAAAATGCTCCTTGCGTCATAATTTTTGACGAAAGTTTAAGAAATTTATAATAAAGACTCCTGTAATACATGAAAATAAAGTTATGTATCCATTTTAGGATTTGAGGTCATTAAGGTTATCAAAGTTTAACTTTAAGTGTACAAAAGTACAAAAATTTCAAGAAAATTCAGAGTACAAGCATAAAAATATTTCCTGAAAATTAACTATTCAACGAAAGTACAAAAAAATACATAACTCTGTTCAGAAAGTATTAATAAACAATATAAATGCAAAATTAAGGGGAAAAGTTTAAAATTGAGTCGCAAGGAGCATTTTAAAGAAGGGTAATTTAATTTCAATTTTTTAATTATAAAATATTTTTTTAAAAATATCTATAAAATTTTATAAGGTGTTTAATATTGTTAGACTTTAATGAATATATAAGCAAAGTTTCATATCTCTGTGGCAAAAATTTCAAAAATCGTTTTGAAAGGTCCACCATCCCCTTAACAACCTTTTTATTAATAAAGCTGCATGGTATTTATACCAAGCGCGTATGCCGAAATTAGCATATCTCAAGCAGCTTCTTTAATTTATTCACTCAAAAGTTCGATTCTTGTGAATCGAATCTTATGTATACCTTACGTAGATTAAAAATATTTTACTGTCCCATATTATATAGGTTGCCGGTGTTAAAAATTCATCTCATACTAGATTAGATATTCCTACTAATCACCTTCTCACATATGGTTAATATCACTGCAGTCATGCATGTGTAATAGCAAAACATCATTTACTCAGACTGATATGTGAGATCATGTATCCGAATCAACTGAAATTACTTTCAAATATTTTTTTACAAGGAACATTGAAATTCTACTAACAGAAATAAATATTTAATTACGCGAAAACAAATTTAATGTTAAGAAGTGCATTATACTAAGAAATTTTATTTAAATTAAGCATTTGTTACTGTGACTAAACAAAATTAAGGTACTTCTGCGTCTTTGTCGCTACCATGTAATGTAAAACACGAAAGACATCAGTAACCATCCATATAGAATTTTTATCCTTTTTCTGTTTTTAATTTTTTAAATTTTACATGAGGAGTTAATTTCTTTTGAACTAATAACACCCGGTGGAGTCTCAAATGCTTAAAGTATATAACTTACGTTTTTCTTCCCGGACAAATCGACTTAAGATGTACAATTCTTTCATATAATGATTTATGTTGATCCACTATTGTCTCGAATGACACGTAAATTTTCGCTGCTGTCAGTTTACCCTTACTTTCTTTCATTGTAAAGATTCGAATTTCTACAAGCGGTTTAACTTTCTTAAACAACTCTCCATCCCTTACGTAACAGCATGATTTCTAAAGACCATGTTGGATCGAATTTAGAAATGAAAACTTTATTTTCCTTTTTGTCCATTGTCACTTTTCGATCGATTTGGGTAAAGTTTGCAATAACCTGGTCCGGAATTCCGAAGTTTCGCTCTTTATGAAAATAGAGACGCCTCGTAATTAAGTCTGAACTGCGGACTTTTCTATTAAAAAACGATCAGCCAATTCACAATGTACCATTGTCTTAAAGACATTTATATATATATATATATATATATATATATATATATATATATATATATATATATATATATATATATATATATATATGTAATAGCACGGGCGCGGGCCGAAGAAAGAAGGGCAGAGTGGCATAGTTTTGATTACTGATTCGTCTTGCTTCATCTAATTGAGGTTAAAATGAATGACTTGTCGCCCGGCCGTGCATCACTAATGTTTAAATCCATTCCCGCATCATCTGAACCCTCGGACACAAATCATAACACAACTTCATCGAACTACATTTTTATTCAAATCACCGACCGCTCCGTCGGTATGAATGCAGCAAGAGAAAGTACAGGAATCCGTTCTAATTCTGGATGTCAACACTTATATAAACTTCAGTCCATCACGTGATTAAAGGGTGTGTCTTAATAGTTGATTGGTTTGAAGTTGTTGTTGATGTGCAGAACTGATTTAAATTTGTACTGACGCCGAGCCGCGTCTCTTTACTTGAAAAAGACAGCCATCTTGAATGATTTTGCCGAAGGCTGTAATAATGGAATTTAACGCGAATGCCCAAAGGGAATTAAATAACTTAAGGGATTAAAAAAGGCGTATGCAATTTTGAATAGTATAGTGAGGAATTAATAGTTTTTAAATGTTAAGAGTGTTGAATTAAGAAATTACTAGTTTTTTAATATTATATATATATATATATATATATATATATATATATATATATATATATATATATATATATATATATATATATATATACTTTCGCATATACTTTCCTTATATAAATAAATAAATAAATAAATATAAATAAATATATATATATATATATATATATATATATATATATATATATATATATATATTTATATTTATTTATTGATTGATTGATATAAGGAAAGTATATGCGACTTTTTATTTAGGAAGGAAAACTTAACTTAAGTGATAATGCGCATTGTTATAACTCATGTGTCCTGGTGGAATCATCCAGAACTGTTCCGGGTAGGCTTGCTAACTGGGGGTTGCGGCTTCGAATATCAATGGCACTAGAAGATTGGGTTCCGACTTTAGCGAGGTGTCATATCGATTTTGACCGAGCAATCCCAGGGCGACATCTGGGGGGAGTGTACCCTCTCCAACCCTCTCTGACCTCATAAAGGGACTTTCCGGTTTATAGATATAACGTGCCATATAAATCTTAGACACGAAGGTACTCACTGGCGATTGTCGGGATTACAACAATGCGCCCTAGGTGCTGAACACCGATGCACTACCACTTGGCTACCTCGGATAATGCATAGTAATATAAAATTGAATGACGTTATCTCTTACAGGGTTGTGCGAAAAAAGTATACCATTTTTTTCCCCTTGTTTTCAAGCTCATTCCATATGAATAACTTTATAAATACAGCTAACTATTGGCAATATTTA
Source organism: Dolomedes plantarius (assembly GCA_907164885.2). Taxonomy (NCBI): domain Eukaryota; kingdom Metazoa; phylum Arthropoda; class Arachnida; order Araneae; family Dolomedidae; genus Dolomedes; species Dolomedes plantarius. The sequence goes on from OU015502.1 coordinate 124,010,904, forward strand.
ATCAAAATGGAGTCAGACAATGACTATTATTTGCATAGTTGATCATTTTTTTTATAGCAAGACTTTGAACTTTCATCGGTGTTAAAAATATTATGTGTGTTGGGTGGAATAAACCGCATAATTTGCCCCCTACCTAATTTTCTGAAATAAAATACCTTTCACAAGAAAGTAGACTTGATAAGGCTAACTAAAATGCCTTTATTTTTCTTATTTTACATAAAAACATAGTAAAAAAGGGGATCGATTTGATCCAATAGCTTGGAAGAAAAATATTTACAAAAAAATAACCATTAAACAAAAAAGAATACAGATAAGCGTGTCATGAACGGGCGAAAAATAACCTATTTAAATTTTGCAAAAACTACTTAAACTGAATGGTAAAGCTTGGGATAGTTATAGGAAAAAAGGAGGGATACAAGCCTAATGGTTCGACAATTCGTCGCAAACACATCTAAATATCAAACTTGCTGCGAAAACAGCTACTAACACTATGGCTGAAAGTCCCAACTCACTCGCAGAATAGTTACTGCTTAAAAACCCCTCACGCTGAAAGAATAAGTACATCTTAAATACTTCTTGTATTTACTTATACAAACCCCATTGGCTGTGACGCGAGAGCTTCGTAATTCCAATCCTGCCTTCAAAGTTGAAAAATCTGCATATTATTTTATTTTTATTTTAAACCATCCGTTCATGACACATCCGTTTATGAGAACAAATACTACAATGTGCTATAAATTTTAAAGGGTTGGATAATTGTATAGCAAAATAAAATTGCCCTCTAATATTTAATGCATTAATTTTCCATAATAAGCCTTTTTTGCACAAATATTAAGAATGCCTTACTTTTAGCGTAATAAATTCATAATTCAAAATTTATGTTATCTTAAATAAACATTATAATTTATACCTTAAAATACCTTATCTAAATATAAGAATTTAAACAGTATTGAAGTATCAGAAGTGTTTAACGATATTCCTCAAATATTAATACCACTCTTGATATAAATATTGAGAAAGGGACTTCTTTCGGTCATAAAAGCACTTAGTGGTTTTCTCATCGATTGCGTTTTAGTCATACCGTGCGGCATAAAATTCTAACTGCATTTAAAAGCTTCAAGGAAGATTAGCTCAATAAATTGCAAGGTATATTTTCCCGCCGCATTAGCCGTTGCAAAAATAAAGCATATATCATATAACTATTCATATAAAAAATTTCATAACAAGACATTAAACTTTTATCGATATTAAAAACATTATATGCTGTTCATATCATAGCATTAGAGTACAAATTAAGCATAAAAAAACACGTGATATTTACTACAGTAATTTCCCATAATAAGACAGTTTTTATTCAAATATTAAGAATAATATATTGTTAACGTTATAAATTCGTAATTCAAGGATAAAGTTAGCTTAGATAAAATTTAAAGAATATTTCGTTAAATACGTCATCGAAATAAAATAGTTTTTAAAAATACTGAAGTATCAAACGTTTTTAATGGTGCTCCTAACTACTAATATCCCTTGCTAATGCTTTTCTTGATATAAATATTGAAGAGGGACTTCTGTTCATAATAAAACTTAAATGATCAATCATCAAATGAGATTTTAGTCTTGTAGTGTGGTAAATATTTTTAACATCATTATAAAGCTTCGAGAAAGATTATTTCAATAAAATGCTAGTTATAGTTTGTGAGGTATTAAATCAAAATTAACCCCCCTGGTTAAAATAAATCGCAGTTTGAAGAAGAAGAAGAAGCGCTTTATGCAAATGAGCGACGCTTTTCTACTAGACGGGAATCCCAGTGGGTAGCGAACACGTCTGACAGTGAGAGCATAAACACTTCGAGGCGAGGTCGGACGGAGGTAAGAGGCGAACGAAAAACAATTCTAGTGAAAACAACTTTGCGGTACAGCAGCCGGGTATTATCAAGTTTACCGAAAGTGTTTTTGAAGTTATCTATCGTTCCAGCGACTTGGTGATAATGTGAAGACAGAAAGGTTAGTGTGGCGTATGTATAAGCAGGGGCGTGGCTGAATTCTGGTAGGGTTTCCATAATATAACAACCGGGATTAACACACGCGATAAATAATTCCCCGTTGCCTGCTAGCTATTGATTACGGTATTTATGTAGTCTAATTGTTTTGTAATAAATAGTTTAGTGTAGAAAACCTCGTCGGATCTAGTTAATGGTGAGTTCATTGTTTAGTATATACATTACCTTAAGGTTAAAGGAAACAATGAACTTCACAAGTTTCTCGCCTCATAAGCCGATACAAAATAAAACATATATCATATTAATTTTCATGATATATAGCATTATAGCGTTCAACAGTCAAACATTAAAAAAATTTAAGAATATTTCATCAATCACTTCATACTTGTAATATATATATTTTTAAATATTGCAGTATCAAAAGTGTTCAACGGTCCTCCAAATTACTAATACTTTTCAATAATACCACCATTCATATAAATATTGAAGAGGAACTTCCGCTCATATAAAAACTTTGATATCTTCATCAAATGCGTTTTAGCTATGCCGCGTGGTATGAAATTCTAAATTAATTTTAAAACTTAGAGAAATATTACTTCAACAAAATGCCGCTAAATGATGAATAATATCTTCTAATATTATTTCAGTAATTTCCTATCATTTTACACAAATATTAAGAATGATATATTTAGAATGATATATTAAGAATGATATACTTAGAATAAAATCTTTAGAATAATATACATACAATGATATATTTACAATGATATATTAAAAATGATATATATAAAGGAAATATAAAGAATATATATAAATTTTATATAAAGAATCTAAGTTGCTAAACCGATTGTTTGGAAAGACTGACCGTGAGAGAAAACTACTGCATCAATTTACTTAATCTATAGATGTGTCAAATTTAGTTTTTGTAACCGTAATTTCTATTCATTAGCGATAATTTACAATTGAAAATTGCTATCTGCGATTGCTCAGTGACGTACTTAAATCTGACTTTAGATACTCACTAAGCACGAGGCCGCATAAACAAATTAATTTGTTTCAGCGCATGCTCAGTGACATGTTTAAATCTGGCTTTAGATACTCACTAAGCAAGAGACCATATAAACACGTTAATTCATTCATTCTGAGAATCACTTTAGCTCTCTCTCTCTCTGTGCCATTTTAATTTTTAATTATACTTGTGAGATACAGAATTAAACCTAACGTAAATTGTTTATTTTTCGCTCTTCAGTAACCATACTTCTTTTTATTGGGTTTAAAAATATTTTTTAAAGTGTATTCTCTATTCTTAATATTATGATTTTAAGCGTTTGGCAATGATGTATTGAGTATAATTTGTATTAGTAAGTTTATTTACTATCCAGCCGTCATCATTTGACGGGTACCAACTAGTGATATATTTAGAATGATATATCAACGATGATATATTTAGAATGATATATTAAGGTGACTGCCTAGGTTGAAAATGTCATTTTTTGACTCTTTTAGTCTATTTTATTTTTACAAGAATCGTGTAATTCAATCTTTTCTCTTTTCAAACCTGTTTTGATTTTCACTCTACATCAATTAGAAGCAGGGTTATCGCTATTTTAAAAATCATCGTCTGCTACAAAACTGAAGTGACAAGCAACTTTAAATACGTTTTTCTCAGAATTATGTTTTTTAGCACAAATCTCTACCGTTATCATGATATCTCACATAATAATGCTTATAATTTGATAAAATTTTCAGGAAATGTTTTAGATGCTAATGTTAATGAAATGACGTACAATAATTGATGTATAAGAAATAGTTTTTTATTTGGGGTTGTTTTTATAAGGAAAGGAATGACGAATCGGGGAAAATTTTCAGATTGGAACATAAAATTGTCTGTATTATTTTTACATTTTAAAATTTCTCTTAGATTGTGGGTCATTTTTAAGACAACTGTCATATGTATCATGTGGGAGAAGGAAATTAAAATAGTAGCATTAGAATTTTGTGCAGAGTGATAGGTGTTTCAGCAAAATTTCATTAAAAATTACTTCAAATTGACCAATTTATAAATAAGAATGGTATTTATAGGTAAGTTTTTATTCCTTTCTTAATTTTTACGGTCTATTTTACAATAAAAGACCAAAAAGTCCTTAAAAATTTCATTAAAAAAAAAATTGGCTCCGAACGTAGGCAGTCACTTTAAGAATGATAAGATCTATCACTTTAAGATCTATAAATGATATATTAAGAATGACACATGGTGTTACAGCATTCAACAGTGGGAGCTAACTAAAATAAAATTTAAAGAGTATTTCATAAAATACATTATCAAAACAAAATAATTTTTAAAATTCCTGTGGTATAAAGAATTGTTGAACGGTCCTCTAAATTAATAATACCCCTTACTAATACCACTTTTAATATAAATATTGAAGAGGAACACTTTGATATTCTCATGAAATGCGTTTTGGTCATGCTGCGTCGTATAAAATTATAACTTCATTTTAAAACTTCTAGAAAGATTACTTCAATAAAATGCAAGCTGTAATTTCTCGCAGCATTAGCCGTTACAAAAATTAAAACATATATCATATTAATTTTCGAGTACAAATATAAAAATAACTTGTTAGAAAGAGCAAACCGAAAACTAATTAAAGCCTTTTGAACAAGTAATAAAATAAAAACAAGGAAATATTTGCGGCGGTAATTTGATTAAACTGTTCTCGTTTTTCTTTCCAAACTTGGATATCGTCCCTAATTTTTCAATCGCTTCTGATCAATATTTCATGGTATGACAACTTTTGTCTTTTTGGAAAGCTTACTCCCAAAAAAATTCCATTTTTGTTAAGTCTTATAAGTTATTCTGTTGGGTTAAGCTTTTTTTTCCTACTGTGAACTGTCAGAGGTTCCGCTGATAAGCAGAAAGGTTTCAGTAGAGACAAATTGTTTGTCTTGCGCGACAATACATCTTAACACATAAAAAATCAATTAAATATTTACACTAAGCTTATTTTGAAAAGAATATCTTAATTTCGGAAGTAAATCAAAAAGTGTAATGATGTATTGTAAAGTAAGAAACTATTTTATACCCTTCAGTTCTACTTAATTTGTAAATGACTTGAAAAAAAATGTTTATAGCATGTTTTGAAAGCGACGGTTCGTCGCAAAAAGCCTTGTGTGGTAAAAATTGCCTTTTGTTGCAAAACTTACACAATTATTTATTGTAGAGCTAACTAAGTTATAACTAAGTAGCACTTAGTTAGCCATTGTGTAGCAAGATATTAAGGGGGTCCATGACACAAAATTGTTCGAATTTACAAAGAAAATGTATTGCATTAAATTTTGTTTGCAACATTTTGTTTTTTGCAACATTCTAATAGAATTATATGGCACTCGTTGTTTAAACCTGTAAGTGCGTTTTTCTGAATGATGGGTTTTTTCCCCATTTCTCGTTTTTAAATTGTTATAAATCAAGAACCGTTAAAGATAAATGGTTGAAACTTGGAACATGTGTTTTACAACTATTTTACTTTAATTTTAATTCATCAAATTTGAAAAAAAATATTCATTTTTGAATATATGATTTTTTAAAATAAGTTACATATTTTTTTTTCTAATTTTGTAATCTAAATATTTTTAATTTCTTTAAAAATTAATACTTCAAAAAATTCTGAATGAAAATTAAAAGTTATATATTTCTGTTTAATTAAATGAAAAAATTTTGAAATTCGACAAATAATATTTCGAGTTATAAAGATTTTAAATTACTCCACTTTTATTAAAAATTTTAAATTTTAAAATTTTTAAAAAAATTTTGTGAAATTTTATGATGTGATTTTGTTTACAAATTATATGCTTGACCGTCACAAAAAAATCCAAAATTTTAACTTAATAAATAATTTTTTTTTAAATGTGTCCCAGACCCCCTTAACTGTAAATCCCCAAACAAAACAAAACAAAATCGTCGAAAAAAAAGAGAATCAATAAAAATAAAAATTATTAGACTTTTTTTTAATTCAGTTTTATTAGATATTAGAAATATTAGAAACTTTTAAAATCCTTTAAATGATTACCATTTATATTAAGTGAAAATAAAACATTGCATCTTTATGTAGTTTCACATAAAATATATTTTTGTGGAAAAGATAAATAATTATAAAGTCTTTACTTTTGGTGTAAGGTAAATAAATTAAAACACCTATAAATGCACTTACAATGCTTCTTAATGCGTTCATATAATATATTAATGCATTGATATAATATTAAAAAAATCGTACAATAAACGTTATTCCCACAGTTAACTTACTCTAATGATGCAACTTCAATTAAAACACTTGAAAAAAATGAATTAAAAAAAGTCTTTAATTCTGAAAAATTCGAAAAATATTATTCATGATAAAGTTTTCTTTGCGAGAAACTTATTTCGCTCCCTATAAATCATTAAAAATATATAAAGGGACTTAAAATGGAACTGGAAGATTTCATCTCATGATTAAGCGCATACTTTTTCATCCGCGAAGAGTACGAGGCATTCTAAAATTTTTAAGACTCAAATGTTCTTGACAGTTACTCAGGGAGACTTCCCTGATGAGATAAGTTTCGATCGAGAAACTAATTTTGGAAATATTAATTACGTCCAGTTCACAGCTGCTTTCGACAATTCATGATAAGGGCTAAAAAACTACTTTTAGAATTCTCAGATTTACACCGAGAAGTTTAAATTAGGTGCAATTTTGTTACTTCAAATTTTTAACAAAAGGGATTTTTTTTTTACATTATTATCTTCTGGATTTTTTTGCTATGCATTCAACCGTGTCTATAGCAGATATCTTCATTTCTTTTGATTGTGACTTAATATTTTAGTTTTGAATTGTTCTTAAGTGTTTACCCTTAAATATTCTTTTGCAGAATATTAAAATAGAATGAATAGATTATAATTTTCCGAATATACTCTTATTCTTTCGGGTTTTTTTTAAATTTTAATTCCAAATGCAAACATGCAAAAAAAAAATTTCATAATTTCACAGACCTAGTCCACATACTTCGAGTAAATATATATTTTATGAAAAAAAATTCTTTAGTTTTTCGGAATTGAAATTTTTTTAATGGGAATATATAATACTACTCATTATTTCAATTCATATCGTCAGAAATAACATTTAAATAAAGAATTATTCTGTAGATTTGAAAAAAATATTCACATTTTTCTAAAAACGTTTTATTATTATTTTTGCGAGCTAAAAAAAGAAATGTTCTTTATTTGAATTCTCTTATATTTTATTAATATTTAAGGGAAGCATTAATATTTTTGAAAGATTTTATTCACTTTATGAGATCAAAATATAAGACTCATATTTCAATTTTCCATTACAGTTTTTAATTTTTTTGAATGGAATCGTTTTATATTAATCTTTCATTTTGGATGCAGACATTTTGTCGTTTATTACTTCAATTCACAAAGCTACGATACGTCATGTATTTATCACAAAGTAAAGCGATGCAACAAATATGATTATAAATGGTATTTAATTTTTTATTTCTAATTTTTTATATTCAGAGTAATTTTACTGAGAGAATAAAATAAGCTTAGAATTAGGAATTTTTTTTACACATTTACACAAATTTTATACTCAGCCAAAACTTTTCTACTAAAATAAATTTTTGAGATTTTTATCATACATTTAGTTTTCACAATGCAGGACATATTATCAAAAATTTTTTGCAAAATAAGATTTTTGTAATTTAATATAATTTTATCATGTAATCACCAAAGCAAATGTTTAGGAATCAATTGCAATTAATCAGGTAATAACGTCTTATTTTGTCATGGTATCATTATAAATGCTATGATTAGAACACATTTTATCATACTAAGGTATTTATTTGTGTAAGTTTTACAAACGCCTAAAACTATGTTTATAACATGAATTTACCGATTCTCTTCTTGTAAATTTGTATAAATATAAACAACATTTGAATTAAGGACGTTTGCCTGTTTAATTACCAAATTAATTTCACTAAACTCAACTTTTAGTAAAAAAACTAATTAAAAAAACATTTGGCTTTATAAATTTGTTTGCATGAAAAAAAAATTGTCGGGATAACTTGCCTGTGCTCTTAAATTAACTTTAATGTATTTTATTGCATTCCTTTAGATACAGTTATTAATGTAATTTCCTTTACACTATCAATATATGTTTTAAATTGAGAGACGGAATTCCTATTTTTTATAATTATTTCTAAAAACCGTCAAATCTTTTCAAATTTAAGTTAACCTGCACTCATTTCTCTCTATTATACCGCTGCTAAGGAATTGTTCAGTGGCCAGAAAAAGTCCATATCAGACCCATAGATGGCAGAGGCCACATATATATGGCTTCAGTTTACAATGACACCACAACGGTCGAAATTCACCTTTGCCAATTGCCACAAAAATTTTAACATAGCACCTCCAGGAGAAGTGTATCTGGAGGGTTCGTACCTTTCCCCACCCACTGACAATATGAATGGACTTTTCTGTCTACGGATTTAAGAAGCCCATACTTACGGGATTCGAACTGAGAACATTTTTCAAATGTACGTAGTTCATAAAGTGACCGATATTTGCCAAATACACACTGTCACAAAATAATATACGCACACAGAAGGAAATGAACTACTATCACGAAACTTAACATGTATGTAGTGTATGAAGAGATAAGAAAATGATTACAAATTCAGAAGAACAGACCGTTCTATTATGAAGATCTGGCATGCAAAATGTTTCAAATCAGTAAGTAATAAATCCACCTCTGGTAGCTATACAAGCCGAAACACGGCGTGGCATCGAATTAATGAGGTCACCTATGACCTCCTGCGGAAGATCATGCCATAATCTTTGCAACTGGGCATTTAATTCACTAGGATTCCGGTACGGCTGAAGTTGCCTTCCAAGCACGTCCTAGACGTGCTCTATTAGCGAGAGGTCTGGTGACATGGCAAGCCATGGATTGTACGTCATATCCTTGAAGACATTGTTGTGAGAGTTGGGAAGTCTGGAAGGTGGTAAATGGCGTCGAACCGATTCTTGCGACGTTGTTGGTGCGGACGTGGCCGTTCTTATGAATGCGCGATCCTCACACGCATTCGTGTTCCTGGGATGCCCCGACCCTCCACGACGGTAGACTACCCCTTACGTGATCCATTGTTGCCAACACCGAGCAACTACCATATCGCTCCGACCGAAGTGGCGGCCGATACGTCTATTCGACCAACCCGCTTCTAAGAGGCCTACTATACGCCCCCTCTCAAAGTCCGACATATATTCGTAATGTCGCCGGTTACATCTTAGAAGCATATCTAGTCACAATATCGTCCATCCAAGTCGACAGATTTGTTTGAATAACCCTATGGGACGAGCAATCATGCTTTTAAACTCTCCCAGCTGCGCATCTCATATGCGCATAACGCGCTTACCCTTGTCTCATTGGCATCGAAATTTTAATCATTTGGATATCTCTTACCAGACTACATTCCTGCCAAGTTTCGTGATAGTAGCTCCATTTCTTCTGGGTCCATATATTTTTTGTGACAGAGTTTATTATCTGTATTTCATAATGATAATTATTGATAAAGGTTATCGGTTTAAAAAAAGCGTGAATTTATTGCCTATATTTTTATACATTATTTTTCATTATCATTTCAAAGTTAAAAGAAAAATTCTACATAGTTTTTTTTTCAGCATTGAATATAAAATAACAATATACAAATATACACAGACAATAATACGATGATAATAATCCCCTAATATATAGATTTTGAAATATTTCACAAGTATATCTCGTGTTTATAGGTTGTTCTAAATAAGACAACACAACCGTCAAATAGGCAACAACTTTAAATTTAATTAGAAGGGAAACGTAATTTTAATAACAATTCTTTCCCATGTAGCACGACAATTTTTTTCCTTGGCATAGTTAAAGCAATAATGTCATAGTGACAGGCTTTTGCTGTGAAAATTCTTTCTCATTAAAAGTTTATCCTCCCACAAGTTTTAATCTTAGCTAAAACTTGGCTTCATTCGTTAAAATCTTCCCATTTTCCACTCAAAATTATCGTGAAGTTACCCCTAATTGGTTGAACGTGCTCTCTCAAGAATAAAAAAGTAACTGATCAGGGTGTTATAGAAAAATTGACGTTACTTGAGATATAAATATCTCACCAACTACATTGGCTAACATAATGAAACTGAACATGCTCATTGTTGAGTAATTAAATATTTATTAACCCAAATATGAATGAGAAATCCAAATGTATGTGGATTTCATGAACAATTTTGCAAATGTACAATATGTGTGCCGTTTGTGAAACTTCCTGACAAAAGCGCCATAGCATGTCATTGTTTACAGTTATCAAAGCGGCACTGATTCGCTCCTTGAGTTCTTCTACACTTGAAGGAATCGGGGATACATAAACCAGGTGGCTAACATACTCCCAGAGGTTAAAAATAGCAGAAGGCGTGAGGTCTGGGGAATGTGCTGGCCATTGCAAAAATAAATAAATTAGTAAATAAAAAGAATGTGATGTAAAATATTCAAACAAGAATTTGACGTGTTTCCACACATGATATTAAAATATTATGTTATTTCAACTAGCATTGGCATTAAATCGGGAAATTTTCTGAAACAACCTGCATATATCAGTCACCATAATTTTTTGAGGTCGCAGATTAAATGGCATTCCTGTTTTTAAGGAATGCAGTACAGCAGTGTATAAAACGTCTGAAGTATCAAATTATACTGTACATAATTTGTGCTACTCTCGAATTTTAATATTTTAATCTATTGTGATTATAAAGAAACCGCTAGAAATCGTGAGCCTTTCCGAAGTTAAAAATGAAAGAAAACAGACATTAAATGAGTTCAATAAAAAAAATAATGAGGAAACATGTGTAAACCAAAACGAGCGACACAAAAATAAACCCCGTCCTATTTTGATAATAATGGCCAGGGAAATTAAATCAAGTGACTAATTAGTGACATAAATGTACCCAATTACATACAAAATGCTCTGACAGACATAAAGCATACTGATATAATATTGCATAATGAATAGAAAGGATGATTCAGTATGTGAGACCAAAAGAATAAGTTTTATTTATCTTTTTTTCTTAATTCCGAAATAACTCTTCAAAATAAAATACGCGTACATACACACACACACACACACATATACTGCTGGCCACTGTAAATGCAACACCATGAAGGAACCATGCAAATAACATGAAATTTACAACAGACGCACATCACGCGCGCCTGTGGCGCCACTTCAAAGCGCTATTTAAGGCTTGGAGATTTCGACCATTTCAAGTTCGGATTCGGACAAGTTCGGAAGATTTCAATTGTGTTTTTCTTGTGGTTTTTTCAAAAAAACGATCAATTATGCCTCGTCGAAAACAGCGATCATCTTTTGATCAAGTATTCGAGTTCGAAAGATGAAGGATAGTGGCCTACCGTGATTGTGGATTATCTTTCAGGGAAATCGGTAGTCGTGTAGGACGAAACCAAACAACTGTAATGCGAATATGTGATCGTTGGATGCAGGAGGGTACGACGGACCGGCGTGTTTGATCGCATCCACCTCAGCGCACCACTTCACGTGATGACAGGCAAATTGTGCGCATGGCAGTGACGGATCGCTCAGTCACATCACGAACCATAGCACAGCACATGCAGTCTGTAACGCATCATCCAGTGTCTGCGCGTACCATTCGACGCCGTTTACAGCAGAGTGGTCTGTCCGCAAGACGTCCATTGCTTTGTCTACCCTTGACGCAGAACCACAGACGTCTCCACCGCCAATGGTGCGATGACAGAAGGATGTGGACGGCAGAATGGAATGAAATTGTCTTTACTGACGAGTCACGCTTCTGTCTGCAACACCACGATGGTCGCATTCGAGTCTGGAGACACCGTGAAGAGAGGATGCTGAACACCTGCGTTATACACCGCCACACTGGTCCTGCACCGGGTATTATGGTATGGGGCGGTATTGGATATCACTCTCGTACACCTCTAGTACGCATTGCCGGTACTTTAAACAGCCAGAGCTACATCTCTGAGGTGTTGGAGCCAGTTGTCCTTCCTTGCCTTCAGGGCTTGCCCACAGCCATATTTCAACAGGATAATGCACGACCACACGTGGCACGCATTGTCCAACGGATCTTCGTCAATCGCCAGATTGAATTGCTTCCCTGTCCTCCTCACTCTCGGGATCTTTCGCTGATAGAAAACATGTGGTCCATGGTTGCTCTACGACTGACCCAGATTCCATCCCCAGCTGCCACAGCAGATCAACTTTGGCCACGTGTGGAAGCTGCTTGGTCTGCTGTACCCCAAGAACTCATCCAAAGTCTCTTTGAATCAATGCCGAGGCGTGTGGCAGCGGTGATCTCCAACAATGGCGGCTACTCTTGCTACTGATTTTGCCAGGAACCACACTTCACAGAAGTCTATAAATTTAATCATTTGATACTTGGTCAACATGTTATCTACAAAATAAATTTTGTTGTGATATCTCTTGTCTTTCTTGGTGTTGCAATTTGGGTGGCCAGCAGTATATATATATATATATATATATATATATATATATATATATAATAGGCCAGGCCCACTCACTAACAACAGAGTAATATGTGATTAAATAAATGCTTTTACCTATCGTAATTTTTCTTTCCTAAAGAGAGGTACCGGAACGCGGTACCGGTGTTCTCCACCTCAAATCGAGCTGTATATATATATATATATATTCGCTGTTAACTAAAGAAACTGACGTTATTGAAAGAATACATTTTATAAACAAATTTAAATCTTCTAGAACTTTTAATGCAATGAAATTGACATTGATGAAAGTGCAATATATTTTTGTAATTTGGTTTTAATTAATGGTTTATTTGTTAAATAATGTCACCCATTAGAATCTGAGCTTTTTTTATGTCATTCTAGAGCTTTGTAGTAAATGTATTTTCTCATGACAGAATATTGGTAAGGAAGTCATCGTAGTGATCTAATTTCCCATCTAACCATAAGTTCGGGACTATTGATGACGCAGTCGGTCAAAGGAATGTTATTATATAAAAAAAAACATTTAAAAAAATAAACGGACAATTAGTATATAATATTAATGTCATAAGAAAAATTTGTAATATTAAAGAATATTTGAAAAGTAATAAAAAATTAGTAATATAGTAATAATACTGAATAGTGAAGATTTTATTGTATATTAACGATTGAATAGTGGAAGAGTAACCTTTTGTATTTCAACGTTTAAGATATTGGAAAATTTACTTTGTGAATGTACTTACTGATCAATGTTTCTAGACAGATTGTCAGATCGTTGAAAAATAGCAGTTAGGAACTTTCTATGGTAGTTTTCAGTATGATAAATAAGATACTTTTCGCTATATATCAACAAAAGGTATCAGGTTTTCCCCTTTAAGACTATAATTATAGTATTAATAATTTGTGAATGATGCAGTTTAGCTGAGAGATATTTGTTAAAATCAAGATCCCCTTTTTCTAAATTCATTCTAAAACATGCTTTTTTCCACATAAAGAAATAAATGTTAATTTTAAATAAATAACCTCAAACATTTCAAAATTATGTTTGGAACAAATGATTTTGAAACACATTGTTAGCCAAAACAAATTATGCATAAACATACGAAAATAGTACGAATAGAAGGAATTAAAAGAATGAATGTGTACTTAGTATATAATATGAATATCACTAGACAAATTTGAAATATTAAAAATGTATTTTTACAGTAATAATAGATTAGTAATGTATTAATAATATTGAATAGAAAATATTTAATTGAATATTAACGATTGAATAGTTGAAGCTCGTCTTACTTTCTGAAAAGTAACGTATTACTTTTCAACACGGTTAACCTTATCCTAACGGGTTGGGATAGCATGTATCCCAAGAATACTGGTCCAACAATGAACATATACATACATACATACCTATATATATATATATATATATATATATATATATATATATATATATAATATATATATATATATATATATATATATATATATATATATATATATATATATATATATATATATATATATATATATATATATATATATATATATATATAACCCCCTTAATGGGCGTTTTTTCAAACGGGGTATGAAATTTCCCGTTCTAAAGAGGGAATCGGAAAAATGGGCCCCGTAAGCTAAAGGTTAAGCTATTGGAAAATTTTCTTTGTGAATGTACGTATCAGGCAATGTTTCTAGATAGATTGTCAGCTGTTTAAAAAATATCAGTTAGGTAATTTCTATAGTAGCTTTCAGTATGATAAATATGATATTTTTACTATACATAAACAAAAGGTATCGGGATTTTGCCTTTAAGTATAAGTATACTACTAATAATATGGGAATAATTTAGTTTAACAGAGATATTTGTAAAAATTAAGATCCCTTTTTTCTAAATTCCACGAAAATAATTTTTCAGAACAAAAGAAAACAAGTTTTCTTCTTATAAAGAAATAAATGTTCATTTTAAAGATATGCGTCCTCAAACATTTCAAAATAAGATTTGGAACAAAGGATTTTGAAACACATTGTCAGCAATAAAAATTTATACATCTCTTTGAAAATGGTTTTTGTCGCCGGGCTGTCGAGACAAATTTAAAATCTTTTATTTTGTATATTTTGAAGGAGCTGGAAACATAAGAAAAATGCTATTACGCAAGCTATTGATTTGATAATTGGTAGGAAGGCAATTTTCTCGCATTACCAAAGCGGATTCTTAAAAAATGATTGTTTGAAAAAAAACTGTAATAGCGTCATGCTATTCTAAATATTTATTGTATTAAAACTGAAGAAAAATATTTTCTTTTGACTAGCAGGAAATTTTTTCCCTAGTGATAATGTCTTTTGACGTTTAAGGGATTATAAAAAATATTTAAGCAATCCATTTTTTGTTTACAGTATATTTTGTTGACACATATTGAATGTTTTTTGTAATTCTTCATAATTTAGTAAAAAATATATGTTTTTTTTTTCAACACGTAACTAAAGCTAACATAAGATAATATTGTTGATTAGTACATTAAAAGTAAACAATGACTGGAATTTAATGCTCATTCAGGCTGTTGTGTACAAACCGTATTGGATTAGCTCACCTCAGTGTTAACCTATGGAGAAAATATATCTCCTATTTACAGCTACATAAAGCTGATAAATCAAATACAAATGGTGTTTTCAGATAGTTTGAATATTTCTGCACCCTACAACATGATTCATTTTATGAATTATAACCACTAAAGGAATTCATAAGCATTTAAAACACTCTATAACAGATTTTTCCCAAGATAATTTAAATTTAAAAGTGTATTTACATTTTTTTAAAAAGAAAAATACCCCAAGGACTAAAATTTCTTTCTCTAATACGGAGTGCAATTAAAAAAAACTTTAAAGCCAAATCGGCAAGTCTTGGACACATTTTTTCCATAGGTTTACTTTCAGGTGAGCGAATCCAATAGGGTAAAGAGTAGCCTTAAAGAGAAAGGTATTTAACGTTTTACATAATTAAAGAAAAGCTGCCCATGTGTTTTAAGGATTACCGTTGCGAAATTTTATAAAGCAATTTTGGTTCACCTATACGGTACTTCTATATCGAAAAAGCCGAAAAAATCGCGGTTTGGATGAATCAATATCTTCAGGAAAAGTGTCCACCATGCAGTGTAAAATAAATGAATGAAGAATCTTACATATTTTATGAAAGATTTAACCTGTAGTGTCGGTTCTTAAACATGTTCTTTAGAGTTAATGGCATTCGGAAACACTTGACTGGATTCTAGCCGTTAAGGTATTAGTCATTCATTAATTACGTTAGCAATCGTAAATCCGTTTCATTTGAAATGATCTATCTGACTTCATTATATTATTGAAGTTAGAATCAGTCGTATCTCTCATGTGAGGCTTTTTTTTTATATAGTGAGTGTATATGTAAAATTTAACAAAGCAAAGTTGGTGTATCTATACAGTACTCTTATAATTAATTAACTAAGAAAATCAAGGTTTGGATGAAGGATTATCACCAGGACCAAAGTTTAGAGTTAATGGCATTCGGAATCATTCGATTTGATCCTAGCCTTTAAGGTATTAGTCATTCATTCATTTCGGTAGAAATCGTAAATCGGTTTCATTTCAAATGACTTTATTATATCACTGAAGTTAGAGTCAGTCGTAAATCTCGTGTGATACTTTTTCATTTATATACGGAGTGTATATGCAAACTTTAACAAAGGAATGTCTGTTATCTATACGGCACTCTTATAAAGAAGTAACCAAGAAACTCATGATTTGGATGAATGATTATCATCAGGACAAGAGACCGCCATGTGGTGAAAAAGTAATGCATGAAAACTCATGATTATTTTGTGAAAGATTTAATCTATAATGTCGGTTGTGAAACATGTTCTTCTGAATTAATGGCATTCGATAACATTCGACTTGATCCTAGCCGATAAGGTATTAATCATTCATTCATTTCGGTTTAATCGTAAATCCGTTTCACTTCAAATTATCTGACTTTATTATAACATTGAAGTTAGAATCAATTTTAACTCTCATGTGAAACCTTTTCATTTATATAGTGAGTGTATCTGTGAAATTTAACAAAGCAAAGTTGGTTTATCTATACGGTACTCTTATAAAGAATTAACCAAGAAAATCAAGGTAAGGTTTGGATGAACGATTATCATCAGGATAAGAGACCATCGTGTGGTGAAAAAGTAATGCTTGAAAAATCATAATTATTTTGTGAAAGATTTAATCTATAGTGTCGGTTCTGAAACATGTTCTTCATAGTTAAGGGCATTCGGAGACATTCGATTGGATCCTAGCCTTTAAGGTATTAGTCATTCATACATTTCGGTAGAAATCGTAAATCGGTTTCATTTCAAATGACTTTATTATATTACTGAAGTTAGAGTCAGTCGTGACTCTCATGTGAAACCTTTTCATTTATATACAGAGTGTATATGCAAACTTTAACAAAGCAAAGTCTGTTTATCTATACGGCACTCTTATAAAGAAGTAACCAAGAAACTCATGATTTGGATGAATGATTATCATCAGGACAAGAGACCGCCATGTGGTGAAAAAGTAATGCATGAAAACTCATGATTATTTTGTGAAAGATTTAATCTATAATGTCGGTTGTGAAACATGTTCTTCTGAATTAATGGCATTCGATAACATTCGACTTGATCCTAGCCGATAAGGTATTAATCATTCATTCATTTCGGTAGAATCGTAAATCCGTTTCACTTCAAATTATCTGACTTTATTATAACATTGAAGTTAGAATCAATTTTAACTCTCATGTGAAAACTTTTCATTTATATAGTGAGTGTATATGTCAAATTTAACAAAGCAAAGTTGGTTTATCTATACGGTACTCTTATAAAGAATTAACCAAGAAAATCAAGGTTTGGATGAACTATTATCATCAGGATAAGAGACCATCGTGTGGTGAAAAGGTAATGCTTGAAAAATCATAATTATTTTGTGAAAGATTTAATCTATACTGTCGGGTCTGAATTATGTTCTTCAGAGTTAATGGAATTCGGAAACATTCGATTGGTTCCTAGCCTTTAAGGTATTAGTCATTCATTCATTTCGGTAGAAACCGTAAATGCGTTTCATTTCAAATGATCTGATTTTACAATATCATTGAAGTTAGAATCAGTCGTAAATCTCGTGTGATACCTTTTCATTTATATACAGAGTGTATATACAAACTTCAATGCAAGCTTCAAGCAAAGTTTTTTTATCTATACGGTACTCTTATAAAGAAGTAACCAAGAAAATCATGGTTTGGGATGAAGGATTATCATCAGGATAAGAGACCATCGTGTGGTGAAAAAGTAATGCTTGAAAAATCATAATTATTTTGTGAAAGATTTAATCTATACTGTCGGGTCTGAAACATGTTCTTCAGAGTCAATGGAATTCGGAAACATTCGATTGGTTCCTAGCCTTTAAGGTATTAGTCATTCATTCATTTCGGTAGAAACCGTAAATGCGTTTCATTTCAAATGATCTGATTTTACAATATCATTGAAGTTAGAATCAGTCGTAAATCTCGTGTGATACCTTTTCATTTATATACAGAGTGTATATACAAACTTCAATGCAAGCTTCAAGCAAAGTTTGTTTATCTATACGGTACACTTATAAAGAAGTAACGAAGAAAATCATGGTTTGGATGAACGATTATCATCAGGACAAGAGACCTTCATGTGGTGAAAAAGTAATGCATGAAAAATCATAATTATTTTGTGTAAGATTTAATTTATAGTGTCGGTTCTAAAACATGTTCTTCAGAGTTAATAGCATTCGGAAACATTCGATTGGATCCTAGCCTTTAAGGTATTACTAGTTCATTCATTTCGGTAGAAATCGTAAATCCATTTCATTTCAAATGATCTGACTTTATTACATCGTTGAATTTAGAATCAGTCGTATCTCTCATGTGAAGCTTTTTCATTTATATAGTGAGTGTATGTGCAAACTGTAACAAAGCAACGTTGGTTTATCTATACCATAGGTGGGGAACCTTTTTGCCATTAGAGGCCACGTGTAAATTAGGTAGTAATAAAGGAGGCCGCATAAGTTGATGAACCTATAAATGCGAATTTTATGAAATTATTATAGTTAGATATAGTTTTAACAACTCGGTGCATTATATAGAAAAATAACAAAAAAATTAAGTTTTTATTTATTTATTATTTGACATAAAAAGTTACAATATAAAATATTTTTGTATTCACATAAGTATAAAAACTTGTTATAAGATTAATCATTAATTATTATTTTTTTGCAGAAAAAATAATACGTTTTAACGTACATGGAGCCAGTCACAACAATAATAGTAAGAAAATAGTTTTTGTGTAGAGATCATATAACCAGGGACGGATTTAAGAGTATGCCGTCTATAGGCTAATGTCCATTTGCCGCCCCCTCTATAGTTGAAATTTGCTTAATACATTTGTTTTATACAGAAAACGGATAGAGTTCATTGGTGTTTTCATCTTTTTTAAACATAAAGATCATTTAGTTTAGATAAAACTACAATTTTATTGGTTTACATAATAAATTATATAATCAAATTAGTTATCTACTTGTTTTTTACTTACTTACTTCTTTTAAGATTCGTCAAAAAATGAAATGGGTTTCGTAGCTAGTAGGGATCTAGCTAAGCTAGGATTCGTAGCTAGTAGCTAGTAGGGAGTAGCCTACTTGTTAAAAACTGTACGTTATGTATTGGAATACTCTGAACTATAAGGCAAAATCATAACAAACATCACGAACACGCCTCTCTCAACACAATCATCAACGATCCCGTTGTGCACACCGATAGACATGAATGGCGGCGTCAAACTCAGACAGACTAGACTGACACTACACTACACTGTTGCCTGATTGGCTACAGTGTTGTCAGATGAAATCGCTGCGCTTGTGCCAGTGTTGTCAAACCAAATCAGATTGCACTACAAGAAAGTTATAATACAATATTACGTGCTGTGAATTTGTATTATGTTATAGTTTTAGAAAGTAGGCTATGTAGACGGACTAAAACATATTTTTAAGTAACATGTATTCTTAAATTCGTACGGAAAATATTATTAACGCCTGAAATACTTCATTTTAGCTGTTAAATAAATTGCCAAACTGCCGCCCCTGAAAATTTGCCGCTCTAGGCTGCAGCCTACTTAGCCTATTTAGAAATACGGCCCTGCATATAACATGTCTGGTAGTATTGATAAGAAACTCTAAGCATTAAATTACATATAAAGTGTAGTTAAAGTATCATACAATCAAGGTAAATGAATCTCATTTGGATAAATATACAATTGTAGCGACTTTAGACAACAATTTCAAAATGTCAACATTATTTTGGCCGACACTGTACATACATTCATGCCGTTCTTTATTTAATTCTATTTATTTGGAAATTGTTGTAATCTATATAATTAAATATTAATTAATACAAGTGCTAGCTTTTATT
>OU015502.1:124035978-124085978 GCA_907164885.2 Dolomedes plantarius
TATTCTTTTTTTTCTCTTTATATTTTTAATGAATGCTTAAAATAAGCAATAAGTTTCATTGTTAGTTCTATAAGGTATCCTGTAAATAAAAATTAAGATATTAAATGCAAAAGAAATGCGCATGGGACATTTGTAATTAGGCCAATTTTTGATAAAATTTATAATTCATAATTCATAAATTATTAATATTTCATCATTAAATTTTAACCACTTTTACATATCTATGGTATTAATCACATATTCAAATTTCAAGCAAATCCATTCAAAACAAAAAAAAGTTAGGTTTGAAGGTCCACTGTCCCCTTAATATTCGTTAAAAGTTAAATTATTTGCCTATCTTTCGGCTCTCATAAATTAATCCCTTGCGCACCATGACGTACATACGTACGTCATGAAATTCTCGTGGACCAAAACCATGACGTAAACATGTACGTTAATATTCTGTTTCAGCGCATTCACTGCGATTGTTGCTTGGTTATTACACTATGTGTGAAAATTTTGGTTTGGTAATGTGAGCTGTTCTCATTTTCATGCATTTACTTTCCGTTATGTATTTGATATATAATTTTGCTTCTATATTTTTTACTGAAACGTAGATTTTTCAGTATTTTGCAAGTTTTTCAGATCTTTGTAAACAAGATAATTATAGTGCAATAATAGCTTTGAAGTACAAATCATGTATCATTTTCCTAATTTACATATTACTCACGTCGTCTGAATTCAAATACATCCAAAACTTCAGTTTCAAGAAAATCGAAGAAATCTGGTTTTCAGTGTATTTAATGGTGAAATCAAAGTGGTGCGCAAAGGGTTAATGTCTCCGAAAGATTTTGAAGGCAGCTACAGTTGCTTGAACCACGTTCCTGCTTTAGGGTATTGCTCTTAACACGCTATCATATCCTGGTTAGTTTCATGGTACCGTTCTTAAGGGCCTGTTCACATAGGAATCCGTTGAGTTGCGTTAAGGAAAAGATGTTGAGACAAAAATAAACCAATCATAGCTAAAATTTCATTGCTAATCGTTTGGAGGCATATGATTGGTTTATTTTCGTTACAACGTCATCTTTTCACTTAACGCAACGCAACGGACTCCTATGTGAACAGGCCCTTACAGTTTCATACGAAAAAAAGGCCTAACACAACTTCAAAAAGTTTGTGTAATGACAGCTGCTAAATAGGCGTTTAGATCCATGTTTTTTTACTTTATACGTCTTTTTCTAATGGCATGCCATTTTCATGTTCTGTCAGTATTCGTTATTCTTCACTCACTGTCAACATACACTGAGTTGCAACGTATTATGATTACCTAATAGTTCTATGCGAATCAGCTATGACTTCACGCTGTTTCTACTAGATGGTTTGACATGTATAAAAAGGGATTGCTGAATGCTTGTAGATAAAGTTTAAGTGTATTTATTATGAAGGAATGGGTAAAATATGCGATTTAAGGTGATTGCCTACGTTGAAAATGTTATTTTTTGACTATTTTGGTCAATTTCATTTTTTGCAAGAATCATGTCATTCAATCTTCTCTTTTCAAAACAGTTTTGATTTTCATTCTACATCAGTTAGAAGCAAAGTTATAGCTATTTAAAAAAACATCTTCTGCTACAAAATTGAAGTGACAAACAACTTTAAATGCGTTTTTCTCAGAATTATGTTTTTAGCAGAACTCTCTACGGTTATCATGATATCTCACATAATAATGCATATAATTTGAAAAAAAAATTTAGGAAATGTTTTAAATGCTATTGTTAATAAAATGACGCACAATAATTGGTATATAATAAATAGTTTTTTTATTTGGGGCTGTTTTTATAAGGAAAGGAATGACGAATCGGGGATATTTTCATATTGGAACATAAAACTGCGTGTATTATTTTTGCATTTTAAAATTTCTCTTAAATTGTAGACCATTTTGAAGATAACTGTCATGTATATGTATCATGTGTGAGAAGGAAATTAAAATAGTAGCATTAGGATTTTGTGCAGAGTGATAGGCGTTTTAGCTAAATTCCATTAAAAATTACTTCAAATTGGCCAATTTATAAAAAAAGTATGCTATTTACAGGTAAGTTTTCTTTCCCTCTTTTAATTTTTATGTGCTATTTTACCATAAAAGACCAAAAAATCCTTTAAAAAATTATTTAAAAAAATTGACTCCGAACGTAGGCAGTCAACAGACTTTGAACTTAGACTTTGACTCCGGGGGCTAGAAGCATAAAAAATTTCTGCTTTGTGAGACTTTTACCACGCCAAGCGATGCATATTTTTATAACCGAATTTGGCTGCCAAGTTACCAAAGCATTGAAGCGAAAAGCATTGAGCGTCAGAATCAAAGATCAGAGGGCTGGAATATTCTTTTATCAAAACAAAGCATTTATATTCACACTGCTCTCAAATGGTAATGGGTCCAAAATTCTGGCGGAGCATACAACAATGCAAAAAGTCACAGTAGAAGGTAATGCCATTTCTTTCAAGTCGTCTGTTACCTGGCAAAATATATCTCATCAACTGGCGAATGAAGTCGAAAATCGATCATTATACCATGCATGTCAAACCTTGCTAGACTAGGTTGTTTTAATATCTAAAAGAGCCAAGAGATTTTTGTGCGAGTGAATAAGCCAACCTTGTCTATGCGAATGTTGAACGATCTGAAAATCCAGTTTGATCACTAGAAAACAGGAAAAGTAAACAAGCCCATCCTGATTCATTTCCCGTTAGAATAGTTTAGAATAGTTAGATTATAATGATAGTTTCCTATTATCCAATTCATAATTGAAAATTGGTGAATATGTTCGGAAGGTTTGCTTCAAAATCAGTAAAGTGAAATTTTAGCATTCCCTGCATGTTTATATCATACGAAAGATATAGCTTAACATTAATAAGCTTTAAATATATTTGAATGCATGTATGTAGAATGCATTAATTTATTACTCAACATGTATTGGAACATAACTACGTTACCACTATGTTTGACTATTGTCATCTGAGATCCACTTATACAACATTATCCAGGATATATTGAGTATTAATTTATTTTTAACGACCCGAGGTACAATACACTTTATACGGATTATAAAGCATTTTAAATTGCGTCATTTATCCGCACAAAAATTCGTGTGTTTAAAAAGCGTTTTCCATTTCAAAATTTTTTACGGTTGCACTGTCACACAAATGATGCTATTGAGACCTAGTTTAAAGCTCTAGGCTCAATTCCATTTATCTGCGGTAAAAAAGATTTTGCACCCATAAAAATGGTATTTCACTCAATATAACTCGAGAAAAATGTATAGGGTCTCTTCCTTTACAATAAAAATTTAAGCATCAATAATTTATATCCCACAGAACAGAACGTCAAAACAAATTTACAATCTTATATCTTTTCAATTTAAAAAAAAATCTAAAAATATCGAGAAATACTTTTTTTTATCTTGATACACTTTCCTTAGAAATTGTCAAATAATATTCGAGTTTAAAGAATTTTTTTGACTTTTAGAAGGAAATCAAATAATATCTGTGAAGCATACTTTATGAATGAGGGATGTTTTTTAATATGCACAACTATCCATAAATGGTATAAAGCCTTTTCCTTTTAGAATTCTAAATGCTTCCATTTGAACATAAAAGAAAAAGAATGGCTCGTTATTTAAGAATATTATTTTCGATGAAATATTTTCTCTGTTCAAATATGACTGTGGATATGCAATTGTGATTAAAAATATTAATATACAGTTTTCATTCCTTGTATCTATAAAGCATAAATTCTTAATTTATGCTATTTGGATGGTTCATCTTCAAAGAGAATATATAATTTTTTTTTATCAAACACTTTTAGTTCGTCAGTTATGAGAACTATGTTTAAGAATATTATATTGTCTTTGAAGATGAGGAGATGCGCGCAATATTTCAAAGCCAGAAATGTATTCTCTGCATCTTATATGATTTTATTTCCAAAATTTGATAAATATTTTTATATATTAAAACATATCGTTTAAAATACTGTTTTACGATTGTGCTTCATTTGTCATTCATTTTGGGATTTGCATCTTCATGAGGCATTTGCTTCCAGTATATACCAAAACTGTTTTCACCAGCAAAAAATTAAAGTTAATGATAAAAATGGACTTTTATAAAAAATAAATAAATAATTGCTATGAATTATTATTATTATTATTATTATTGTTTTTTATTTCCAGTGGCAAGAATTACAGGAAAATAAATATCAAAAATACAATAATTACAAGATAAAAAGAACTTTTTAAATGCCATGTTTTTAAGATTTCTGTTGAATCATACAAACTTGACAATTCAGTGTATTAATAGATACTTTTTAAAAAATTTTTTGATGAATTTTCCCATCAACTTGAAAGAAAATGAAGTTAATTGGATGTTAAGTTGTATTTAACTTTTCGTCCCGTTCCGGCCAATAGATGGCTACACCAGTCTACAAAACAAAAATTTACTGAACATAACTGAAAATTAATTTCATTCAGTTTAAAGATGGCTAAAAGTATTACAAAATGCATTGTCATCGTGTTCTCAGCTATTCTAAAAGTTTCAAATGTCTAGCTAGTCGGGAAGTTATTTAAAAATCTATTGCAAGATTTGCACTTGACAAACACACACACAAACACACAAGAAAGCCAGTTAATAAAAACATGGTAAAAATTTAAGATAGAAAAATGACATCAGGCAATCCATTAACATTCTGGCAATCCAATAGTGCTCCCATAAAGAAACGGGAGGTAGAGCAGAACAAGAAGCAAGGTGAGGCATATCCAGTACTTCCTGGTTATCACACAGGAGACAAAGAGTGTCGGGAGCCAATATTCTGTGGAGCTGCTTGCGGAGGAAATCATGGCCAGAAAAAAGCCGTACCATTGCCACTAATTTATCTCTAGACCGCACAGAAATATCATGGACATGGTCATACCAGGGCTTGTGACCGCTTCTAACGGCAACAACCTGTGAGAAGGAACACCTGAGGATCTTTTTGACTATATTCTTGATGGAATGTGTAGAGTATAGCTCACTTCTACGCCCACTTGGGTGTATATAATTTGAAGTGGCACTCTAAATGAATTTGATACCAACACAGTTTATACATGAAACGATGTTTATTGAATTCGTTGCACATATAGATTTTGCTTTTACAGCAATAAGCATACGTACTACATGTACGGAATATATATTAGCATTCAATAAAAATACACTTTGCAATACTCACAAACCAGCAGCGAGTCAAACCAGCAGTTCTGCCACGTAAACTTTGGGCCTGCTAAGCACAAGTGCTGGTTAACACCTGGAGCTGCTTACCTCGTAACTCCCTCTCGCTTATCTATCAACCTGAACAACCTCTTAACTTAATCAAGCGCGTATGCTTAAATTAGCATATCTCAAGCAGCTTCTTTAATTTATTCACTCAAAATTTCGATTCTTGTGAATCGAATCTTATGTATACCTTACAAATGGTAGGCCAAATCCTGGTTGTTTAGCTGTAAAACAGAAACCCTCTTTTTCGCCAGGAAGTCAGCAGCCTTGTACACCTCAATTCCGCAGTGGGCCGGGATCCACTGCAAGACAACTGTTTTATTTTGATCCGACAATCGTTCCAGAAGGTTGACACAGTCATCAATATCTTCGGATCGAGAGAAACATGGGGAATCAATAGCCTGAAGAGATGCTCTCGATTCTGAGATAAGCACCACTCTTGATAAACGGTCCAATCGGCTCTAAAGCTGGATAAGAGCCAACTGGATAGCTGAGATTTCACCATGAAAAGATGACAGGAAAACGCCAACAAGAGAGTAACATGAGAGCAGTTGACAATCAACACTGGCTTCAACGTTGATACAATAATTTGTTCTAGAGCGATCCGTATGGACCCTGAGCCAATGTGAAACGGGGTAGAGGGTATTTATAGTTTTGTATGCCACTAATCTTACAAATTTATCACTGTCCACCGCTTTCAACACACATTTTCTCAAGCCAAGACGGATAGAGAAGGGTTTCGTTTCGATAGGGATACGATATATATATATATATGTGTGTGTGTGTTTGTGTGTGTGTGTGTATGTATATATAGATATATATATACATACAGTGAAACTTCTCTAGCCGGCCTCCCCTCTAACCGGCCATATTTTGTTCAGAACTGATCTAAGGCTCGATACAGTCAATAATATTGAAAAAAAACTTTTCCATGGCCAGCCCTCAACGCAATTTTCGATAATGATCACTGTCGTCTTGTTATAACTCGTCATATTTACGAAGCAGTTTTTATTGCTTCAGTGGTTTCAGAAACAGGAAATATATCATTCAAAATCAAAATAAATTGAAACAAATATAGTGCCAAAAGACTAGCTAAATGGTTTCAATCTACACCTTGTCGATTATAAAGCAATGCTGTAGATTAAAAATTTTTAAAAAATATAAATGTGTTGCATTGTGACCTACAAGGACTAACATATGATATGGATAATTTTGTTTTCAGTAAATGATTCATTCCATGACTTACATATATTGTCAAACTGTTTGCAAACATTAATAGTTCTATGGTAGAGGTTCTCTTCCTATTGGTAGCGAATTTTTTTTTCTGAGAGTAACACAGATTTTATTACATTAAAATAATTTTTTAGCGAATTTCACTGAAAAAAAAATTGTCAATATTTATTTAACATGAAAGTGTCTGGCAGTGTATTTTAGGGGAAAAAAAACTCATTCAAAACACAAACCCAACTAGTTGGAAATCTACTGAAGAAAAAGATCGAAAAATTTCTAGTTTTCCTAGTCTAATTAGGCGGCATTTGTCTAGTTTGATTCAGAGTATTAGTTCAAATATAATCTGAATGTAGAGGTCTACAAATTAACACAAGGTTGAGTTATAAACTTTTATTTACAACACTTAAAGGGGGTCTACATAATTCTACAAATCTAAGAGCCTGCTTTCATGGCGAAGTCCAAGTTTCGTCTTGTCGAATTCTAATAGAACGATGTGGAGTCGCTGCTCGCTACGTCATACATTTCGTCACACCTACCGCTTTTATTTGGAAGTCAATGAAAATCACGGTCACTTACTACGCACAGTAAATAAATTCTAAATGTCAGTTTGTGTTTCATTAGTCTGTGCTGTCACTTTTGGCTTTACTTTTGTAATTCCTCCGATGGATTAAAGCAATTTTACTATTTAAGAGTTTGTGACGCTGCGTTCTATCCAAATTAGTTAACGCCGCTTATTCAAATTAGTGATGACGTCACTTGTCAAATCCGACTTCGCGGCATGCAGAAAAGCACTCAACTGTAATACAAACAAGCAAAACTGCAGCGCCATAAGTTTTTATACTTTTATCGTTATATAATTCTGACCAATACGATAGAGGCATTATTTTTTTTGAGGCTTTGTACTGATCTAAATTAGCTTTCAAGGGGGATCAGGACACAAAATTGTTTGAATTTTCGAAAAAATTTTATTGCATTAAATTTTTTTTGCATTAAATTTCGTTCTAACTAAGTAGCACTTAGTTAGCCATTGTGTAGCAAGAGATTAAGGGGGTCCATGACACAAAATTGTTCGAATTTACAAAAAAAAAATTATTGCATTAAATTTCGTTTGTTCTTTTACGCTTAAAATTACGTTTAAATCATGTTTCTATCTTAATTAGAATAGGATAAATTATTATTTTTTTGGCAACATTCTAATAGTAGCCAATCATTGTTTAAACCTGTAAGTGCGTTTTTCTTCATGATGGGTTTTTTCCCCATTTCTCGTCTTTAAATTGTTATAAGTCAAGAACCGTTAAAGATAAATGGTTGAAACTTGGAACATGTCTTTTTCAACTATTTTACTTTAATTTTGGTTCAGAAAATTTGAAAAAAATATTTACTTTTGAAAATATGATTTTTTAAAAATAAGTTACATAATTTTTTTTTCATTTTTTAATCTAAATATTTTTAATTTCTTTAAATTTAATATTTCAAAAAATGCTGAATCAAAATTAAAACTTATATATTTCTACTTAATTAAATGAAAAAAATTGAAATTCGACAAATAATATTTCGAGTTATAATGATTTTAAATTACCCGACTTTTATTAAAAATTTTAAATTAAAAAATTTTTTAAAAACATTTTGAGAAATTTTATGGTGTGATTTTGTTTACAAATTATATGGTTGACCATCACAAAAAAATTCAAAATTTTAACTCAATAAATAATTTTTTTTTAAATGTGTCCCGGAACACCTTAAACATCTTTGACCGAGGTATGAATGTTTCTTAACCCCTTAACGATCGGATAATTTTCAATAAAACGGTAATAAAAGTGCCTATTTTTTTCGGAGGATTCCATTTATATTTTTATCTGTCATATCTAGTTTAAAATAAACCATCCCCAATTTCATTATAAATAGTCTGGTGCTACCATCTGGTATGTAAAATAAGAAATAAATTTTTTTCAGTGTAAATGAAATATGTTGTTTTAATCTTTTTGGTGCGTTACTTTTGGATACTCCAGCCCGGCAATATCACGGGCACGAGAAATAGAAGGCGAAAACTCACCCAGTGATTTTCACGGAAGCGAGAAGGAAGGAGTTAATGTTCTCTAATTTTTTACAAATTTCATTTTTTTCTATTAAACATTGGAACAGTTTCTCTGTCTTAAAAGGACTTTTTTTACTTAATATATGTAGTGCGATGTCGCAGGATGCGTGGCAACCATTAAAAGGGGTCAGGAAAGGTCATTGAATGGTTGGGAAACATTGTTCTACGGCTCACCAACCAACAGGGGATCGGATAACATAACGCGAGTCTCAGCAACTCTAATTTCTAGATGAAATGTATACATTCCGACGCCTATTAAGGGTTTATGTTGGATCAATATATGGTTTTGAACATGAACGAAACTGGCAAAATTCCAGAAGCACCAAATTACGACACAAAATACATCTTTTATTTCTAAATGTGGAAAACATAGCTGTTTTATTAACTCAAGAAGCCTTTAAAATAAAATGTCCTAGTATCAATAAAAAATATTTTACGCTTAAAACGCATATTGAGGTACACTAATCACATCTAATTTGCCCAAAAGTAACAAATGAAGATACACATATTTTAACGACAAATATTCCAACGGAAATTTAAGATATGATAATAACTGAAATAAAATATACAAGTTGAACTTTAACAAACAACAAAGCTCAAATCACATTAATGAAGAATCTTAATAATGTTTTGTCCAAGGGAATAACTTATTGTTTTTAAACAGTGTAGTTATAATATAAGGTTGTATATTTTAATAATAAAAACGCAATCGATTTACGATTACGATACAATATTTTACGATACAATATTTACAATATATACAATATTATTATAATTACGATACAATATTTTACGCTTAAAACACATATTGAGATACACTAATCACATCTAATTTGCCCAAAAGTAACAAATGAAGATACACATATTTTAACGACAAATATTCCAACGGAAATTTTTATATTATAATAACTGAAATAAAATATACAAGTTGAACTTTAACAAACAACAAAGCTCAAATCACATTAATGAAGAATCTGAATAATGTTTTGTCCAAGGGAATAAATTATTGTTTTTAAACAGTGTAGTGATAATATAAGGTTGTATATTTTAATAATAAAAGCGCAATCGATTTACGATTACGATACAATATTTTACGATACAATATTTACAATATATACAATATTATTATAATTACGATACAATATTTTACGCTTAAAACACATATTGAGATCCACTAATCACATCTAATTTGCCCAAAAGTAACAAATGAAGATACACATATTTTAACGACAAGTATTCCAACGGAAATTTTTATATGATAATAACTGAAATAAAATATACAAGTTGAACTTTAACAAACAACAAAGCTCAAATCACATTAATGAAGAATCTTAATAATGTTTAGTCCAAGGGAATAACTTATTGTTTTAAAACAGTGAGTGATAATATAAGGTTGTATATTTTAATAATAAAAACGCAATCGATTTACGAATGGAGAGTATTCCCGTCCGATCTTGCGGAATATTTTCAGTATATAATAAATTGAAAAAACGGACGGGAAAATTGGAACGCGATTCTTGGCCATGAATAATAATGGTGCGGTTTTTATCGATTGTTAGTCGAATCTCTCAGGAAACACGATTTACTACTCTGTTCTAATACTATGATCGTCGAATACGAATAGTTAAAAATGAAAGAATGGAAGTAACGGCGTTTGTTTCAATGTTTTTATAGAATATTTCCTCCATTCTTTAAGTAAAATAAATGAAAAGAATGGTGTTTGGGGGGTATATATTTTCGACAAAAATCATTAAAGTAGTCATTTCCAAGCTTTTGTTTCATTATTAGTTGAAAAATGAATTATTTTAACCCAAGAAAATAATAAACTGCTATAATAAAACTATGTCGTCTTCTCTAAAACCTTCTAAAAATTACTGTACTTAGTGATATGCAAATCATAGGAAATTCCAAATCATAGGAAACACCAATAAGCGATCATGTAAACCTATTACACAAAAGTTTACTTTTCCCAAATTAAAGTTTTTTCTAGTTTGGCAGGCACTGATTCTCGGCATATACGCCAAACACACGCCGCGATATCCGTTGGCCTGTACAGGTCATTAGGGGAGCATAATAGATGTGAGCCAACATGCTTTTGGACATGAGGCTTTCTTCATCAGAGTTCGAGTCTTTGGACTCAGAGAAACTTCTTTGTCCCTAGATGTTATGCTTTTCTGTCGGGGGTTACATGACTGCAAAAAGTTTGTTGGCACTAGTGTATCTACTAAGGTGCGTATATCCTCCTTAAAAATATTACAGGCTCCACGCAACGATTCCACCGTGTCGTATTAGTGGGAGTCACAACAACAGCACAAGCAGATTCAGTAAGCTCCATCTAACAACCCATTATACGTTAACTGAAACCAAAGTTGTTTTTTTTTTTTTAGCAAACGCGTATAAGGATGCCTAAATAATATTGAATGGTACCAGACTATGTGAATTCGAGTCCCACTCTTGGCATGGGTGTATGTGGCCGTTCAGAATTGTCTTTAAATTGTCCGGTCTAATTAGCCCCCGTGTAGTAAAACATGACCTTGGCGCTCCAAACTAAGCCAAACCAGACCAAATGATATTGAAAATTTTGAACTAGTTATTGCTTTTTGTAAAGATCAAGTCGTTGAACTCGGAGTCCCACTCGTGGCATGGGTGTATGTGGCCGTTCGTAATTGGCTTTAAGCTGTAGTTCCCGATCTAATTAGCCCCCGTGTAGCGAAACATGACCTTAGCGCTCCAAACTGAGCCAAACCAGACCAAATGATATTGAAAATTTTGAACTAGTTATTGCTTTTTGTAAAGATCAAGTCCTTGAACTCGGAGTCCGACTCTTGGCATGGGTGTACGTGGCCGTTCGGAATTGGCTTTAAGCTGTAGTTCCCGGTCTAATAATCCCCAGAGTAGCAAAACATGACCTTAGCGCTCCAAACTAAGCCAAACCAGACCAAATGATATTGGAGATTTTGAACTAGTTATTGCTTTTTGTAAAGATCAAGTCGTTAAACTCGGCGTCCCACTCGTGGCATGGGTGTTTGTGGCCGTTCGTAATTGGCTTTAAGCTGTAGTTTCCGATCTAATTAGCCTTCGTGTAGCAAAACATGACATTAGCGCTGCAAACCAAATGAAACCAGACAAATGATATTGAAACTTTTGAACTAGTTATTGCTTTTTGTAAAGATCAAGTCGTTGAACTTGGAGTTTCACTCTTGGCATGGGTGTATGTGGCCGTTCGGAATTGGCTTTAAGCTGTAGTTCCCGGTCAAATTAGCCCCCGTGTAGCAAAACATGACCTTATCGCTCCAAACTAAGCCAAACTAGACCAAATGATATTGAAAATTTTGAACTAGTTATTGCTTTTTGTAAAGATCAAGTCGTTGAACTCGGAGTCCGACTCTTGGCATGGGTGTATGTGGCCGTTCGGAATTGGCTTTAAGCTGTAGTTCCCGGTCTAATAATCCCCCGTGTAGCAAAACATGACCTTAGCGCTCCAAACTAAGCCAAACCAGACCAAATGATAATGGAAATTTTGAACTAGTTATTGCTTATTGTAAAGATCAAGTCGTTGAACTCGGAGTCCGACTCTTGGCATGGGTGTATGTGGCCGTTCGGAATTGGCTTTAAGCTGTAGTTCCCGGTCTAATTAGCCCCCGTGTAGAAAAGCATGACCTTAGCGCTCCAAACTAAGCCAAACCAGACCAAATGATATTGAAAATTTTGAACTAGTTATTGCTTTTTGTAAAGAACCAGTCGCTGAACTCGGAGTCCCAATCTTGGCATGGGTGTATGTGGCCGTTCGGAATTGGCTTTAAGCTGTAGTTCCCGGTCAAATTAGCCCCCGTGTAGCAAAACATGACCTTAGCACTCCAAACTAAGCCAAACCAGACCAAATGATACTTAAAATTTTCAACTAGTTTTTGATTTTTGTAAAGAACCAGTCGTTGAACTCAGAGATCTAGAAAATTTTACGGATATATGGCTTGTTGTTCGAGACGACGTGAGGTGGATGTAGCGTATGTTTGGTGCCAGTGAGTCCAAGATGGCACAAAGACCGGCAGAAAGGTTCTGCAATTTCAAAAAATCAATGCAAAGGTAAAATTTTTCTATGAAATAACCAGAGATGACGACTTTACTAAATCCACTGAGCGACATCCAAGAACGACTTTCAAACGTAGAGAACGATTACAAAACGTAGAAATAAAAAGCGGTAACTGCAAAATAAAGGATTCAAATAGTTTTCAGAAACTTGAAAACCATTCGAATACCCTAATACAAACAATATTGAGTAATGGTTTTTAGTTGGAAACACTCGTTATGAAATGAAACCCTGAAAGGGAAATATTCCAAAGTAGATTCTAGAATATATTCAGTAAAAAGCTGACAAAATAATAGATACACAACGCTGAAAAAAATTGCATGCCTCAACACTAATAAGAGGGATTTCCTATGCAAATGTGTACATCTCCAGCGACTCCAGAGGTCAAAATGTAGGTTTACAATCTTTACTGACTCCTTCGTGCAGCGTAAAAGTCTAAATCTGGAAATAAATATTCTAATTTGATGATTGACAAAATGCAGGCATCCGACCTTGGCAAAAAAGTATTTCCCGAATGGTGGTTGAAATTCTAAAATTTGTATCACAGAGCACTCAGCAGTGTACAGCTGACACGTACGCCGAATAGAAAAGAAATCCAATTTTGGAACTTTTTTGCTATACATTTCTGAGTTGAATATTTAATAGCCTATTTCATACCCTGGACATGTAAACATTTGCTAAAGGGGCATCTCTTGTGAGGACGGTCTCTTTGCAATTTTGTCGCCTTCAAGTATTTGAAAAATTGAACCAGAATTCATCAGAAAAATTAGCTATTTCTATTCTGGGCTAGGTTAATTCATTTTGCCAGTGACCGGTGCAAGTTTAATTAATTCCGTCATGGAATGTTTTATCTCTAGCGCACTCGTCAGCTATGAGAAATTGGAATGCTATTCCATATGTAATGAACATTTTAGAACTTCAAAACATCTGTATTAAAAATTTAAATTTTTGATAGCATGTCAAAACCTTTACCTATTTCCCTTCAAGACACACTTTTATAATAAAAACCCATTCATCTGAACTAAAAAACACAATTCAACATAGCGAGTCAGTCCTTCCCAGAGCTATTATTTTTGTGGTTTAGACGTACGAGTTACGTCTAGCATTTCCTCGGTATATGTTTGCACCAGTAAACATATAAGATTAGTTATGTTGTTTCTGTCTGGACATTTAGAAACCGAAGATAAAAATGCTAGGCAAATGAGTAGGAAAATAAAATGAAATTAGATCAACAAAATTGAGAAAATAGAGAGACTATATTTCAATAAAAAACTTATACAAAATGTTCGTTTTAGATTTGAATTTAATCTTGTTCTTTAAAAATTATACTTTATATTTACCCACTTTAATATATCCACTCTAAATAAATTAACCTGCTATAAGTTAAAAGCATTTTATGAAAGTCTCAGTATCCTACCAGAGTAAAAATAGAAACCAAATTTGAGTAGGTTTTTTTTTTTTACAAAATTTACTAATTAACGTACACTTTCTTAAATTTCACTGACTTAGTTAGTTTGAATAAACGTCTTACAAGTGTCGAACGTGAAATAAATATCAATCACAATTTGATTTAATCGCAAATATAAAAAAAAGATAATAATATATAGGAAAAATCTTCTACATTTGTTCCTTGTTAAGGGGACAGTGGATCTTCAAACCTAACTTTATTTATTTTGAATGGATTTGCTTGAAATTTGAATATGTGATTAGTACCATAGATATGTAAAAGTGGTTAAAATTTAATGATAAAATATTAATAATTTTTTAATTATTAATTATTAATTATATCAAAAATTGGCCTGATTAAAAATGTTCCATGCGCATTTCTTTTGCATATAATATGTAATTTTTATTTACAGGATACCTTATAGAAGTAACTATGAAACTTATTGCTTATTTTAAGCATTCATTAAAAATATAAAGAGAAAAAAATAATAATAGTGAAAACACCCTTTTTATTTCGCAAAATACCTCTAAATCCTCTTTTCGAGTACAAAATTTAGAAATTGTGAGCTACGAAGCATAATTATTTTCAATAAGATTTATTTGATATACAGTTAAGTATATAACACTTAAATTTCAAAGCAATACGATAATTAGAAATGCGCCTGGAGCAGTTTGAATATTCGTATGACATGAAAATTTTTATTTTGAGAAAAACACATTTAAAGTTATTGCTATTAGTAACCGCATAATATCGAAATAAAAAACAAATGCCTATAACTTAGAAAGTAATCACAGAAACTAAAAATTCTTTTTTAAACACATTCCTACTCGTCCGTAGTATCACAATTCAATAAAATAAAAAAAATCGAATTTTTGGACAAATTTCACAATTTTGAAAGTCTACTGTCCCCTTAAGATATCTTTAAGCAAATGGTAAATAGAAAATCCATAAGGAAATGAAACATGGCTTTTAGTTATGAATATTAATCAACCGGTGATTATTGACTGCCAGGGGGAATTCTCAAGTATTCCTTCTTTCTCTACGGATCAAAGCAGTTAGTCATATAAGATTGCCAACTTGATGTAATAAAGTTTGCTGAAAAAATCAGCCTTGTATTACGTGGGTGTCACAGCAAAAGAATGGAGGAGCATGGAAGGACCTGTAATAAGGCCTTGTAATTAAGTGGCACATTTTAAAAATAAAACTTTAAGGGGGGGGGGAACACATTAGAACGCGCAAAAATACACTGATTTTACTACCAAGCTTAATGTGTTGTCAAACAGTTAATTTGCAATTAATTTAAAGGATTTTTTAGGGTGAATTGTACAATGCTTTATCTATTAGAAAACAAAAGCAGAATTGTTGGGAGATTATTAGAAATTATTTTATGTAAAAAAATAATTAATGTTTTATGAAAAATGAATCTTAGGCCAATGCATTGCGCGCAGATTTTTTTACAAATTATAAGAGATATGTATTAAATTATTTGTATATATTTTATCCATAGGTTATACTGTAATCTACACCTAAAATAATTACCGTATTTCACATAAAATATTTTTCAAGAAAATGAATTTTAATGTACAAAAGTTTCAAAATTTTAAAAACAAATGTACAAAAGTTAGTAGTAATATGTCCTCACTTAAATTCAGGTCCTCACTTAAATTTATGTCCTCACTTAAATTTAGGTAAAGATTGTATAAAGATACAAGATATACATGTATACAAAATATTAGCAATTTTTGATGATTGGTTTTGAAGAAATAGGGCGCACAAGTTTCAGAATAACAGTTTTTAGAAAAAGCCATTTAAGTTTAAAGTTTCTATAAATTACTTTACTATTAGCGTGACACATTTGGCCATAAAATCGGTTCTAATTATAGTATCAATTAATTTTTTATTCAAAAGATCCCTTACATTCCATTCTTCAAATTTAAATCATAATAAAAAATTAAGTTTTTTGAAGGTTTTAAGGTGATCTCCTTCCTTACGCTATTTAATGTTCTAGAATAAAGTTACGCTTTCCTTCTTACGCTATTTAATGTTCTAGAATAAAGTTACGCTCTCCTTCTTACGCTATTTAATGTTCTAGAATAAAGTTACGCTCTCCTTCTTACGCTATTTAATGTTCTAGAATAAAGTTACGCTCTCCTTCTTACGCTATTTAATGTTCTAGAATAAAGTTACGCTCTCCTTCTTACGCTATTTAATGTTCTAGAATAAAGTTATAATAACAATCAAACTATATATATATATATAAAACGCGTAGGTATGCGGCACAAAAATCGCCGATATTTCTACACTCCGAATGGCAACGTCTGCAATTACCAAATGTAAACATTATCGGCCGTCCGCAATTTGCAACTGCTTGTCAACATGGATTTACGCACTGAAATCAGGAATACTCGAAAGTGAGCTGCACGATAAAGGGAAAATTGGAAACAGTATCAAGAAGGTAAGCAAAGAAGGAATAATTCGTTAAGAGAGAACATAAACGATCGCAAGGCTAGGTTTAAACGTCGCCGGCATAGCAACCAATAGCCAGTAATAGTTAATTTTCTATATTTTTTTAGTACTTGCTGAATTTTTACTCCATTTTATAAATGAAGAAATTTTCCCAGCACTTTATTATTTGATATGATTAGGTGTAGATATCTGAATTGTGAACAATGGTACATACAGAGAGTGATGTAATCCACACTATATTTTAGTGCTTGCTGAATTTTATCTCCATTTTTTTAAGTGGAAAAATTTTCTCCAACAAGTTCTTATTTGATGTAATGATAAAATGTAGATATCTTCATTAAAAAAAAAGTACATACAGAGAGGGATGTAATTTTTAAAATCATTGGTGTTGGGTTTCTCAGTCTTATCTTTAACTCTTCTGAAATAATGGAAATTCACATTTTTTTAATCACGATGTTTTAGAATCAGCCTTATAGGGAATTTAGCAATGATTATAAATTTTTTAGCTAAACTCCCACTAACCCTTAGCAACGTAAATTTATGTTGACAGCTAATGGTAACATTCCTTACATATGTTACTTTCAGTTGAATTGCTTTGCAAAAAAAAATATAAAACTAAAAGCGACCAAGTTGGTCGCGCAGCGGCTAGTAAACTATAATTGCATTGCCTAATAAATATAGAAATATGCATGTTAGATATATATCATACAATTTACACCATTTAATGCGGGATTTTGTTAAAACATATTTTGATATTGTACAAATATAGTTATAACTACAATAATGACAGTAAGTTCAACAGCTTCTAGGTAACTACGACACCTCTGTGTCACATTTCTTCATCAATAATTCCAGCAGACTTTCATTTTGCAATTTATTGCAATGCTGTATGCATATATCCTAATACAGCAAAAAAATCTTTCCACTATGCGCAAGAGAATTTTAACATATCTGGCGTAATTTGTATTAAAGAAAATTCAGGTGTGCAATGAACTCTTGATGCCAAATTAAAGAACTCAATCTTTCCTAAACTAACCACATAAAGATATTTCAATTATCTAAAAAAAATGCAGGTAGTTTGACAGAATATGTACCTTTTTCTAAAGAGCGAAACTTCTTCCCCTTTTCAACCTCCTGAACTGGGAACTAGTGGAGTAGTTTTGGAATCAGATAGAGTTCGATAAAGTTTTTTACCTAAAGCTCTTAGGTAATCATAAGTCGATCATTTTCACAACTTCTTCATTTCTTTGCCGATCTGCTTCAAAAGAACTCTGTGTGTTGAAAGAAATCCTAAGTAAACAATATTTTGCTTTCTTTCGGCGACTCGACAATTTCTTTTTAGTAACTGATGAGGTAAGCACGTGTCACTTCATTTCAAAGAATTTTCTGAGAGGGTTGAATGCTAAAAATACAGTGACAACATTTCGCTTTTTCTAGGCTCAAAGGTTATTTTAAAGACACTTCATTTAAAAGATCTTTTTAACAATTCAGAATGTTAAAAATTCAAACTTAGCAATAATATATAAATTCAGTAAGCGGTATTAAGGGGATGGTGGACTTTCAAATTACCAAAAACGAACAAAAATTGGAATTTATTTTTGGGTGTATTAATTATTTTTAAATATGTAAATATTATAATAAAATGCATTTAAAATATGTAATAAAAAGTAAAATGAAGGCTGTATAAAACTAAATATAAAAGATAGATGAAAAAGTATCTTTTAAATGGCTTTTTCTCAAAATGGGTAATATCTAGATTTGCAAGTCTTTGAAATGCTCCTTGTGTCTTAAATTTGAACGAAATTTTATAAAATTTATAATAAAAACTCCTCAAATACATCAAAATAAAATTATGCATCCATTTTAGGTTTCGACATCAATCAGATTATCAAAGTTTATCTTAAGTGTAGAAAAGTACGAAAATTTCCCGAAAATTCAGAGTACAAGCAAAAAAATATTTCTTAAAAATTAACTATTCAACGAAAGCACAAGGCAATACATAACTCAGTTCAAAATATATTTATAAGTAATATAAATGCAAAATTAAGGTGAGAAGTTAAAAATTAGATCGCAAGGAGCATTT
Organism: Dolomedes plantarius; assembly: GCA_907164885.2. Taxonomy (NCBI): domain Eukaryota; kingdom Metazoa; phylum Arthropoda; class Arachnida; order Araneae; family Dolomedidae; genus Dolomedes; species Dolomedes plantarius. The sequence goes on from OU015502.1 coordinate 124,054,661, forward strand.
TAAAGAACATAATTAAATTTTCCCTTTTTAAAATATAAGATGAAAAATTAAAAATATTTATAAAATTTTATAAGGTCTTTGATATAATTTGAACATATATGCAAATTTTCGTATCTCTGAGGTAAGATTTTGAAAAATCGCTTTGTAATGTCCACCATCCACTAAGTTTCCCTTGAAGTATTAAATTTTAAAGAACATAAGTTCCCAATCTGGAAATATTCAAACCAGGAAAGTGTTAATTTTTAGAAGCTCAAATTCAAATTAAAACTTTTAACCATAACTGATTCATACTTAGAGTCTTATGTTTGTTCTAATATTCACAGAAAATTTATTCTAAGATACTGTGCATACTTCCTGTTAACCTTTTCCTTACGGGGTGGGATAGCATGTATCCCGAGAATAATAGCCCAAGAAGGAATATATATATATATATATATATATATATATATATATATATATATATATATATATATATATATATGTGTGTATATATATATATATATATATATATATATGTATATATATATATATGTATATATATATATACAATACATATATATACATATATAAATATATATATATATATATATATATATATATATATATATATATATATATATATATACATATATATAATATATATATATACATATATATAATATATATATATACATATATATATATATATATATATATATATATATATATATATATATATACACATACATATATATATATATATATATATATATATATATATATATATATATATATATATATATATATATATATATATATATATATATATATATATATACATACACACACATACATACATACATACATATAACTGCCCCTTTAATGGGCGTTCTTACAAAGGGGGTGTGAAATTTTCCGTTCTAAAGAGGGAATTGGAAAAATAGTCCCCGTAAGCTAAAGATTAACATGAAGCATGTTAGGGCTGAAAATTTGTTTTGTCGCTGTAATCATACTAAACAAATACATAACAGGACTGCAAGTATGACTCAAATGAGTGATACAAATATAAAACCTGAAGTGAGAAATGAGTTCAGATCGCGATAAACACACAGTTGAGACATGTTAATCAACACATTGTGAAAAACTGACAACGATAACTAACAATGTAGAGCATGCGAGAATAGTAGAAATAATCTGAAAAAAGTACCAAAACACGTAGGAAATGTTAACAAAACATAAAAAATAATTTTGAATATTTCTACCCTGATTTAAAAAAAAATTTAGATCCACTAAAAATCCTATTTCCTCGTGAGCTACTAAGAAACAATGAACTCCAGAAAAACGACCCACGGTATGTAGATATAATACTGTTTATTCTGTAACAATATTTGCCTTTATTAAATAGTGCTAGGAATACACGAGATTCTCCCACACCCTGCTATATTTCGGTTTTCACAACGCACGGGTTACTATTCGTTGATTTAATCTGTTTTTATTACCTTTGTTTCTCCAATTTTCTAGTGTTTGAATGTAATCTCTATGGAAAAACTCCAAGCCAGAGATTTTTGTTTTTTAACTGCTTTAAGAACTATGCACATGACGTTTTATCTCATCCGTAAATCAATGTTTTATCACACGATAATTGTTGTATCACGTTTATATAACTGTTCCTATCACCCTTATCTATCACTGGTTTTATCATCTCTATATATCAGTGCTCCGCAACCGCTGTGCCGTGGTACACTAGTGTGCCGCGAGGTGATCTTGACTGTGCCGCGGCGATTTTATCGATTATGATAATAAAAAAATTAAATTTTTCTAAGTAAAATATTCCTCTAACTTTTTGTTAATATGTAATTTTTCTGGGTCGAAATTATACACAAAACAAAAACATGTTGTTAGCCATGCATTGTATGTATGCTCGAGCGTCATATTTCTGGATTTCAGTTAAGAAAGAATATCGACAAATTTCTGACAAGGCCATTGCAATTTTGCTCCCATTTTCTACGACATACTTATGAGAACAAAGTTTTTCGACACTGGTTTTAGTTGAAAATGACAAACGATCATATTTAAAGGGCCTTGACCATGAACTGTAGCTCTTTCTATTATAGAGCCAAATATAAAACGCACATTTATCAAAACAATCTCAAATATCTCATTAATAAATTAGTTATGTTTAAATTAACTTTGATTTATTAGGATTAAGTAAAGACCAAAAAAAAATTTAATATAAAAATTTAAAGAGAAAAGTTTTTACTTGTAAACTACAATTTTATATTTTTGTTCTTGTGTTGGTGTACAGTTCAAAATGATTTATATAAAACTTATATGATTATAATTATCTTGATACATAGAGCTATTTTGTTGTGTTTTTTTATCTAATAAAAAAATATACGTATTTATTGTAATTTATATATTTGCAAACTTTTTCTTGTGGTGTGCCGCGGAATTATTGAAAAAAACGTTGTTGTGCCGTGGAAGATAAAAGGTTGCGGAGCTCTGCTATATATCACTGTTTTTAACACCTGCACACGTCTCTTAACTACTTTTCTCACTTAATATCCTTTTACAAGTAATTCTTCTACTGTTGTCTTTCATTTGGTGCAGCTTTTCCTTTCTATTCCTAGTGGGAAATTTAAAAAGTAAAAAAAAAAAAATCGACTAACCAACCTTAACACTAGAAAGACGACTGCCGTCATTTTGACGGTTTCGGACATAAAGTTGAGTTCGGACATATGTTGGTAATTATGTCCTCAATATTCTGAAATTTTATGACTTTTTTTAATTTTACATGAAATATTCACACACGTTTACAAAATTATATTCGATAGTAAAGAGAGGGAGAAAATGTGTTGTATACCTACTAAGACCTATAGTCGCGAATTTGACGGCAATATAGAAAACAGGCATAAATCTTTAAAATAATAACCGAAAAATGTTAGTTACTCTTCGTCTCTTCCCCCTTTTGCAAATAACAGAAATATTGACTCTTCGGAAATATTAATGTTGAAAAATAAGGACTGCACAAACTATGCATATAATTTTACGGATAAACCCTACCAGGTTGTCAGCTCGGCATACCTGCATAAAAATATAACTAAATATATACTAATTTATTATACATTGGTATGAAAAATTTCAAAATTTAAAGTATTTTAACCACTTTTTTAAAAAAAGCATTAAATATTTTAAATTCTTGATTTTATTTTCAAGGGAACGGTGGACCTTTATTTGAGCAAATCTCGTCATTGTAATATACTGATTGTGTTATTCTAAAAAATATACATATTTCTGTAGATTATTAGTACCAATATAATTTTTTTCAAGTAAAAAATCATTTATGAAGCTTCTACAAAATAATTTATAATGGGTAAGTGCAGTAATAAATTCAAGGTTTTTTGATTTTTTCAATGCTCCATTCTACTTAATGTTTGTTCAAAATTCATGAAATTGATAAGGAAGAATCCTGATGCAGTTTACAAAAAAACTGAGTATGCATTTTACAATTCGACTTCATTAAGGTAATTAAGTTTGATGTATAACTTTTTAAAAGGCAAAATTTTGATGAAAATCGGGATGGAATTCAGATAAAAATCTCTCAAAATTTAACTATTCAAGGGATTGAATAATCGATACCCAGATTTGTTTGTTATACAGTTTAAAGAGATTAAAATACAAAATCGAGGAAATATCTCAAAAATTAAGTAGCAAGGAGCATTTTAAAATTTTGTTTATAAATTTCAAATTTTTTAAAAAAGCTTAAAATTGTAATGAGATTGTAAATTTCTTTTAAGGTATTCTATTTATTTATAGTAAAATGCATATATGTACAAAATTTCGTATCTCTATTATGAAAAGTAAAAAAAGTAAATTTTAATGTCCACCGTTCCCTTAACTGTCAAAATGACGGCGTTCAGTCTTTTTCGTAAGAAAAAATTCACGTCTTTCTAGTGTTAAAATAATTCTCATTACTATCCATATATTTTAAACTAGGATTAGTAAATATGTATATCACTATCTGATTACCTTTTAACAGGCGAAATATTAGTATAGAAAATCGGAGATATTAGTAAACATTTTATCCTTAACATCAGTTATCTTGATTTGTTATTCCCTACCATTAAATTTCACCGTATAAGATTTAGCCAGTAATAAGAATAGTCCCTCTCATAATTTGAATTACGTACAATACATTTATTTCTCCTTTTTCTCTTAATGATGACGACTTTTCTTTCAAACATTACATAAAAATGTTTTGCTAACTCTTTTATAAAAATGAACTGTGCTATTACAATTAGTTTAGACCTCGGCATTCTTGCGTTAAAAGTATGCATATTTTTTTTAACACACAATTCAAATAAAATTATGCTTAGAAAATCCAGAAAATCTGGAGAAAGTTATTAAATTGCAATGCATCATTAAAAATATCTGAATATTGCATTTCGATAATTATTTTCCTCGTCTTTTAGAAGACAAACAGCATTTTTGAAATCGGATTTGTGTATGAGAAATGTTTTTATGTACTTGTATTTGGAAATGTCGCAATCCTATGAGTAAAATTTCGTTTGATATAAAATGCTTGTATTCATTCGGCATTAAAAATGAATTACTATGTTTGCGTATTTCAAATGGATTTTTAGACACAAAATTCAATCCATGTCTTAAATGTTGAACTTAACATAATATTTTTAAACTCTCAATATATATTTCTGAATATTATACAAACCCTAGATTTAATTCTTTCATAAAAATTAGTCTAGAGTTAAAAATTAGTTTTATTTCATATATAAACTCATTTACATTTAACAGTATCTCAAAATAATTGCTTAAAAGGAAAATTAAGGAAAGTGAGACAGCATCTTACAGCAATTTCGGGCAGCTTACAGTATAGCATTTTAAACATAGCATTTTCACTCCCTAGCGGTGGAAATATGAAAACTCTGTTACACACATGACAATACAACTAAACCCTTCAGCATGTCGAATTAGACTAGCGCCAAACAAACAATAACCACTTGTTATTATTTACCACTCATTTCGTATTTTTTACTCCGGTATAAATTTCAGAAAATACCCACATTTTTTTTATTAATTTATTAAAAAGTATTTTTTATTAATTAATAACTCTGTAATTTTTAACGTAGGATTACGTTCCACTAGAACGGTCCTCTGGAAAGCAAAATTTCAGAAGTTAAAACCATCTGTCGTAGCGAGTTATAATTTTGGAAGAGGGCCAAACACAGTCTGTATCGCTTGGGCAAGCAGTAAACAGTTAAACAGAAAACTACCAACATGCGTCAAAATTTTGACATATATATATATATATATATATATATATATATATATATATATATATATATATATATATACAGGTGGTTATCAAAATAATGGAAACACCTATCACTCTTAGTGGTGTGTAAGGATGTACTTCGTATTCCTTATAAAAATAAGTCTAGCCACTGGTATTTTTTTATATAATATAGTGTATGTATTATTTTACCGTCAGTAGCAGTAATGAAGCTAAGGGCATCGTTCTTTGAAGTGGAACAGCGTAAAATGTCAAAACTTGCAGACCTTGTGAAAAGGGCAAATTGATGGAGCACGTTTAAATTGGATATCTCTTACTGCAACCCCAGGCTAATAGGTGTTTTTCGAGCTATGGTATCGAAAGTCATGATAGAATACAGAGTGCACGGAAAAACATACTTTGCCAAACAGAATAGGGGACGAAAGGAGAGCTGGGTAAAAGAGACGGACGAGGTATTGGAGCGGATTGTGGCACGAAGAAAGAAATCAACTGCAGCCAAAATAACTGAAGAGCTCAATCGCCATATGCATGTTCTGGTATCAACCATTACAGGTAGAAGGGATCTTCAGAAACAAAGAATTTACGGAAGACTAGTTATTTCTAAGCCGCTTGTAATAGATGCCAATACAAAATATCGTCCACAGTAGTGCCACGTGTGCAAATCGTGGTCGAGAAATATGTCGAAAAACGGCCTTTGGTCCGACGAATCATTATTCACATTCTTCCTCGGAGCAGGATGTGCGTATGTCTGGAGAACACCTATACAGGCGTAGGATTCTGGCTGCCTCATCTCAACTGTCAATCATGGAGGTACATTTATGAGGTTTTGGGATGGTATCTCATAGTCTTCTGCAGACCCTATGGCAACCCTGAAAGGGAGATGGAATGAGAAGGACTATGTCGAAATCTTAGCTCACTAGTCTATTATGTGGAGCAAAACTTGTTTCTTGCAGGAGATGGAGTTCTCCGGTATGATAATCACCGTATACATACAGCGTCCGCGCTATTGTACCTTATGCCAATTAGAATGCAATTACTACGGCCCCTGGATGGAAAACGTCCGGTCCTTTTTAACAGGTCGGCACAAGCCATAAAACATCCAATTATCTGTACGAGTAAATTGCAGTTTCAAATAAAGGAGACTACTTTTAAATTGGGTTCTTGGAAAAAATGCATTGCTGAACAAAATAGCGGATGCTATCAATAGCTATTACTGGAGTAAAGATATACCATTTTAGACCTCCCACGTAAAAAGAGGAGCGATACACGAATTACGCTAAAATGTTTATAGCGAAAGATCCTAAGATGACTATTAACATTACAAACATTAAGGTGATTACATCCTTTAAATTAATAATTACTCGTATTTAAAGTAGGTGCAATTAATAAGAAAACTGTAACGATAAAATCCACGTTACAACATACAGCTAAATCTATCAAGTATTGGTTTGGAGAGCATGAAAAAGAAGTCAAATATCTTGTCTTGCCCTGTGCAATCCCCTCCCCCCCCACTATAAATCATCCAACCACTGTGATATGTATAAGCAGATAGATAAAGGTATTGATATCCACTACAACATCTCTAAAGGATCTTTCATGATTTCTCCCTGAAGAATGGTAGGAATATATTCTTAACCACTATTTATGACTTGTATAATCCAATTTCAAGGTTTATCAGGTGGTATTAGAAAAGAAAGGTGATCCTGCCCAGTATTAATAAAGGTTTTCATGATGTTTCTTAGTGTTTCCTAAATTTTGATAACCACCTGTATATACATACATACATACGGATATATATATAGATACATATATACATAACCCATACATACATATATACATACAAAACATCTAAGCAATGATAAGTAATCCTACGCTAATAACCCGCGGTAGTTTCGTTAGAAGAGACTATCTGACATTTTTTTTTACAAAATTTTGCTTCAAATGTTTTTAAATGCATTCATTTTGTTGAGCTTGACTTTTTAAAACTGTTTAATATATATTTGACTTAGATGTAAAACAGCGGTAGTTTTTGTAGTACATTAACCCCTACCTTCTCGCTCCCGTGAAAATCACGGGGTGAGTTTTCTCCTTCTATTTCTCGTGCCCGTGATATTGCCGGGCTGGAGTGTCCAAAAGTAACGCACCAAAAAGATTAAAACAATACATTTCATCTACCGTGAAAAGATGTTATTTCTTATTTTTCATACCAGATGGCAGCACCAGACTATTTATAATGTAATTGGGGATGGTTTATTTTAAACTAGATATGACAGAACAAGAAATAAATGGAATCCTCCGAAAAAAATAGGCACTTTTATTACCGTTTTATTGAAAATTATGCGATCGTTAATGGGTTAATTTAGAGACTGATGGTGGGAACCGTATATACAAATTTCATTTCAACGATAAATATGACATATATCCATCACACGAATGGATGCCTAATACATTAAAACCATTTAATTAATTTCTAATTATTCATAATCAATTGCTTAGTACATTTCTTCTATAAATTTATAGCGAAAAAAATGGGATTTGTTGAGTACAAAATATGTCCAATACCTAAACTATTTGTTGTTTTTGTTGTTTCTAATGCCTCCTCGGCGAAATTATTCTAGAACATGTACATATAGGCTACCGGGTTGAAGGGTGCGGCTCCGGTTTATAATAACACCACAAATGTCGGAGTCCGATTTATCCAGGTTCCCCTTCAAGTTTGACCGAGCACAGCGAGGGGTGACATCTGGGTGGATCGTACCCTCTCCCATCCTATCTGACCTCCTACAGATACTTTCCGGTGTACAGATTTAACGTGCCTTTACTCAGCCTAGACACGGAGGTATCTAATGTCGCTTGTCCGGTTTCGATCCGACCACCCTCAGCACCGAAAGTCGACGCCCAACTACCAGGCTACTTGGGACCCTAATTTGTGTTACGTAAGATTCTGTAAAAGAAAAACTGTACTTTATTTAAAAGTGTCTGCATTGTCATCTACACCCCCTATAAAAAACAATCAATATATATATATATATATATATATATATATATATATATATATATATATATATATATATATATATATATATATATATATGTATATATATATATATATATATATATATATGTATGTATGTATATATATGTATATATATATGTATATATATATATATATCTATATATATATATATATGTATGTATATATATATATATATATGTATATATATGTATATATATATGTATATATATATTTATATATATATATATATATATATATGTATATATATATGTATATATATGTATGTATATATATGTATATATATGTATATATATATGTATATATACCGGGTGGCCATAATTAAACTGACAGTGCTCACAGTGTTCTGTAGCGCGATCTATTTGCGAGAATGACGCTACATTTTGTAGGAAGATTAAACAAGACGGGGGACGAAGGGTTCCGCGAAAAAATAAATTAGTTCCATAAGTCACCGCTAGGGGTATATTTCGCGCTGTGTAATAGAAAATAGAGTGTTAACAAATGCAAATCAATACGGTAATTACCTTTTATTTTGCATTCAAATGAGGTTCAATGTGGCTGCCGTTGTTCTGGACCACATATTGCATTATGTGCACAGTATGCACAACAGCAGAAAGTAACATGTCTGCAGGAATCTCCCGTAGAGTCCGTGATATGTTATCCTTCAACGTAGCCAGGTCCTGGACCACTCCTTGATAGACCTTGGACTTAAGGTAACCCCATAGCCAGAAGTCGCATGGGGTAAGATCAGGCGACCGATGTGGCCATGCAGTTGGAAAGTAGCGGCTAATGACTCTTTCTGTTGTGAATTTCTGTCGTAGCAGCTGTTGCACCCGTACAGCAACGTGTGGAGGGGCTCCATCTTGCATGAAAATGATTTCCCCCAGACATTGTCTTTGCTGAAGTGCCGGAATGACAAAGCTGTTCAACATGTGGCGATATTTCTCTCCGGTAACAGAACAGGTTTCCGGTCCTGTCGGGGTAATGTTCTCATAGAAGAATGGACCTACGATAAATTCCTCTGTGAACCCACACCAAACAGTTACCTTTGGTGAATGTAAGGGAATTTCTGTGACTGCATGTGGTGATTTGTCATCCCAAATTCGGCAGTTCTGGGTATTCACAGTTCCATGCAGGTAAAAGTGGGCCTCGTCTCCCCATAAGATTTTCCACGGCCAAGCATCATCCACCTCCATTCTGGCAAGAAAGGTGAGAGCAAAAGTCAATCGCTTATCATGGTCGGGGTACAGTAACTCCTGTACACGGCTGATCTTGTACGGATAGAAGTTGATAATCTTTCGTAAGATTTTCCATACCGTACTGTAAGGCATATCCTTATTCCGAGCTAATCCACGAGCGCTAGAGGTGGCAGCAATATTGTCTGGTCCTCTGTCGACAATCGTCGTGGCAACTGCTTCGATTGTATCCTGCGGTACAGGTTTTCGTCCTCTGCCTGACTGAACCTTCAGAGAACCTTTTTTCTCAAACGTCGCAACCATTGCTTTTAGCCCATTAACTGACACAGGACAGTAACCTTTACGCATTTTTTGTGCGTTCTAAAAGCACGAAGAGCGGCTGACGCGTTGCACTGGTTGAGGTAAAAGAATTTGACCAGTAACGCACGCTCGACTAAAGAAGGAGACATTGCACATAAACTTTCAATCCGATTGATTCGAAACGTAACACATTGCCTTTTAAAACCCAAGCAGCTGGCACTGTGCCAATAGATGTAACGTGAAATTTGAATAAAGAACTTCTTCTTCTGCTCAGCGTACGTGATATTGCAGATCACGAGACTTTATCGGTGTTTATGTAGATTTTACGCTTTTTTAAAAGTGTTGCCATATTGCACTTGAACTAAATAAGAAAATGTGCATAATAAAAGGTAATTTTATTCCGTATTAATTTGCATTTGTTAACACTCTATTTTCTATTACACAGCGCCAAATATTCCCCTAGCGGTGACTTTTGGAACTAATTTGTTTTTTCGCGGAATCCTTCGTCCCCAGTCTTGTTTAATTTTCCTACAAAATGTGGCGTCATTCTCGCAAATAGATCGCGCTACAGAACACTGTGAGCACTGTCAGTTTAATTATGACCACCCGGTATATATATATATATATATATATATATATATCAGTCGTATTCATGAAAAATTCTGTTATTTTTACATATTTTTACAGTGGTTTTTAAAGGTCTCTATCACGTTTATAGTATTCACTCCATCAGTGGAACAACGCTAAAATATTTTTAAAGGGTAGCTAAAGAGAAAAAGAGATCTTCTAATATAATTGAAAAAAAAATTCACGTATTTTTGAAAAAGAATTTCTATTTTTGTCTCAAAGGGTTTACAATGCAAACTTTCCGCTCTTTTGTATTCCGGTGAGATCGAAAGACATTGATCAGACTTCCAGATAGTTAGTTATGCAGGCATCGAGTAAACACAATATTTACACAATGTATTACTATTCCACGTCAATATTTTCCGTCCACCAATCAACAAATTTGTTTCGTGGTAGATAAAGATGATGCAAGTTCAATTACAGATTAATGTTTTACGGTAAATTTAATGGTAAAGTATTTATTGTACTTTACCGCTCATATCATGTTTTTTTTACAGGGAAATAAATTTTGTTTATATTCATTATTTTTTGCATTAGGTTTGTAAAATCCGTCAGACCGAATCATCATTTGAACAAGGGTCTTCAAGCTGCTATTTTACTTACATAACTATCCGATAATTCAAATATAATCCAAGTATATTCTACGATAATTCATGTATAATCTACAGTCGATATTCATAATAAAAATATTCCCTCATATCCTGCGGTAAAATAAATAATAAATCTGAATATTTATCTTACTTTTAAGCCGCCCACGTGGTATAGTGGTTAGAGTCGTGAGCTTCTACGTAGTGGGCTTGGGTTCAATTCACGATTAAGGCATGGTAGTCTCTCTGTTGTCTTCCTCATAGGGAGCAATGCTGGCTCACCTAAATGGTGCTCCCACAACAGTAGCTAACAAGACTTCACGGATGCAGTGGCCCATTTAGCAAGACCAGCGGGGTTAGTGATCAGAAAGTCACTGGTTTGATGCTCGTCGCTGACAAACCCACTGCCGTCTACGCTGATGGCTGCTGGTGCATGTAAAATCTGTCGTGGCTGAAACGTCCTCCAAGTTCTCAAAATTACCTCCGGAGGTGCGGGGTCAAGTGTTCTGGTCTCTCGACACTTGACTTGGTTCAAAATTACGGGACTGGTCCTTTGGCCAAGTCGGTCTCCAAACATTATGGTGCCAGTCAAAACAGGAGACGCACCTTCATCGCCCATAGCCTTCGGGACTTGATCTGATGTTGTTGTCGGTCAAGTGGCGTAAGCAACAACAACACAAGACTTCGCGGTGAATACCAAAAGGCGAACCAAAAGGTCTTACGAGAAGTGACTCCACATTACAAAAAATACTTTATTATGAGGTATTCCATTTTTAAATTCCTGCCCGTAGTTATGTAGGCACCAAAATGTAGATTAAGGTGACTGCCTACGTTCGGAGCCATTTAAAAAAAAAATTTTTTTTTAAGGATTTTTTGGTCTCTTATGGTAAAATAGCATTTAAAAATAAAAATTTAAAAAAAACTTTTCTCTAAATACCATACTTTTTTATAAATTGGTCAATTTGAAGTAATTTTTAATGAAATTTAGCTAAAACGCTTTTCACTCTGAACAAAATTCTAATGCTACTATTTTAATTTCCTTCTTACACATGATACATATAACAGTTATCTTCAAAATGACCTACAATCTAAGAGAAATTTTAAAATGCAAAAATAATACAGACAATTTTATGTTCCAATACGAAAATTTTCCCCAATTCGTCATTCCTTTCCTTATAAAAACAGCCCCAAACCATAAACTATTTATTATACATCAATTATTGTACGTCATTTCATTAACAATAGCATCTAAAACATTTCCTGAAAATTTTATCAAATTATATGCATTATTATGTGACATATCATGATAACGGTAGCGATTTGTGCTAAAAACATAATTCTGAGAAAAACGCCTTTAAAGTTGTTTGTCACTTCAATTTTGTATTAGACAATTTTTATTAAAATAGCTATAACTCTGCTTCTAAATGATGTAGAATGAAAATCTAAGCGGTTTTGAAAAGAGAAAAGATTGAATTACAAGATTCTTGCAAAAAATAAAATTGACCAAAAATAGTCAAAAAATGGACGCATCTAAAGTTGTTTGTCACTTCAATTTTGTATTAGACAATTTTTATTAAAATAGCTATAACTCTGCTTCTAATTGATGGAGAATAAAAATCAAAACGGTTTTAAAAAGAGAAAACATTGATTTACAAGATTCTTGCAAAATATGAAGTTGACCAAAATAGTCAAAAAATGGCATTTTCAACCTAGGCAGTCACCTTAAGCACCCTCAGGGACGACACCTTGGGGCCTCCTATTACTCCTAGGAACATCAAGAGGAACTTTTCGACCTACAGATCTAACGTGCCGATACCCTGTGCAGACATGCACGCATTCTGTGGCGCTTGTCAGAGGACGAACTGAGCATCCTCAATACCAAAACCTGAAGTGGTAACCACTTGGTAGCTCCTGGCATAGTTACCTCACCGTCAATATAAGGATAGAAAATGTAAATCCATTGGTGGCTTTAACGTAGGATTGCGTTCCGCCATTACGGTCCTCCGGTAAGCAAAATTTCAGATGTCCTGCGTCGTGATTTATAATTTTAGCAATACACCAAACCCAGTCTGTATCGCTTGAGCAAGAAGTAAACAGTTTAACAGAAAAGTACCAAAATGTAAAATATATATATATATATATATATATATATATATATATATATATATATATATATATATATATATATATATAAATATATATATATATATATATATATATATATATATATATATATATATATATATATATATATAAATATATATATATATATATATATATATATATATATATATATATGTATATATGTATATATATATATATATATATATATATATATATGTATATATATATGTATATATATATATATATATATATATATATATATATATATATATATATATATAAATATATGTATATATATATATATATATATATATATATATATATATATATATATATATATATATATATATATAAATATATAAATATACACACACACACACATATATATATATATATATATACATACAAAAAAAAAGTAAGAAACGATCAGTAATCCTATGCTAATTCCCCTCGGTAGTTTCATTAGAAGAGACTACCCTAAATTTTATTTTTTGTGATTGTTGTGGGTAGAAACCTGTTGGAACAGTTGAGCTCTTAAAGAGTATTAATATTTTTCTAATGCCAATGAGATAATATAAACTATTTTATCAAATTTTATTTACCATTGTAGCGCATTGATTTGTATGTTTCTAATAACATCGTTAATGGATGAATATTTAGAAAATCATATATTAAGGAACTTAAAACTCTAGCATGTCTTTATGCCCATTAGTGGCTTATAGAAAATCTAGGATTAATCGATAATAATTTATCACTTGCTCTGACCCTTTGCTGGACCCATTATGATATGATCGTATTTGCGTGTACGACGATAATAAACCTTAACAACTACACTACTTTAACATTGGTAGCACTTATTAAAGATTTATTAGACATGCATTGAAACTGAAAAGTATATAAATCACTGATAAAATAGGCATTAGTGCAGGGGAAATGCAAAATTCTGGTTTCGGAACTCATGCCCTGCCAAATTTACAATTTATATTTGAGAAGAGAGTGCAATTTTCATTTTATTCCGAATTTTCCAAAGTCCGTTCAGTTTTATCTCAGATAAACACTCATCCATCTTATTTCACGCTTCAGTAAAAGTTTCCACTTGTTTAATACAAGTAAAAAAAATTTTATTTTTCAACTGCGAAAAACAGAAAATATATCGCAGCATAGAAATGTAAAAATTACAAATAGACTCTCTTTCCGATGAAAGTTATTTCAACAGTAATCTACTATTCAAGGAGGAAAATGTTAATAAATATAGCACTTTGGGCTTTTCAAAAATTTTTACGTAACGAGCAAGTTTTTAGAAAGATGCATTTTTGTTACAGGAAAGTGATAAATATTCGTTGCTGAATATTTTCTGCCGCTTAATAGGATAATATCATTATTCAATTTTATGGATGAGGAGTAATTTTAAATATTTATTTATACCCGAGATATATTTGTTAGAATTTTTCACCCGACTTTAAAATGAATTATTCTTTTTTTTAAACGAGCAAGCAGCGAAAGAATGTGATGTTAAAGAAATACTTAGATTCTAAAATTTAAATTTTTGTATCCATAATTAATACTAAATTTTGACGTTTCCCTATTTAATGAATCCTAATATAATTGGTGTAGACTATTAATATTCAGATTAAGAGTAATTTTAATACATTATTAATTATTCATTTGACATTTTTGCTCCAAAGTAATAGTTAGTTTTACAAAATGATCAAAAAAGTATTTGATTTTTACTCTGAAACTGATCTTTAAACACAATTCTTTCCGAGTGTTTTAACTATCATTAGTCTATAAAAGGGTTTTTACAAGATATCGGAGATATTCTCCTACATTGATGTAATTGTCTTGAGAAATAATGCTTGCTAAATTATTCCCTTGCATTACATTTATTGCAATATGCAAAAAAAGTTTTATTATGTTATAAAATATATTGCATTAATAAGTTGCATTAATATATGTTCTGTATACTTGTTAAACTATGTTTAAAGAGTTTTAGTTTGGTTTTACTTACGATAAAAATAATTTTTGCCTAAATTTTGACTATTCAATTAAATGCAGTTTATAAACTGCGAATTTTTAATCTATATATATAAAATAGTTCCGTAACTGACTGACTCACAGACTGACATACAATTCACAGACCACACTTGTTGTGTTACACACTTGTTGTGTTAGTCATAGTGGATTACCGTGCAGCATCACTGGTCTGACTTTATATATATTGTGAGTACTTGGACTTCATTTCCTTGTATAGTGTTTACAACATTTTGTACCAGTCTTTACTCAGTATTTTTTTTACACTGCACGTTACATGTGTCAAGGGAATAATAATCTTTGTTATTTATCTAGTGCAAAACGTGTTATTTCTACTGTATTAGAGGGTGGCTTCGATATACATATATCCTAGAAAAGGTAGAAGTCAGATATCTCTATAAGTTTAACACGAGAAAGACGGGAAATTTTTTCTTACTAAAAAGACTGAACGCCGCCATTTTGGCGGTTAAAAATAAAATCAAGAATTTAAAAGATTTATTATATATATATATATATATATATATATATATATATATATATATATATATATATATATATATATATATATATATATATATATATATATATATATATATATATATATATATATATATAACGATCAATGTATGCAGTTGATAAAAATAAACAAACAAAATATATTTATAAAAAAATCGTAAGGGATATTTTTATACACAAAATAATGTAGAATAAAAAATTCAAATTAAATCTAGTAGAGCATACTAAAGAATATAGTATAGTTAATATAGTACAGTTTGAAGAACATTTCTTTTACTGTATTTTAATATTTTTTTGGATAATGTCCAATCGTCTGCCGCATTAGCAAGAAAAAAAATATTTTTTGTCTCTTTCGTTGTTATGCACGTGACGATAAATTAATTTAAAGTACCAAAACATGAAATCACGTGATCAGCGTTTAATAAATTAAATTCCAAAATTTAATCTTTAAAAATTCCCCAAATATCAGAAAACGGAGGTAAAGTTTCGACAAAGATTTCATTTTGAAGGAATTTTTATGATCTTTTTCGTGATATAAATTTTATAACCCTCAAAGCATTATTTTAAATGCAAAGTAAAAAAAAGTTACTAAAACAGCTTAAAAATTTAATTTAAAAAAATTTAAGAAGAATTTTTTAAAAATCTTTCTTAGTGCACCCCTACACTATAAGAAGAATCGCCATGCAAAATTTCAGCCCTTTAGGTCCAGCTGTTTGGTCTGTGCGTTGTATGTCAGTCAGTCAGTCAGTCAGTCATATGCGGAACTGTTTTTTATATACAGATTAGTATATATTTAGATATATTTTTATGCAGGTAATCCGAGCTGACAACCTGGTATGGTTTATCTGTAAAAATCTATGCATGGTTTGTTCAGTCCTTATTTTTCAACACCAATATTTGCGAAGAGTCAGTATTTCTGTTATTTGCAAAAGGGGGAAGAGACGAGAAGTAACTCACATTTTTCGGTTTTTATTTTAAAGATTTCTACCTGTTTTCTATATTGCCGTCAAATCTTTGCTTTCAGTCTTAGTAGGTATACAACACGTTTTCTCTCACTCTTTACTATCGAATGTAATTTTGTAAATGTGTGAGTATATTTTGCGTAAAATTAGAAAAAGTCATAAAATTTCAGAAACCAGAGGACATAAATACAGATATAGCGCTCAATAGTATGCCCGATACGGTCAAAATGACGCCAGTTGTCTTTCTAGTGATAAGTATTTATCACATAAGTAAAATTCCTTATGTTCAGCCTGATTATTATTTTCAATGAACTTAATCATAAAGTTATGAGGGATAACACTTCAGTTGAAAAATTTTTAGTTGTATATAATTTTTTCCATCATTTTCGTTACATTTATTCACTTAAAACTGTCTTTTATATATAGACTAGCTGAAAACCCGCGCTTCGCTACGGAGTACATTCAAATTAAATACAACGGTCAACGTATGCAATTTATGCCAAAAAATAAATATATATTTATAATAAATGCGATGATCAATGTATACAATTGATGTAAAATATATATGTATCTATCTATATATATATTTATAAAAAAATCGTAAGGGATATGCATTTTTTTGGATAATATCCAATCGTCTGCTGTATTAGAAAGAGAAAAAAATATTTTTTTTTGTCTATTTAGTTGTTACGCACGTGACGATAAATTTATTGAAAGTACCAGAAAAAGAAAACACGTGACCAGCATTTAATAAATTAAATTCTAAAAATTAATCTTTTAAAATTCACCAAAAATCAGGAAATGGAGGTAAAAATTCGAAAAAAATTTCATTTTGAAGGAATTTTTAGGATCTTTCTCGTGATATAAATTTTATAACCCTCAATGTATTATTTTAAATGCAACCGTAAAAAAAGTTTAAAAAACAGCTTAAAAATTTAATTTTAAAAAATCTAAGAAGAATTTTTGAAAAATCTTAGTGCACCCCTACACTATTAGAAGAATCGCCATGCAAAATTTCAGTCCTTTAGGTCTAGCGGTTTGGTCTGTGCATTGTATGTCAGTCAGTCAGTGAATGAATGAGTCAGTTACGGAACTGTTTTATATATATAGATTAGTATATATTTAGTATATATTTAGATATATTTTTATGCAGGTATGCCGAGCTGACAACCTGGTATGGTTTATCTGTAAAAATCTATGCATGGTTTGTTCAGTCCTTATTTTTCAACACTAATATTTGCAAAGAATTCAAAGCATATAATTTGTGAATGTGTGATAAGAAACAAAAATATAAGAATATACAAATAAATGAAGAAGTTTATGTTTAATAACAAGAAGTTTCTGTTATTTGTATATTATTAAGAATATACAAATAACGGTATTAAGAATATACAATATACGAATATACAAATATTTGTATATTATTAAGAATATACAAATAACGGAAATATTGGCTCTTCGCAAATATTGGTGTTGTAAAATAAGGACTGAACAAACCATGCATAGATTTTCACGCATGAAAACTCAAAGTTGGCGTGCCAAGATATCCAAAGATTTGTAATTGCGACTCTTATCCTTTTTTTATATTCCACGATTTTATTGTGTAGTTGCAGGTTAAAGGAACAATAACCCGTACTGATTTGATACCCCTTCTCATTTGATAAGAGAATCATTAAAACACTTTTCCAACGGTATTTTTCTCATTTGCTCAATATTGATATTAACCTTTAGCTTACGGGGACCATTTATATATATATATATATATATATATATATATATATATATATATATATATATATATATATATATATATATATATTCATTCTATATATATATATATATATATTCATATATATATATATATATATATATATATATATATATATATATATATATATATATATATATATATATATTCATTCTTGGACCCGTATTCTTGGGATACATGCAATCCCAACCCCGTAAGGGAAAGGTTAAAGCGCGGAGGAAGTACACTGAGGCTCAAGAACAGCTTGCTTTGCTTACCCAAGGTAACTATATATAACATTGGATATTTTTAAGTTGCCATAATTAAAAACAGTGATACACAAAGTGGGCGTTAAGCAAAGAGCTGCATAGTTGTGCTCGACTTCGCAGAAGAAGCAAGGAATGAAAATCGATGACACTGACGCATATCGTCTTATGTTTATGAGTTTTACGGTAGATATTATTGGCATTTTAAAGACAATCGTGAAATGATTAATTGAAAAATGAACGATAAGTTGAATTTCAAAATAATGTATTAGTTCCTCACGTCTCAATGCAAAATTATTTCTGAATAATTTCATGAATATTTTGCTTTTGTGAAAACGTGTATAAATTGAAAAATGAACGATAACTTGAATTTAAACATAAGGCATTAGTTCCTGACGTCTCAATGCAAAATTATTTCTGAATATTTTCATGAATATTTTATTTTTGTGAAAACGTGTATTAATTGAAAAATGAACGATAAGTTGAATTTCAAAATTAGGCGTTAGTTCCTCACGTCTCAATGCAAAATTATTTCTGAATATTTTCATGAATATTTTGCTTTTGTTAAAACGTGTATTAATTGAAAAATGAACGATAAGTTGAATTTCAAAATAAGGCATGAGTTCCTCACGTCTCAATACAAAATTATTTCTGAATATTTTCCTGAATATTTTGCGTTTGTGAAAACGTTTCTTAAAAGAGTTTCATTGCTCAGAGTCAGAGGAGAATGGAATTCTCATTGTTGCGGACCAACAGATGGAAAACAGATGCCGATCATTGTCAGAGTTGGAACTGTCTAATCGCTTAATTTTCCATATTTTGTATTAGCTTCACTTTATAAAATAAGTAGCTCTTATTAGTTCGGATTCTGGATCTTATTATCTGGCTATCTGGATCGCTTTATTTTTTTGTTATAATGCAGTAAACTGTGGACCTTGGGTATACAGAAAAAAAGGAAAATAGAAATTATAAAGCAGAATATATTGTGAAATACAAAAGCAAAGAAAGCAACTACGATACAATTATTGTGAGATCACGGGCCTTCCAATAACGTCTGTACACAGAACGTCCAGTTAAGGCGGGACAGCTCATGATGTCATTACCGCCCATGTTGTCGGAATTGAAAACAGAGATACAGGGCTTGACATAATTCCCATTCTATTTAAATACACAGCCAGACATTGCTTTTAAAATAAATGTTTACATTTGATAATAATATTTTAATTCCATAAGCAATGATCCCTTTATTTTACGCTCTTTCATAAGCTCTAAAGCAGAGGTTCTCAACCTGGGGAGCGGGCCCCCCTGGGGGGGGGGCGTAAAAGAATTTCGAGGGAGGCGTGAATTAAAAAAATAAAATAAAAAGTAAAACAAACTGTAACTTTTTTGTGCTTAATTTTGCGGTCACAATGTAACCGTAATGTATTTTCGACATACGAACACGAACACGATAATTGTCGTACACAGTGGAGTCGGAAGAGTCAAATATAGATTAAGCAAGGCAAAGTAAAATAGATTAAAACTTTTACACCTTTGTTATTAAAAATACATATATATAGTTATAAAAAATAAACTTTTATGTTATTTTATGTTATATTATGCCCAATCACACGTCAACGGGTACGCGTTTCAAATGCATCGGATTCAAGATTCCCTTTCGCGATGCAAAAACATTGTGTAGGGTTGCTTTCGAATCGCAAAAGGAAACGTCTGGCATTGGCGTTTAAACGCACTTGCGTACCTGAAATTGGCGATTAATTGCTCCTGCGTATATGGAATGACGTTTATCGCATTTGCGTTAACGAGTGTGAGGTTGAAATTTAGTATTTAGTTTTGTTAGGCTTTATGATATTAAATGAAAATTCTAATATTTTACGAGCGCTAGCTAGGTAGAAACAAAAAATTCAATTTTCTAGGGGGGGGGGGGGCAAATGCCCTCCCTTGCCCCTCCTTTCCGGCGCCACTGGTCGTACACGATAATTGTCGTAATTGTAAAATCCCGATAACTGTCGTACAAGATAATTGTCGTAATTGTAAAAACACGATAACTGTCGTACGTATGGCAACACTACAAGAGCTTGGGAACGGTTTCTCGCTCAGCTGCTTTCCCCTTTGAGGTGTTCCCTTTGAGACTCTTTGAGGCGTTATGTCAAGAATTGAACAGTGACCAAGAAACTCTTCTTTTTCACACAGAAGTTCGATGGCTGTCCAAATGTAATATGCTTGCTAGATTATTTAACTCAAAATCGGAAGTTGAAAATTTTCTGAAGACTTCAACGGAAACATATCTGTATAGCATGTTTTCAGATGAGAAAATTATCTTTCACTTGGCATATTTATGAGACTTTTTCGAAACACTCAACTTTCTGAACATGAAACTACAATGTCAGAAAAACATTCTGAAGACTTGTGATACTGTTAAGGGTTTCACAGAAAAGATGGCTTTTTGTCAACGCCGTCTTCAGAGTTCAGAACCAAACTTCTCATCCTTTCCAAGATTGAACGACCTCCTCGATGATTAAAAAAATCTCCCATTGCAACAGATAAATGAATTGGAGCATCTTATATAAGGGCATTTGGTAGCATTGCGAAATGAAACTGCAGACAATTTTCCAGATATTAGTTCAGAGAACTAGAAGTTTAAGTTCACAGTTGGACGTTGAAAGTGACCTGAGGTGTACTTTGTCACAGTTACAACCTAATATTCAAAAACTTGTGAAGGGCAAACAGTGCTAGCCCTCTCATTAATGTTGTGAAAGTGACTAGTATTAAATGCCAACCTCACCTAGATCTTTTATTACCTCAAATATAATTTATCTATATTTAATTCTTTGATTTCATATGTTCTAATAATAATATTTTCCAAATTAAGATATGTGTTGTAACAGTGGCGTACCCAGGATTTCTTCTTGGGGGGGGGGCGAGATGAACGGATAAAAATATTTATACTGCATGGGGAGCGAGATGAATGGATAAAAATATTTATAATGCAAAAACAATATTCATAACGCAATTTCTATTTTTTGGGGGGTGGGGGGACAGGGACCCTTACCCCCCCCCCTGGGCGCGTCACTGTGTAGAAGTATTAAATTTTGTGTACGAAATTATCTATTCATATATTTACATTTAATATCCAACTTCAGTTTCAAATTCCGATTGTAAGACTTGTATTGACCAAATATGGTGGGGGAGGCATGACCTCACATCAGTGTTCAAAGGGGAGAACAGAGACTGAAAGGTTGAGAACCCCTGCTCTAAAGGAAGATGGTGATACTCAAAGGTTTCAGAGACAATTGTTTAAATTGGGTGAAATTCCCTTCTAATTAAAATGATCCACCTGAACAGGCTTAATGAATAGGGCTGAATGCAAATAAGAGTTAAACCAATAAAGCTGGGTGAAAATTGTATAGTCAATGAAGGTTAATAACGGTGTGAAGGTCAATGTTTAAACCAATATAATGCTATTCATTTGTTTATAATTATTAAATATTGAGGAAAGGAGAGAGAACGGTTGACGCAAAACTC
The DNA here is from genome assembly GCA_907164885.2 of Dolomedes plantarius. Lineage (NCBI taxonomy): Eukaryota > Metazoa > Arthropoda > Arachnida > Araneae > Dolomedidae > Dolomedes > Dolomedes plantarius. The sequence continues at coordinate 124,076,866 of OU015502.1, forward strand.
GCTCTCTCAAGGAGAATATCAATCCCACACACAAATTAAATCAATTCTTTAAATTGAAAAAAAGTTAAATTTAAAAACCCTTGAATAAGTTTAGAAGATTCTACAGCAGTAATCTTGGCTTAAAACATCTCTTATGAATTCAGGTAGGATATTATATTATAATTCTACGGTTGGTTATTCCTTTAAACTTAAGCCGCAATAAAAAATTTTGATCTATACAAAACTAAAATTATTTTTAACATTACACGTGACTATCTCTTCACCAATCTTCACCACATATGGTGGGGGAGATCATCATCTCTGCGTACCAGTTTTCAGAGCAAGGTGATTTTTCTAAAGCTATGGCTCAAAAAAAAATGTTACAGCCCTATTGTTATAGGTATGGCTCTCTTAAATTGTGAATAGATATATTTTAGCTTATTTCCTCTAATATAAACTAGGTTCAATTACTTCAGTTATGTACCTGCATCGATGCTCGTCGCTGCAAATCCACCACCGTGTTTACTAAAGGTGCCCGGGGCACGTAAAATAGGTCATGGATGCATTGTCCTCCAAGTTCTCAAATTTACCTCTAGAGGTACAGGGTCCAGTGTTCCGGTGTCGTCACTTGACTCGGTTCAAAATTACGAGACCGGTCATTTAGCCAAGTCGGACTCCGACCCTTGTGGTGCTAATTCAAAACAGGAGCCGCTCCTTTCAGTCCAGTAGCCTATTAGGACCTTGTGAATGGAACCTCCAACCAGGGAGTATTAGAAACAACAACAACAACTTCAGTTATGGGTAACATGGAAAGGTTGTTGTGTGTCACAATAAAATATTCCTTTTTGGCAAAACATACCTGCAGGTCACAAAATTTTAATTTCTCCAGAGAGATATTTATCATTAGAGGGAACTTTTATGGAGTATCTACAGTAAAGATGCTTCGTACGTTATCGATATGATTATTCCTCCAAAGGAAAAGAAAAGAAGTACGTTAAAAGTTTATATAGTTTTAAGTCTAATGGAGAAGATGCACAGATATTACTGGTATTTGGATTTAAGGGGCTTTGGGGTTTAAATGCATATTGTCGTTAAGCACTACATACATAGAGGTCGATTAATAATATTATGTTTATATTTTATTAGATTAGACAGTTCTATATGGGATAGACATATGCGAGCACAACAAAATTTATAGTTCTAAAAAAAAAACGGCAAAGGGTGTCCGTCTAGAATAACTAGCCATCTTCTCACCACCTCTGAGATCTCCAAGGAAAGTACCGGTGTCAAAAGATAGGTCCATAGATGTAAATACTCCATGTAGACATAAAATTTTGAAGAGTAGGTACACGAAAGAAGTCTAATCCAGGATTTGAGCTGCATGACTCTCAAACGACCTTCTCTCCCTCATGAGATATTTTTCCCTCATGAGATAATGACCGAATATGAATCTAAATGACCATACAGTCAAACTCCGTTTTAACGAATTTCAAGGGACCAAAGGTTTTGTTCGCTTTATCCGGTGGTTCGCCATATCCGAACAGTTAAGAGAAATGCTAGGGTTCACAAATTGTATAACTAATTAATTGCAATGTGTATTCAATAAGGATGTATTAGAAATGATAAAATATATTAAAAATAATCATTAATGAATTAAATAGACTAAAATCGGTTACATTAAACTGACACAATACTAATTAAATTACGCATAATAGAAAAACAGCGGGGCAAAAATTGTCGTTCGTTATACCCGTGAGTTCGTTATATACAGCGTTCGCTATAACGGGGTTCGAATGTATCCGGTATCCACAGACGAAATTGTTACTAAACTACCGTTCATTGCTAATCAGTCTGGTATTTGCTCCCGCTTAATGAGGTAGCGATCATTCTTCTGAATCGCTTGAAAATCAGTCTATTTTCGCTGAGCGCCGATGTTAAAAAAGCATCTCTTGTACTTCCATTCATCTTTTATCGCTCATAAAATGCGAGATGTATGTGCAGACAGTTATGAAACCCACGGGTTTTTGGCCTCACATGTCAATTTTTTACCACTTTACCACTGAATCACGACATTAATCTTTCAGCTCCTCGGGATTAGCAAAATCAATTGATTTGTTTCTTAAGGGGACTCACTACTCTTAAATCTTTAAAACATTCGATTTTTTGAAAAAAAATATATGTTAAAGCCTGATCATTTCTGAACAAAATAAAGCAAACCGCATGAAAATATTCCGCTTAGTTCCGGAGATATTGATATTCTAAATATTTAATTACTGATCAAGTTTATGGTAAGAAAAATTTTAAACTCATTTTTCTCAACATGTAATTTTGCATCATTCCGCAACTGGTATCTCAAAACCTATGACACATAATTCCATGAAATTTTTATCACTGCGTAATCATGTTATTTTATTGCGTCTAAACTAGAATTATTGCAATCACTGCACATTTTGTTATTTTTTCAGAGGTAAATTAATCCAAAAATTTAAGGAAATTTTAAGTATATTTTGAGCAGTTTTAAAAAAATTGAAAAAATATTTTAATGTTGAATGTTTTATGTTCAATTGTATTTTGAATTATTCATTTTAAATATAAAACAGTAATTATACATTTAAGTGTAAAATTAATTTCATAGTTCTGCGCGCAAGCCAGTATACAAAAAAAATACTTAAAAAACAAGGTATATCTAAAGCATTTAGAAAAATTATTTAAAATTATTTTGAGAGTTGAAAATTTGTTTATTAAAATGAATATATCCATTTATCATATACATAAAATTTGGAAAAATTGGGAGTAAATTGAAATAGTTACAAAGAGTCAAAAAGTATGATAATATGCCTTATTTCCTCGACATAAGGGTCGTGAGTCCCCTTAAAGCACTTATTTTTGAGCTATGGGAATATCACATTCGGTCTTTGGTAAGAATAAAGGCTTTTAGAGGAGTATTGATCGGCAAATTCCCATCTATGATAGTTTAGAAATTAGGTGAAAAAACAAAGCTGTGCTGACAACAATCGAAAGTAAAGAATTAGGAATATGATACAGTTAAAATATACGCACATTTATCACTTTAAAATAAATTTCCTCGATGCTTATTTCCTTTTGTTTGTTCAAAAGTAGTTCCGTTTGGTTTTATTTCCAATGAAAAAAATTATCAACTCATTTATCATGCGCACAGGGAAAGTCACCATTTGTTTAATATAAAAAGACATCTCGTGAGTCAAAAGGCATAACTTTCACAACGTGCGGTCTTGAATTACAAATTAAAAGCTAAGAACCCTCCATTTATATTTCACCGAGCAAACTGTCATAATAAATAATTTAGAAAACCTCACATTGTCTCTCCATTTTAAAGTATCGATGAATATGGATATATATTTTTGTCGTGAACATTTTTATAAACAAAATATCACAATGCATTTTTCGAATTTGAAGTATTCATTTGACATGTGGAAATCAGATAACAAAGATGAAAAAAGGTTTTAGAATATATATTGGCATCAATATCTTGTGACATCAGATTTTTCTATAAATAGCATTCATTTGAAATTTTACTTTTATAATATTCGTAGTTTAGTTGAGAAGATATTGAAGTTAATAAACGTCATTTACATGAGCGTTGGAGAATTAAATTTATTTATTTTCTTTTCGTGCAACATTGAATATTAAACATGCGATAAAATAAAATAGTTAATCTTTTTTTTTCATTTATGTCAGTGAACTTGAACATTTCCCAAAATCTTTTAGGGAGGACTCGACTATATAAAAACGAAAATTTACTTATTTTTGTGAATTACAGTTTTATTAAGCTATGTAACAGCAAAATACTTTTATACTTTTATCTTAACTCTCGGTCTATTTTTAGAAATATAACTAGCAGTCCTCTTTCACGCGATGGAGTTTTGTATAAATGTAATTAGGTATTTTTCGTTCTATAATACATTTTTACCTTCCATTACGGAGAAAACTACTTTAAACTCGCTATTAAAATTTTGATCCTTTTTTTATTTTAAAACGTTTTTCGCAAATTCATAATCATTGTTTAACATTTAGATTACGGGGCCCATTTTTCCAATTAGAACTGGAAATTTCATACCTCCTCTATAAGAACAGCCACTAAGGGGATTATATATATATATATATATATATATATATATATATATATATATAAAAAGATATATATATATATATATATATATATATATATATATATATACATACATACATACATATATATATACATATACGTACATATATATATATATATATATACATATACGTACATATATATATATATGTATACATATATATATATATATATATATATATATATATATATATATATATATATATATATATAATATATATATATATATATATATATATATATATAACATTAAAAACCCCATACCATTTTAAAATCTAACATTATTCTAAATTCCCTTGGGCGTACGAGCTAAATTTCGCTTTTGATTCTAAGTTCTAATAACCTCGAGAGAAAATATTAAATGGCTTCCTTTTTCAAACATGCGCGGCGTCCCCCAATATTTTAGATAAGCTCTGCGCAGATTACATAAAACCACATGTGACTTATCGACAACAGCAAATCCCTAATCGCTATCCTGATCACATGACAAAGTTTATATAAACCGCCTGAACAGAAACCTGTGCGCTTTTTTTCATTTGTAAGTTGCCCCGAGAAGTTGTATTGTGTATCTTAAAAATAAAAGATGTAGTTAAATTAACGTTGTGGTGTTTTATGTGTCCGAGGGTGAGATGAAAAGCGGGAAAGATAATTAAACATATGTGATGCACGGCCGGGCGACATGATGAACCATTATTTCAAATTATACCACTCAGCCCTTCCTTCGTCGGCCCGCGCCAGTGCCATTACAGATATATATATATATATATATATATATATATATATATATATATATATATATATATATATATATATATATATATATATATATATATATATATATATAAATTTATTCATTCTTGGGATACATGCTATCCCAACCCGTAAGGAAAAGGTTAATGGAAGTACAGGGTGCGGCAGAATGGACTGCCGCATTTTTGATGATCAATAGTAAAGAAGTGTGTGTGTGTGGCCAGAGTGGGGAGGTGACAACAGTTCGTGGGGATATTCTAGTTGTCAGTAGACACCATGAATTGGTCCGGAGACCATCGAGGTTTCGTTATCGATGCGTTCTTTAAATACCGCGATTCTATATCCTCGACACAGGACATTTAGGACGCGCTATGCAACTAATGACATCCTTATCGAAAATCAATCTTGTGATGGGTTTCGAAAGTGAGAGAAAGTTGGTCTCTAATACCACGAAAACTAAGTGGTCGTCCTCAGAACATCATAACACTCGAAAATGTGCAATGAGTCCAGGAGTTTGCTATTCGAGATGTCGTTGCCGACATTCCCTCAGTGATACAGATTGGTAGAAAACTTTAGAGAACAGCTTCGCAGTGCTTCGCAACTAACGGGTGCTCCTGTGGGACGCTATTTTTAAAAACTAGTGTAAAAAACTGGATTATAAGTAATTTTTTCTTGTAAATGACGTGTGAATTTCTTGTCAAATTCGTGTAAATTATGTGTAAATGACGTTTACTAACTTCAATATCTTCTCATATAAACTACGAATAATATAAAAGTAAAATTTTAAATTAATGCTATTTACAGACAAATCTGATGTGAGAAGAAATTGATGCCAATATATATTCTAATCTTAAGTATAAAAGTACTTAATACTTAAGTGGAAAAAAAAGTACGTAATACTTAAGTATATATACTTATGCTTAGTACTTAGTACTTAATACTTAATACTTAATATTTATTTATTTGTACTTAGTACTTAGTACTTAAGTGTCTTATCATACGGAAATTATGTGTTATTATAATTAAAATATCATATAAAAGGATTAAACTATACCATACGTTTCCTGAGTTTTTAATGTTTTTCTTACAGTACCATTTACAGGAAGATGGTTGCCAATATATATTCTAAACGCTTTTTTTCATCTTTGTTATCTGATTTCTATACATCAAATGAATTCTTCAAATTAGAAAAATTCATTGTCATAGTTTGTTTATAAAATTTAAAAGGGTTAATGAAAATTTAAAGCTTTTTTGTAATTTGTTTCTTCATTTTCTAATTACCCTTTGAAATGTGGAGTCCATCCTGCCGCACCTTGACAAAAATGTGTTCTTCACGTTCTAAGATGACTATAGATCCTAAAGTCTAAAGATTACGAAGTGAAAAGTTATATATAACATAAATGTTCCTGACAAATATACATTATTACACATTCGATACAATATTATACATTCGATACAATATTATTGTATTCATATTATACAGTATTATACATTCGTTTTTTCAATGCACAGTTATTTACTAAAAATGGGAATGAAGTAATATTGAACGTCTATTCCAGACGAAACAATGCATCTCGACAGTGTTTGCTTTTATAGTGATATTCTATCCGGTGATATTATTTCTAATCTTCTTTTATTAAAATGCCCTTGAGTATTTGATGCAAATAGAAATAATAGAAATATATAAAGTTGTTACATATTCGAGCAAAAGTCATCAATGTGACGGTAGCAATATATATCTTTGATAACAGTAAAAATTATGTTTAAGAGATTTGTTCGCAATTGCAAAATTAACTGTCGAATAGGATGAAACAAACCCAGAGACAAATTTTTTAGCTGTTAGGAGTAGATATTCTTTCCCCAGCACCTACCTATAAAAAGGAATAATTCTGTCTTTAGAACTTAGATCTTTTAACCGTATTGGAGAAGGCATTTTCAGTCCATTGAAACAAGATGACACAGAAAATACCAGTATTCAGTATACCAGTATTCCCGTATTCTTGGGATATATGCTATCCCACCGCGCAAGGAAAAGGTTAATCTGATAATCAGTGGGCTCAAATTTCCAAAATATTTTTACTATTATAATAGAAAGGGATAAAAAGGATTATAGAGGAATTTTGGAATATAAAGTTACAGAATTAAGAATAGAAAGAATTAAAGGGTAATATTGGATTAGAAATAGAATACAAGGGATTATGTGGATTCATGAGGATAAGACATGATTTTAAGGGGTGAAGTGGCTTACCTAGACATGGCATCCCCTTTGTTAGTTGAAATTTAACAGCCTTTATTCCAGCCTTTATTGTTAAATTTAACAGCCTTTATTCCAGATTAATTAACTTATTTTTGAAACACAACTTTGAGATAGGTTTTGGAATACTAAGTATAACAAACTTGTTGTTCCTTTTTTATTTTAATTTTTTATGATACCCACCATCACAGAGATACTCAGAGTTCCCGAGCAAAAGTTTTGAGAGTTTGGCGCTCGAAAAATGCGTGAACCTTTTAGTGAACTTGCTGCCGAAAACCCAAAGTATGCTGGGCATCTTCAACCATTTCAACTAACAAAGGGGATGCCATGTCTAGGTAAGCCACTTCACCCCTTAAAATCATGTCTTATCCTCATGAACTCCCCCGTTTTTTTACTTAGTAATTTGTCCAAAAAAATTGCCACTGCATGGTTCAGATTGCTTACATAGTACAACGATCAAGTATTCAACTTGTATATATTCCAAATAGCCCCAGATTCGGTCTCATAGAAATGAAAGCATCCCACCTCATTTTTGTGCCGTAAACTTAGAGACGACTTCTATTCCCCGGAAAAAATTTAAAAATGGTATCCCCGAAATGGATATTTATTGACATCCCAATTGTTGAAAAGCCGAGGTCTCGCGTTGGATAGAAAGACCGTCTTTTCTGATTCCTTCCAAAAAATTTAGCAATTCGCGCATGAAAATATAGGCAGAAAATTATGTTCATTTTTATGCTTATTTTTTCAAATGCTTAGGCACTTGTGCAAGGACATTCGCAACTATTTCACGGAAATTGTTAACTACTACTTAACTGGAAGCACCCTACATGTGAGTCGACATTTCACACTTGTAGTCACCTCAATTTTGATCGAGCACCTGCAAGGACGATATCTTGGGAGCTTGCACCTTCCCCCACCCACATATATATATATATATATATATATATATATATATATATATATATATATATATCTTTAAACATCTGGTACAATCTGTCTCCGGCCATCTACCAAGGACTTGTGGCATCCATGCCAAGGCGGGGTGAAGCTGTGTTGCGCGCCAAAGGTGGGCCAACTCGTTATTGACAGGTGGTCATAATGTTTTGGCTCTTGAGTGTATATACATATACATATATATATATATATATATATATACATGTACATACAACATATACACTCATGGACAAAAAAATTAGCGCACCAAGAAGGAGTCGTCAAAATGAAACGAAATTTCGCATACATAATGACTACTTTGATATAAGTAAATGATAAGAAAATCAAAGAAAAAGGATAATTTATTTCAGAGAAAAAGGCAAAAGAACGGAGGAGTTAATACTCCGTTGGACCCCCTCTAGCGCGAATGCACGATGCGATACGATCGGGCATTGAGTCATACAAGTTCTGTATGATGTCTTGAGACATTTCGTTCCATATTTGCTGTAACCTTGCCTCTAGTTCGTTCAAACTCGTGGGATGCCCAACTCGTCGTCCCAAATGATCCCAGATATGCTCGATTGGAGACAAATCTGGGGATCGGGCAGGCCAAGGAAGGGTAGTAACAGTGCGGAAACAGTCTTGTGACACCCTTGCCTTATGAGGCCGAGCATTGTCTTGTTGAAGAATGGCTCCTGGGAGCCGTTGCATGAGTGGCAACACATGTGGTTGCAGGATTTCATGAACATACAGCTGGGCTGCCATGGTGCCACGGAACATTACTAGGGGTGACCGTGTATTGTAGGCAATGATACCCCATACCATCACACCAACTGTGGGAGCGATGTGTCGCTGTACAGCAAAGGCAGGATTGAAGCGTTCACCACGGGCTCTCCACACACGAACACGATTGTCATCACTGCCGAGATTGAATCTGGATTCGTCGCTAAAGATGACCGGGTTCCATTCCGCTGCAGTTCAGTTGCCTCGTGCGCGGCAAAACTCCAAACGGAGGCGTCGATTGGTGGGCGTCAAGGGCAGCACACGTAA
>OU015502.1:124090978-124110978 GCA_907164885.2 Dolomedes plantarius
GAATACGAAAATACTTTTCAGAAATATATTTAAAAATAAAACTTTTGGATATATAGACTCATAATTTTGAAAAATAAATGGAAGTGTCAATAATTTTTACGTATCAAACAAAGTAACGCAGTAAAAGTTTTTTTTAATATATCGTTTTCGCAAACTGAAGATGTTTTAAAATATTCCAACGTAGAATTTAATAAAATTTTCACATGACTTATTAAGTATTATACTTGTCCCTTTGTAGGAAATGTTTTATTTAGCAAAAAATCCGATACAGTGGAATTTTAAAAAAAACTTTTATTTCTCTGTTCAAATTCAGATTTTTTTTTTATTACAGCCGTGTTATGGAATACGAAAGTACTTTGAAGAAATCTTTTTTAAAAATAAAAATTTCGGATGCATGTGCTCACAGATTTGAAAAAAAATGGAGTTGTCAATAATTGTGGCATTTCAAATTAAAAAACGCAGTAAAAGTTTTTTAATGTATAATTTTTTTGCAAACTGAAGATGTATTATAATATTCCATCACAGGATTTAAAAAAAAGTTAAAATGACTAATTTAGTATTACGCATGTTTATTTGTAGGCAATGTTTTATTTATCAAAAAAAAATTCGATAGAGTAACATTTAAACAATCATATTTCTCTGCTCAAATTCAATTTTTTTTTTTTATCATGTCCGTGTTAAACACGAAAGTACACACGAAAGTACACACGAAGATAACACGAAAGTACTTTTCAGAAATATCTTTTAAAATAAAACTTTTAGATATATATGGACTCACATTTTTGAAAAAAAAGTAGTGTCAATAATTCTTGCTATCAAATAAAATAAGTGTCAATAATTTTTGCGCATTAAATAAAATAACTGATTAAAAGGTTTTTTTAATATATCGTTTTCGCAAATTGAAGATGTTTTATAAAATTCCAACGCAGATTTTAATAAAAAGTTAACATGACTAATAAAGCATTATGCATGTCCCCTAGTAGGCAATGTTTTGTTTAGCAAAAAATCCTATACAGTAACATTTTAAAAAATGCTTTTATTACTCTGGAAAAATTCAGATTTTGATATTACAGCTGTGTTTTGGAATAGGAAAGTACTTTCCCGAAATTTTTTTACAATAAAACTTTCGGATATATGTGGTCCCAGTTTTGAAAAAGAAAAAATGGAGTTGTCAATAAATTTGGTGTATCAAATAAAATAACGCCGTAAAAGTTCTTTTAATGTATAGTTTTCGCAAACTGAAGATGTATTATAATATTCCATCACAGGATTTAATAAAAAAATTAACATGACTAATTTAGTTTTAGGCATGATCATTTGTAGGCAATGTTTTATATATAAAAAAAATTCGATACAGTATCGAATAAGATAACACAGTAAAAGTTTTCAAATATATCGTTTCCCCAATTTAAAGATGTTTTATAATATTCCAACGCAAAATTTAATTGAAATTTAATATGACTAACTTAGTATTACGCATGTCTATTTGTAGGCAATGTTTTATTGCCCAAAAAAAGATACAGTAACATTAATAAAAAAATAATAAATTAATTAAGAAAAAACTTCCATTTCTCTGGTCAAATTTAGATTTTTTATCATAGCCTGGTTAGAGAATACGAAAGTACTTTGTAGAAATATTTTTTAAAGTAAAACTTTCAGATATATGTGCTCACAGTTTTGAAAAAAAAAATACAAGTGTCAATAATTGTTGCGTATCAAATAATATAACGCAGTAAAAGTTTTTGAATACATCGTTTCCACAGTAGGAAGATATTTTATTATATTCCAATGGAGAATTTAATTAAAATTTAATATGGCTAACTTAGTATTACGCATGTCTATTTGTAGACAATATTTTATTTCGCAAAAAAATCCGATACAGTAACATTGATAAAAAAATGTAAATAAATTTTAAAATATTTAATCATCTCTATTTCTCTGATCAAATTCAGATTATTTTATGATAGTCGTGTCAGAGAATACGAAAGTACTTTATAGAAATCTTTTTAAAAATAAAACTATCGGATGTATGTGCTTACAGTGTTTAAAAAATGGAAGTGTCAATAATTTTTGCGTATCAAATAAAATAGCTCAGTAAAAGTTTTTGAATATAGCGTTTTCGCAATTTGAATCATCTTAAAATATCGTGAAAATTTTTTATCGTCGTTCTTCTTCCTTCCGTAAATATTCCCAATAGATGACTATTCCGAACTAAAAGATATTCTGGACTTTCAGCGATACGATAATATCAGTGAAATACTGTTTTTTGGCGTGAATGAAAAATGTTTCGAGACAATCACATTTATTCATAAAACCTTCTCTCGTAATTTTCCTTTTTAATTTGCCCTCATACACTTGGGTTATCACAGAAAAGTGAAATTCGTATCCGTTACAAGTTTTACCGAATTAAAAAACATTTGAATTGTTCATAAAAGGCCAATTTATGGACTCCGCGTAAAGAGCTCTTTTAGCAGAAGTGGTTGTGATTTGGCCTTCGACTCAGAGGTACTAATTTTCCCTTGCCACTCTGCCAAGTCAAGTGTCTTGAAGACTCGTACTTCACTGAACAACATGATATTCTAATTAGTATTACTGATATATTTAATAAGAATTGCTCATTTGGAAATGCGCATATGGCAATATACGATGGTCGCTAATTAAATTTAGATTAGCATTACTATATGACGTGCATACTCCTTTACAAATGAACAAACAACAAAGAGGCTACTTTAAATTATGGCACGTATATAAAAGAATTTGGAAAAGAGGTTTTAGCTTGTTTTACAATTTAGGAAAAAAGTATTTGATAAAATTTGGAGAACGAAATAGAATCCTTATTCTATTCTTATGTATTTTTTACTGGACGTGGTCACATTCGCCGAGATCAATACAATAGAGTGATATAGATTTAGTATTCAGGTCTGGGGCTTTAGTTTTCTTCTTAACTATATTCTGATAAATGTATTTACGTAAATTATCTAGTAGGTAGTCTAGTAGTTAGTACAATGTGAACTACGAGAAAATATGTAAGGTAAGGATAAAGTAAATTTTTGTAATTTGTTTTCATTCGAATTAAATAAAAATAAGCTTTGGTAGTTTTGTTTTTGAAGGTTTTTTGACTTTTACACTGCTAATTAAGTCAAGAATAAATGCAAAACATCATATAACTACAGAAGACAGCTAGCTACACCTGATCTTTAGTTTGAAGTTGTGCCTCGTGTTTGAACATAATTCCATCGATGGTGCATTAATATCTTATAATAATATCTTGGTTATCACTCCTATGTTAATGGCCAGATTTATTTATTGGCTTCGTGGATATTTTTAATGTTATATTTCTTTACCAAACACATCCGTTTCTGAAGTTCCATGGTTCGTAGCTTAGAATTATCAACAAAAGAATATTTTTATATTAAAGTTAACTTTAATATTCAGGTCTAAGATTTCGGTCTTATTACTTAAATATATACTGATAAAATTGTTTGCGTAAATAGTCTAAGTGTGGCAGCTAGTTCAATAGGAACTGCTCGAAAATATGTAAGGTAATGATTGAATAAATTGCTGAAATTTGTTTTTATTGGAATTAAATAAAAATATGCTTTGGTAGTTTTATTTTTGCAGGTTTATTGCCTTTTACACTGCTAATTTTGGCCCTATCAGAGAATAACTACAGTAGATCATATAACTACAAAAGACAACTAGCTACCCCTGATCTTTAGGTTGAAGTTGTGCCTCATGTTTAAACATGAATTTCATCACAAATATCTTAGTATAATAGATTTTATCTGGGTTATCACTCCAATATTATTTATGCCAGATTTTTTAATGGCTTAGTGTATATTTTTTTAATTTTATATTTCTTTATCAAACACATAAGTTTCTGAATTCCATGCTTCGTAATTTCGAAACGTTAACAGAAATAATATTTTTTATATTTGTTACCTTTAATATTCAGGTCTAAGATTTCGGTTTTATTACTTAAATCTATTCTGATACAATTGTTTGCGTAAATAGTCCAAGTTTAGCAGCTAGTTCAAAGGGTTCAAAGAGTTCAAACTACTAGAAAATGTGTAAGGCAATGATTTAAAAAAATTGCTGAAATTTGTTTTTATTTGAAAAAAAAATAGTTTTGGATGCAAAAAAATAGAACACTGAACTTCTACAAAGTATCAGCCTTCCTTCTTTTTAAAACTTCAAGATAACCTAGTACTATTTGTAACAGTTGTGGGCTATTACTGAAGCTAGTTCAATAGGAACTACTACAAAATATGTAAATTAATGATTATATAAATTGCTGAAAAGTGTATATATTTGAAAAAAAATAGCTTTGGATGTAAAAATTTAGAATATTGAACTTCTACAAAGGATTAGTTTCTCTTCTTTTTAAAACTTGAAGATCACCCAGTAAAATTTGAGACAGTTGTGGACTATTTACTGAATGGAGGCACGTCATAATTTCTTTTATTGAACACTAGCTGAAAACCCGCGCTTCGCTACGGAGTACATTGAAATTAAATACAACGGTCAATGTATGCAATTAATTCCAAAAAAAAAAATATATATATATATATATATTTATAATAAATACGACGATCAATGTATACAATTGATGTAAAAAAAACATATTTATAAAAAATCGTAAGGGATATTTCTATAGACAAAATAAAGTCCAATCGTCTGCCGCATTAGCAAGAAAAAAATATTGTTTTGTCTATTTTTTTTTTTTTGCACATGACGATAAATTTATTTAAAGTACTAGAAAAAGAAATCACTTGATCAGCATTTAATAAATTAAATTATAAAAATTAATCTTTAAAAATTCACCAAAAATCAGGATATGGAGGTAAAAATTCGAAAAAAAACTTCATTTTGAAGGAATTTTTATGATCTTCTCGTGATATAAATTTTATAACCCTCAATGTATTATTTTAAATGCAAACGTAAAAAAAGTTTAAAAAACAGCTTAAAAATTTAATTTAAAAAAATCTAAGAAGAATTTTTGAAAAATCTTTCTTAGTGCACCCCTACTCTATTAGAAGAATCGCCATGCAAAATTTCAGCCCTTTAGGTCCAGCGGTTTGGTCTGTGCGTTGTATGTCAGTCAGTCAGTGAATGAATGAATGAATGAATCAGTTACGGAACTGTTTTATATACATAGACTAGCTGAAAACCCGCGCTTCGCTACGGAGTACATTGAAATTAAATACAACGGTCAATGTATGCAATTAATTCCAAAAAAAAATATATATATATATTTATAATAAATACGACGATCAATGTATACAATTGATGTAAAAAAAACATATTTATAAAAAAATCGTAAGGGATATTTTTATAGACAAAATAAAGTCCAATCGTCTGCCGCATTAGCAAGAAAAAATATTTTTTTTTGGCACGTGACGATAAATTTATTTAAAGTACCAGAAAAAGAAATCACGTGATCAGCATTTAATAAATTAAATTCTAAAAATTAATCTTTAAAAATTCACCAAAAATCAGGAAATGGAGTTAAAAATTCGAAAAAAATTTCATTTTGAAGGAATTTTTGTGATCTTTCTCGTGATATAAATTTTATAACCCTCAATGTATTATTTTAAATGCAAACGTAAAAAAAGTTTAAAAAACAGCTTAAAAATTTAATTTTAAAAAATCTAAGAAGAATTTTTGAAAAATCTTTCTTAGTGCACCCCTACACTATTAGAAGGATCGCCATGCAAAATTTCAGCCCTTTAGGTCCAGCGGTTTGGTCTGTGCGTTGTATGTCAGTCAGTCAGTGAATGAAGGAATGAATGAATGAGTCAGTTACGGAACTGTTTTATATATATAGATTACAAGACCTTTTATTGGTTAGTAAAAGCATTTACGAGAACAAAGAAGAGGCTATGTTGAGTCATGTTCGCAGTAATACATGCGTTTGTTCTCTCGCTTTCTTAAGAAACATGTATATTCAAAATTGTTTCTGACGTACGGTGTATGTTCAGCGTCAAGATAAACTTTGTATCTAATTTTCAGCAATTCATGCGATAAAATGTATTTGATTGATAGAAGGCTGTGGTTGTTTTTAGAGCTCTGAGATGGTAGACGTCTTTTTAGAAAGAACACGGATGTTGATACAAGTGAAACTCAATAATGCATCACAGCTTATCCAATATTTAACGGTTAACTAAAGATAACATAGTACACATGAAAGGTAATAACTACAAATTTGCATTGTAGTTTACATCAAACCTTTGGAAGTTTTATTTTCGAAGGTTTATTGCATTGCCAATTTTGCCACTATCATGGAGTAACTACAGAAGATAACTAGCTACGCGGGGTGTCTAGGTTAAAGTTGTGCGTCATGCTTCAACATTATTTCATCACTGGAGCAGTAATATCCTTTTTTTCTTAATACGGAGGCACTTTTCGTGAGACATTCAGCTTTCGTTATTCACTGAGAAGTCTTGTTGGCTACTTTATTATGGGAACACCATTTAGGTTAGTCATCATTGCTCCCTATGACGGGACAGACAACACGATAAAGACGAAACCTTATTCGAGATTCGAACCCAAGCCCACTGCGGGACAACACGACGCTAACCACTATACCATGTGGGCGGTGCATTAACTTCTTAGTATAAAAAATTTCATCCGGGTTATCACTCCTATATTAATGGCCACATTTCTTTACTGTCTTAGTGTATATTTTTTAGTTTTATATCTAATTCGCAAACACAATAAATTCAGAGATCCATGGTTCTTCAACGTTCAAGAAACCAATAATGGAACATCAGACAAATGAGCCGCAAAAACTAAAAGGAAAATGAGATAATTTTCCTTCACACTACTTTATTCAGAAACAACTTATAACTAAATAAGTAAATATGTTTTCCTGGTACACTAAAACTGTTAAACTGGGGTTTATGATGAGATGCTGAAATAAAATTGTAATTTAAAATATGTTCTACAAATCTATGTAATGCGAAATATCGTTACTTAAATACGAATAAGCGATAGCCTATTACGTACACCGTCAAACACACACAAACGAACGAACGAACGAACACGAACGAACACGAACGAACGAACACACACACGCACTCACATATCTATCTATCTACATATCTATCTATCTATCTATCTATCTATCTATCTATATATATATATATATATATATATATATATATATATATATATATATATATATATATATATATATATATATATATAGGGTGAGTTTTATTAAGCTGACACTACTCAGAGCCACCTCTAGTACGGTCTAGCAGCCGGAATTCCACCAAAATTGATAGAGGGACTAAGGATGACATGTGAAAAAGTTTCCATGAAAAAATAAATAGTTCCAAAAGTCGCCGATAGGGTATATATGGCGCTGTTGTTGTCAGTACACCCGCGAATTTGCCTAAAACGCAAGTAATACATCAAAATGCAAATTCATGACTACGCAGTCGACCGTAGCGCCAGTATTTTCGGATATAAAGATCGGTGCGGAATCTGTTACGACATCGCTTTACAGAAGAAAGGATCATCAGTCACTTTTTCCCACTTTCATGGCCACCTCGCTCCCCGGACATAACCCATATGACGTCTTTTTGCGGGATTATTTAAAGTGTAAGGTGTATCTTGGTGGAGTCTCGAACTTTGCGTCCTTAACACGGGAGAACTCGCACCGGGTATGACATACCCAATCCATTTTCATTAAATGTTTTTGTTATCTTCTTCTGATCGGATTAGGCCGAAATTTCGAGTAGCTGTATTCAAGGTCACATTCTTTTAGCGGGGTAAAACTAAGTCTGCTCAAAAAATAGATTTTGAGAAAAATATTTCGAAGGGTATATCATACCCGTGCGAGTCCTTGCGTCAGTCAGATCTTTCCTTTTTTTTCTGTCACTTTGGTGCATCATGGCGCTATTTTTGAATTACGACGAGGAAATAAAACAATTGCGACACCTTTTAGAGACTGTTTCTAGTGATAATAAAGTTTATCCGAAGATAATGATGCGTCTGAGGATGGAGAATACTGTAGCAATCACGATTCTTCTACTGAAATTGAGGCAGAAACCGAAAATAAACGTTCACTGTCAACAGCCGATTTTTATATTGTTAAAGATAAAATTACAAAATGGCTGAAGAAAAAATACCGGGAAAATGTAAGGAAGCCTTCAAGGAACGTAATTAGCAAGCTTCCAGGTAATACACATTATTCAAGAGATATCGCTTCTCCCGTAGATGCATAGAATGTTCTCTTCGATAGCAACATGCTAAATATGATGGTGCCTCAAACAAAAACAACTTATTCAAGCCCTTCAATGGAACTGGAAATCACTAATAGTGAACCTCCTGCAAAAAAACTTAAGACAAAATATATACGATGTTAAATTTGCCCAAGTAATAAGGACTGAAAAACATGTTTTATGTGCCAAAAATGTGAAAAATGTCTCTGTGTCGAACATCAGTATGTAGTTTGTAAAAATTGTCTATAAAAAATGTAAGTATTATTAAAATTTACTAAAAATCTTTAATTTGTTATCTTATGTTCTTGAGTTACGTAAGGTTTGCATATAAGGAATATTAATTGATATTTAAATAGAAGAAATTAACTAGGGAATGAGATACCCGGCGCGAGTTCTCGTGTTAGAAATTGGGCGCGAGTGCTCGCGGGTTACTGGACAACACATCCGGGCTGTACTGAGCATTCCTGGTAACATGTTACGCTCGGCCGTTTAGAGCGTAGTGTCCAGGATACAATGTGTCGTCAAAAGAGAGATTGTGACACAGAAACGTGCTTACGTATTTCGCAAACAGAGAAATAAACAGAGACTCTAGAAATAAAGTTGTAATCCACATAATAAAGCAAACATCACGTTTTCTCCGACCGTTAATATACCATAATTTATAACGTTATAATTATTTTTCAAATAGAATCTACGCATTAAAATATATCAAACACACCGCCGCGAAATATTTCTCTCTCATACCGACAGCTGTATATAAATAACACCTTGAAATATCGCTCGCGCCTGATATTGAATCCCAATTATAGGCAGGAAGTTTACGTTCGCGAATTCTTATTTTATGAATAATAAATATCAAACGGAATGCTTAGAAGGACCGGGGGAGGGAAATGCATATTCTCCGGTAGCACTTCCCGGGGGTATTTATTCTGCCTCTGCCAATAATAAGAATCTGAACGTTATCTGATGATTGAGACGTAAATGGAATTGAAGTATTTGTGAGTCCTTAAATTATTCCAAAAGTTATTACCGGCCAAAAGTTTATTAGCTCAAAAATATTTACAAGGGCCGTTCGAGATCTGGAAAATTGATACGACCAAATTGAAATTTGACAGATTAATATTAATGAGGACATATTCAGACCATCTGCTTGTAGCAAAACTTAACAAAAGGATATCGAGATTAATGCGTGAACAAATGAAGTAATGGAGATCTCCAGATGGGTAATAAAAATTACATATTTCATCGGCCGCGTTAGAGATTTGAGTATAAAATAGGAAACATTTGAATTTTCGCCACTTACTTCATGGCGTCGAATGGTTTAATTCTAAACAGGATTTTACTGGTGCTTAGATATTACAAGCATATGCGCTTAAAGCATTAAATTCGCCGATGTGCTATTTCACTGTCAGTCTTCGTTATTTATTCAGCTCCAGGTTTAGCTGAGATTTTCTAATGCTAGTTTAAATTATTATGCTGTTTAATGATGCTTCAAGAAAAGGGGAATTTTATACACGCTTTAAGTAAATTTAACATTCGAAATAATTCAGAAATGATTTTGTGATTTAATATTTTAAACTTGAATAATATTTCTACCTGTGCTGATGTTAATTGAAAATTTCTAGTTAATTATGAATAACGATTTCAGTGTCGTTTAAACTGATGACTTAAAGCAACCAGAAGCATTTGGAAATTTGGATATTTGCTTTTTCGCTAAATAGGAACAATTTAAATAATGACACATATACATTGTGGTTAATTTTAATATTATATCGGTAATCTAGCAGTTGTCATAATTTTATAGTATTGGGAATTAAAATGCAATTAATTTAATGACATTTAACAAATAACGTGGGAAAAGACTCGAAATGAAATTGTAATTGATTTGTGCATTTTCATCAACCAGATGATGGCGGCAAAGGACTTTATATTAAACTGAATTTTACTGGTAATTGAAAAATATAGCGTACAAATTTAAAAAGCAAATCCCGTGAAATATGGTTTAACTGTATCTCTTTACTATGCAATAAAAGTTTCAGATATATTGAGATTTTTTCGCTATCTTAATTTTTATATTATTCTATTCTGCTTTGAAAATTATTACCGTATATTTATATATATATATATATATATATATATATATATATATATATATATATATATATATATATAATATTCATTTTATTTTAATTTTACCTTCTAAATATAAGACCCCCCCCAAATTTAAGTCGATTTTTTTATGCATATAGGTGCGTTTTATGGTTCCAAATAGACGATATTTAATTATTCCTTATGTAAATTTAGCCTTTCAAACAATTTAAAAAAAATTTTATGGATTCATGTTTTCAATGTGTAAAATATTTCTGCTACAGCAACTGTGAAGAGAAAAATTGCGGTAATTAGCTATTCTATTTGCCAAACACAAAGCCAAAATCAGCAGCTACATGGGTTTGGCTATGAACGAGTTGAATCAATCGAAATTCGGGGAATTGTTTTATACCATAAAGAAACAATTTAATATTAGCGTTTCATAGGTAATTTATCAGCAATCATGGTACTCTTAATTAATTTCATAGCGTCTAAAATAAAAATTTCAATAATTTTATAACACTATTTATCGAACGACATATCTGAAAACATGAAAGAATAAAGTAGCTGTGCTTAAAAACGTGTATTTGAAAACATAAAAGATATATTAGACATTCACAAAATATTATGGAATAAATATGAAATAATTGAAATCAAAAATAGCAATGCAGAAAAAAATCAAAGAACCAAAATAACGGGTAATCAACCGATTAATTATTGCTACAGTTTCTTACATTTATCTTGCGTTGAGCGCTAATTGCAGATCTCTATTAACTCATTCGACTGTTAAGAGTCTTCATTTTTTTTACATAATTTGCCATTGTTTACTGGGTTGAATAGATATGTGTAAATCTTCAAAAGATATCGCTTCACAAAATATTATATCGTATAATATATAATATCGTATATAATATCGTATTCACAAAATATTATGGAATAAATATGTAATAATTGAAATCAAAAATAGCAATGCATAAAAAATCAAAGAACCAAAATAACGGGTAATCAACCGATTAATTATTGCTACAGTTTCTTACATTTATCTTGCGTTGAGCGCTAATTGCAGATCTCTGTTAACTCATTCGACTGTTAAGAGTCTTCATTTTTTTACATAATTTGACATTTTTTACTGGATTGAATATATATGTGTAATTTTTCAAAAGATATCGCTTGCATGTCTCAAACATGTCAACAAAAGGAAATATATAACCAACAAACATTAAGCACAGGAAGTAAATATAATACTGTTCAATTAGCACCAAAATTACTAATAACTAATATAGCCAAGCGTCTGAAACCAGTCATTTTGACTGTATTGATAGTTGTGTAGTAAAAATTTGTGAAAATGAGACATCTACTGAATTTTATTGTTTATGGGGTAGACATCACTTTTCTTTTATCTAAATTGAACTCGCGATTATATTTCAGCATACTATCTGTGTTCCGCGGATTCTAATTACATGACAAAAATAGATCATAATGGAACAAAAAGTCAACATAATTTACTCTCAAAAGCTTATAAGACTGTTCTTTTAAGAAAACTGAGAATTTCTAAAAGTACACACATACATACATACATACATACATATATATATATATATATATATATATATATATATATATATATATATATATATATATATATATATATATATATATATATATATATATATATATATATATATTTATATATATTTGTATGTATGTATGTATTAATTTTGTAAAGTCCGAAATATATCATAGTTTTTACATTATGCGATGCATTTTTGTATGATATATTTTCCTATTTACCGTGAATATGGATGTATAAATTAGCATGGAATACTGAGAGTTTAGTGAATTTAGATATGGATAATATTTTGACAATTGTGTTCTTTTACGAATATTTTTCGACTTGTTTAAACCCCACTACTGTATTTGCATTAAAATGCTTTATTAACAATATTGGTATTTTTTTCTGAATGAAACAAAATATTTTTCGAAATAAAAATCAATATCTGAGGTTAACTACACATGCCGGTAAAACTTCATATGAATCCTCCTTTCGTCTATGTGATTATGCATGCCTATTAAATAAAAAGTTTGATTATACATGCATACAGACATATATATATATATATATATATATATATATATATATATATATATATATATATATATATATAGATATAGATATATATATATATATATATATATATATATATATATATATATATAGATAGATAGATATAGATATATATATATATATATATATATATATATATATATATATATATATATATATATATATATATATATATAACGAGAGAGATCAAGGAAGATATTTTGATGAATAGAAATAGATAGATCTATATATATATATCATAAAAATATCCACTATCAAGGTATTTGTTCAGACAAACAGATTATATGTTTCATAAAATTCGCTTAAAAAGTCGTAATGGAATTTAAATTGATATTAGAGTATTTAACAGATCGCAATTGTGTGAGAAATATTGTAGTGACTCAATACAAATTTTTATTTGTCCTGTTGGTGTGATATCTTACGGCGTAGTCAAAGACAATTCCTCTTTTTTATGCTAATTTCCTGAAGATTGACGAAAATTTTCACGATTTATATAAAAGTATATTTCTAAAATAATAAAGTAAACTCATCTATGCATCCTTTTATAAAAAGACCATAGATTTTAGTTCCTCACTTTAGTGTAGATACTGTGACACGACACTTAAATCAGCAATTGGCTATCTGGGTTGTAAATTCGTCGCTGTTTACGACCCACCCCCTCTCGACGAACGCCAAAAATAAGTACTCACCATTAGCGCCAGTGTCGACCGCCAGTACCCTGCTGGTTGAGCCATGCTTCCTTAGTGGCACCAACAACTCATCTCCTCTCTTATGATCCTTAGTACATGGCTAGAACATGGAATAACAAAGCACATGTTTCGAACAGTTGGCGCACACTAGCAGCGGATTCTGTTCTCTGCCGTCCCGCGTGCATCGCGTGTTTTGGCAAAAAGATGCTTTTGCCGCAGACGCTCGGGGTTTTGGAGGAAAAGATGGGTTACAGGGTTGTTACAGATGTTGGCGGAGTTCGCAGGACGCCAAACGTGTCGCCAAGTTGAATGCATTGGATAGCGGTGGGCAGAAAAGCGGCGACTCGATAAATCCCTGAATGAAATTTATTTTCTCTGGGAGAGAATGAACATGTCCTGAAATATCAAGCAAAGATTCTACCAAAGAATACCGCAAAATCACATTTATATACAGAATTATTTAATTTTTAAGATATGTTAATTATAAAGAAATTTATCAAAACTTCCGATATTTTTGACAAACCAAAATTCATGTATGAATTTCAGAGATAATTTTCGATGAAATTATACTTAGTTTAAAAATAAAATACAAATGACCTGATGAATATTAAAAAGATTAATGAAAAATTATTTAACGTGAGAATTCTAATGATTTTACAGTAAAAATAATAAATAACCATGATTCTAATTAAAGCCTATGTTTTCGTAAGTTAAAGAAGTAGAAAAGTAACTGCAAATGTCAACAAATAAAATTAAGTAAAATCTATAGAATAATAAATAAATAAAATATTAAATTACAAAATATTGAAAAAGTATTTAATATTAAATATATTTCGATAAAGCACATCCGTAAAATGTTATGTATTTTAATTAATGTCATGACTTCTGCTTATTGGGTATAAACGAATAAAATTTAAAGTTAAGAATATGTGAATTTCTCCAAGCAGGATTTCTGTCAAATTTCTGGGCATTTCCAGGTTTCAATATTTTATCCGGCTTTCTGCTACATTTCTATACCTTTGTTTTTTAGATGTGTTGTTCTAAAACAAAATAAATATTTACTTCAGAATTATTTCGAAAAAATCTTTGAAGCATTAATTTTGGAAATAATTTTGGAGGAAATTATACTTGGTTTAGAATTAAAATGAGAAAGATCACTTCGTTCAAAGATTGATGTAAAAATTATTTATTATGATAAATTTTAATGGTCTTACATCAGGATATATATTTTTACAGTAGAAAATGCTAAACAAATCTTTCTGAAGTGCCTAATTATAACGTAATGTTCTTACAGTGTAATATCCAATTGGCATATATGTTCACTCATTAAATGTTACAGAATAAAATATTTCTTCTCGTATTGATTGGGAGTCGTGAAAATATTATCTATATATATAAAACAGTTCAGTAACTGACTCATTCATTCACTGACTGACATACAACGCACAGACACAACCGCTGGATCTAAAGGGCTGAAATTTTGCATGGTGATTCTTCTAATAGTGTAGGGGTGCACTAAGAAAGATTTTTCAAAAATTCTTCTTAGATTTTTTTAAATTAAATTTTTAAGCTGTTTTTTAAACTTTTTCTACGTTTGCATTTAAAATAATACATTGAGGGTTATGAAATTTATATCACGAGAAAGATCATAAAAATTCCTTTAAAATGACATCTTTTTCGAATCTTTACCTCCATTTTCTGATTTTTGGTGAATTTTTAAAGATTAATTTTTAGAATTTAATTTATTAAATGCCGATCACGTGATTTCCTTTTCTGGTACTTTAAACAAAATTATCTTTACGTGCGTAACAACTAAATAGACAAAAAAAAATTTCTTGCTAATGCGGGAGACGATTGGACATTATTTTGTCTTTAAAGATATCCCTTACGATTTATTTATAAATATATATTTTTTTCTACATAAATTGTATACATTGATCGTCATATTTACTATATATATATATATATATATATATATATATATTTTTTTTTTTTTTTTTTTTTTCATCAATTGCATACATTGACCGTTGTATTTAATTTGAATGTACTCCGTAGCGAAGCGCGGGTTTTCAGCTAGTATAATCATAATTCTAAATAAAAGTTATGTTTTCGTAAGGTACAGACATTGGTCTAAAAGCAATTCAAAATAGCATCATATTAAATCCACAATAAAACGTTTTATTGCGGGATTTAAGAAGTTTTGGCTTACAACATTATTCTTTCTGCAACTTACTGAAAAATCTAAAGAAATACTTTCAGGGTGAGAAAGTCAATTTTCATAAAAATGCTGTACGTAACAGATCAAGAAGTTTAACTTCCGGAAAAAAATTTTACGAGAAATTTTGTTTGATTTGCATTATAATTTAGAGAAAACATTAATTAACTTTTATGGAAAATATATCGTTTAAAGTCTTCCTGATATCATCTTCATTTAAATTTCCAACAATAGAATTTCTGTAGCAGTAAAATTTTTTAAATTAAAAAGCATTTTTTATAATACATATTGACATGTTTTAAATTCCTAATTAATCTTTCTAATTATATTAGGTTAGTTCCAAAGAATTACGACATAACTTCGTAATGGAAAAATGACACACTAAAGCACCACACACAAATCCCCACAGTAAAACTTATGTTTCGTAAGGTAAAGATATATAAATAAATTCCAAATGGCAACATGTTAAATCCGCAATAAAACGTTTTATTGTCGTAGCTTACAATATTATTCTTTCAACAATTTCCCTAAAAGTTTTAAGAAATACTTTCAGGGTGAAGAATTGAATATTTATAATAATGCGGCAGCAAACAGAAAATCTGATTCCATGAAAATCTTTCACGAGAAATTTCGTTTTAATTAGATTACAATATAGAGAAACAATAAATTACCCTTTTAAAATAAAGTATCCTTTAAAGTCTGACTCATACCCTTCTCATTTAAATTTTCAACAATAGAATTGTCAGAAAAATAAAAATTTGAAAAAAAAAATTCATTATAATACATATTGACCTTTTTCAAACTTCCTAATTAATCTTTCTAATTATTTAAGTTAATTCGAAAGAATTATGACATAGCTTGGTAATGCAAAATCAGTACAGAACGTGGTCTGGCTTTTGTTTAAAGTGGGATTAAAGGTATTTGAAAATCGAGTGAGGGAATCATCATTTTTAATATCTACATAAGGATAATTTTGATTATGGAGTTCAGAAGAAGACAATTATCAATTCGGAAAAAATGTGGGATAGTTCAAAATAGTTTTTTCTCAATGTTCTCTTTGCAGTGTTTACTAGGAAACAAATCCTGAAAGACATAGAAAACGGCTAATGATAGCTTATATTTACAATTACAACTTTGAATGGGAGTTTATAGGTTTTCTCTTACAGTGCCACTTACAGAAAATTGGTTTACAGCATGATGCTTTTTATGCCATTTTATAAAAATGGTTCTACTGTTACGGAAATTAGGCATTCTTACATGAATATAGTATTTTGGGGATAATAGAATGATTCGGCTATTAACATGAAATACTTTATTGCCAAATCATTCGTTTATATTATCAAACGGGAATTATGTGTTATTATAATTAAAATATCATATAAAAGGATTAAACTATACTATACGTTTCCTAAGTTTTTAATGTTTTTCTTACAGTACCATTTACAGGAAGATGGTTGGCAAAGTGATGCTTTTTATGATATTCTATAAAAACGATTTTAATGTTACGGGAAATGAGACATTCGTACATGTATGCAGTATTTGGGAATAACAGAGTGATTCGGCATATTAACATGAAATTCTTTATTGTCAAATCATTTGTTTATATTATCATACAGAAATTATGGGGTTTTATAATTAAAATATCATATAAAAGGATTAAA
This sequence comes from Dolomedes plantarius, assembly GCA_907164885.2. Classification (NCBI taxonomy): domain Eukaryota; kingdom Metazoa; phylum Arthropoda; class Arachnida; order Araneae; family Dolomedidae; genus Dolomedes; species Dolomedes plantarius. The sequence goes on from OU015502.1 coordinate 124,107,988, forward strand.
ATATACCATACGTTTCCTGAGTTTTTTGGTGATGTTCTTAAAGTACCATTTAGAGGAAGATGGTTGACAAAATGATGCTTTTTATGCCATTCTTTAAAAATGGTTTTAATGTTACGGGAAATGAGACATTCGTACATGTATGCAGTATTTGGGGATAATAGAATGATTCGTCCATTAACATGAAATACTTTATTTTCAAACCGTTCGTTTATATTATCAAACGGAAATTATGTGTTATTATAATTAAAATATCATATTAAAGGATTAAACTATACCATGCGTTTCCTAAGTTTTTAGTGTTTTTCTTACAGTACTATTTACAGGAAGATGGTTGGCAAAATGATGATTTGTATGCCATTCTATAAAAACGGTTTTAATGTTACGGGAAATGAGACATCCGTACATGTATGCAGTATTTTGGGGATAAAATAATGAATGATTCGGATATTAACATGAAATTATTTATTGCCAAACCGTTCGTTTATATTATCATACAGAAATTATGGGTTATTATAATTAAAATATCATATAAAAGGATTAAAATATACCATACGTTTCCTGAGTTTTTTGGTGCTTTTCTTAAAGTACCATTTACAGGAAGATGATTGACAAAATGATGCTTTTTATGCCATTCTATAAAAATGGTTTTAATGTTACGGGAAATGAGACATTCGTACATGTATGCAGTATTTGGGGATAATAAAATGATTCCTCTATTAACATGAAATTCTTTATTGCCAAACCGTTCATTCATGTTATCACACGGAAATTAAAGGTTATTATAATTAAAATATCATATAAAAGTATTAAAATATACCATACGTATTCTGAGTCTTTAGTGTTTTTCCTACAGTACCCTTTACAGGAAGATGGTTGCCGACATGATGCTTTTTATGCCATTCTATAAAAATGGTTTTAATTTTACGAGAATTGAGACATTCGTACATGTATGCAGTATTTGGGGAATTAAAAGGAATTTTAATGGTATGATTCGGCTATAAACATAGTTCTTTTTCGCTAACCCGTTTGTTTATATAATCATACTGAAATTATGGGTTATTATAATTAAAAATATCATATAAAAGGAATAAATTTATGCCATGCGTTTCCTGAGCTTTAAGTGTTTTTTCTTACAGTACCATTTACAGAAAGATTATTGACAAAATGATTTTATACCATTCTATAAAAATCATTTTGTCAATTATGAGCTTTAAGTGCTTTTCTTACAGTATTACTTACAGTAAGATAGAGGAGAGCATAATTGTGTTTATACTATTTTATAAAAATGAGTCTAATGTTACAGGAAATGACAGATTCTCACATATAGGCAGTATTTTGGGAATAATAGTATGATTAGACTATTAACATAAAGTTCTTTATCGCCGACCCATTTGTTTCTATAATCATACAGAAACTATATGTAATTATAATTAAAATATCATATGAAAGGATTAAAATATTTCAGACGTTTCCAGAAATTTTACTGTTTTTTCTCACATTTAGATAAAGGAGAGCATAATTAAGTTTATACCATTTTATAATAATGATTCTAATATTACAAGAAATGACGCATTCTTACATATAGGCAGTAGTTTGAGAATAATAGTATGATTCGGCTACTAACATAAAGTTATTTGTCTCCAACCCGTTTGTTTATATGATCATATAGAAATTATGGGTTATTATAATTGAAATATCATATAAAAGGATTAAAGTTTTCCACACCATTGTATTTTTTATCTTTTACATTTCAAAACTGGTTTATTCCTTTGGTGGGATAAGTACAAAAGAAAATTACAAAACTCGAATAGAAAAGAATGGAGTGAAGGATTTAATGGAGAGGGTAATATTTTTCTCCGAAGATAATAAGAGAAATATTATTTGTGGCAGGATGGCAAAAGAATAATTTTTAATAATAATTTTTCAAAAAAATGGGTATTAAACAACATTTAAGATAATTAAAATTAAACAGGATGCATTAAACCGCATTGAAGAATTACTCTGAATGTTTTTTCTTGGTGAAAATATTGTGCAAGTTTATATTTGCATGTTTTCAGCGTTTGTCCTTTACGCTACAAATCTTATAAATTATCATTTAAATTGATCTTATTATATTATCATATAAATTTCCTTTTTATTTACCCATGTTAAAATTCACCCCCGGTTATCATGGTTTCTAAGGGATCGTTTGGGCTCTACTTTATTTAAAATTACTAAATACACATAAATTAGTGGATCATAAGTCAGAGAAAGAATCACAGAAAATACGGAATTGTTTAAAATTTAGATTGGGTTCATAAAAATAAATTGGAAAATGTAAGAATATGTCATTATACAACCTTTTAAAATTTAATTGATTTTCACAAAGAGATTTCATAGATTGGATAACTAAGGTTGAGCTAATTAACATTTTTTAAAAACATATTTCCAGTATTTTATTTAATTTATAGAATAATAAATCCACCTTCCGCAAATTTATTCTTTTCAGAATATTAAATAAATCCATGATTTACTAGAACTTTTCTTGAAAAGAATTCCAAAATTTGAAACATGGTTACTTCAGAATAAAAGCTTACGGTAAAGAATTATTAATAACTTTTGTCCATTTTTAATTCTTAATTTAATTAATTAATTGAGACACTATTCCTTTCAATATTGTTACTGAAAATTTTTAAAACCATATTGAAATTGACTGAGCCTATAACATAATTCAATATATATATATATATATATATATATATATATATATATATATATATATATATATATATATATATATATATATATATATATATATATATATATATAAGAAATAGATGATAGAGAAAACCAGTAATAGCTCTAAAACTACTTGTAGCCAGGAACAAATAACATGAAAAGAAAAGTTTGGAAGAGGTTTTAGACAGCATTTCTTCATCAGCGGTGTCAGTGCTGTCTAAAAACCAATGGATTTTTCCGATGAGTATGATCTATACAATAAACACACTCAGA
>OU015502.1:124118478-124170978 GCA_907164885.2 Dolomedes plantarius
TTTCCGTTTTACGTTAAAGTTGCTTTATTTCTTTATGTTTTGCAATGAATACTATTTATCTTTATAGTAAATTTCTATAAAAGATTTTTTAAGGTTCTGGGAATTTTTAAACAAGACACTTGGTGAGGTAAATTTTGATGAGTTAATACTGACTGATCTATTTTTTTCTTGGACAAAGATTATCTGGTCTAATGACTTTCAACACAATAGTTTTGAAACCAAGCGAAGTTTTATATATTACTGGCTGAAAACCCGCGCTTCGCTACGGAATACATTCAAATTAAATACAACGGTCAACGTATGCAATTTATGCCAAAAAATAAATATATATATTTATAATAAATGCGATGATCAATGTATACAATTGATGTAAAATATATATCTATCTATATATATATATTTGTAAAATAATCGTAAGGGATATGTATTTCTTTTTGGATAATATCCAATCGTCTGCTGCATTAGAAAGAGAAAAAAATATTTTTTTGTCTATTTAGTTGTTTCGCACGTGACGATAAATTTATTGAAAGTACCAGAAAAAGAAATCACGTGATCGGCATTTAATAAATTAAATTCTAAAAGTTAATCTTTAAAAATTCACCAAAAATCAGAAAATCGAGGTAAAGGTTCGAAAAAAATTTCATTTTGAAGGAATTTTTATGATCTATCTCGTGATATAAATTTTATAACCCTCAATGTATTATTTTAAATGCAAACGTAAAAAAAGTTAAAAAAGCTTAAAAATTTAATTTTTAAAAATCTAAGAAGAATTTTTGAAAAATCTTTCTTAGTGCACCCCTACACTATTAGAAGAATCGCCATGCAAAATTTCAGCCCTTTAGGTACAGCAGTTTGGTCTGTGCGTTGTATGTCAGTCAGTCAGTCAGTGAATGAATGAGTCAGTTACGGAACTGTTTTATATATATAGATTAAAGGTTTTCAACGTATAAAAAAAAACATGAAAAGCGAATTTCTAAAAACATTTTCTTTTTGTGTAATATTTTAAAAATTTACAGTGTTTAGAGTGTAGTGCCACGATGGTCTAGTTCGATTCGTAAGCGAGTGAATCGCACACTAGCGAATTGCAATATTCTCATTATCAGTTCATTTGCATACGAATGATTCAAGGTTGTCATTCCTGCGTATGCCTCACCGTCTCAACGAGCTATATATTTCAACGAACACTGATATTTTAGTTCGTTATCGTCGTAAGGTCCTACGATCTTTGTATCTAACTGCAGTAGATATTTCTTTATTTCCTTCCCAATATGTGTCAGTTTATTTGTACATAATTGTTATGTTTAAATTTACCGTAAGATAGGGTTACTTAGTGTTGGATTTTAAATTTTTTCCTGTGCCCGCCCATCAGTTTTCAAAGCAGCCCAAACCGAACAATTGTAAAACATTGGTACATTATTTCCTTACGTTGTAATCTATTGCGCTAACCCAGATCTTTAATTACCATTGAGAAATTAAAGTTAAAATGTGTCACAAAATTTTCCCCGCCGAGTGGGGCTAATTTGTAACAGTATTGTTTTCACCTTGAAATTCAAGAGGAAAAATTACTTGACACAAAGTTAGACAGTAAAACACTTATCAAAAGGTTGATACACAATTATATATACCTATTACAAATATTGGATAGCTTTATCTATATCTTTGACATCAAAGAGTACTCGGGTACCCAGGGCAGCCATTAGTTCTTTGAGACGATGAGGAAATTCGTCTTTCGGCACATTCTGCTCTTTCGGGTATTTTTCCCAGATAGTCAATACCTCTTTCTCTCCAGTGGTATTTTAGAGGACGGAAAAATGCAACATCGAGCGGCTGGAGGAGGTGGGTCGACTTTGTGGGTTATTTTGTGGCAGTGTCATTGTGTCACAAAGTAACCCCGTCACTTTTCGATATTTAGGTTATGTTCTCAAATCTGTCGTAAATATCACTACACAAAACTTATATTGCTCCACAATCTAACCAACATATTGACAATTAAAAAAATGTAAACTAAAGGATTTTGATTTCAGAAATATTTAAGAAAGTTATCTACAAATCTAATGAGGTAAAAAAAACACATTTCTCGTAGAAATAGAATAATAAGTGCCGTTCAAAAATCCCTAAATATGTCTCTAACTTAAAAAAAAAAAGTCTCAATTTAAAATTAATTTATGGTATAATTTCTTTATTCATGTTACTGTTGTAAATTCATTCTAATTTTCATTTTTGTGCTGAAAATGTTGCAATTAAAATGTTACCGTCCACAAAGGCTTACACAGCAAAGCTGTTGTTATACTTCTAATTTATTTCATGAGATACGCATTTTCGGGTTCTTAAATTGCAATGGAATCAAAGTTAAGGTAAACATAGATTAACTAATTTTTTATGCTCATTTTTTTAAATACTCTAATCCAGTAGAAACCATAAAAAATAGTTTATTTTTTATTTTATCTCACATAATGGGTATCAAATAAAGGTAATTTAATTTATCTCTCACCTAATTGATAACAGCACTCCTTTTTCATACTTAATTGGCAGGTGGGTTTTTTAATACGGTAATATTTTTAAAACTTTCTTTTTAGAATCTATCACTATACTCTCTTTTATTCCATGTGTGTTTGTTATGATAAAGATTTATCGCAAAAAATCGGCACTCATAAGGAGTTCATTTTTTACTCATATTATGAGTAAAAAATGAACTCCTGCATCAACGTGTCGTTATGTGGGGGTCAGATATTTTATTAATATAATTTTATATCTTAGTGAAGATATCTGTACAACTGTCGTCTTAGTGAAGATATCTTCACAGATATAAAAGACAGATATCTTAGTGAAGATATCTGTCTTTTATATCCGTACAAGAATCCATTAACAAAAATATTTAATGTTCTTGATTAAGTGCAACTAATCAATCTTCTTATTTCTTTTAATAAAGGTAATACTGGAATGGCTTACCTTTAACATCCTCTGAATAATACTTGAATAATAAGTAAACACTAAAACATTTAGTTCCATGCATGTATCCTTAAAATGCATTTAATAATTGACTTCATTTTAACACATAAATGTTGAATTCATGACACATTGAATAACCCTTCGGAATTAGGTTTTACAAAATGAATAATCGACTGAAAGATGTCAACAGTTTGAACAATAATCTGCTCAGAATGTTTAACAAAAAAAGCTAAAAGGAATCACATCCAGCATAGCAATTTTTTAATTATTATATGACATTGCTTAGAACATAATATACACCACAACAAATTAAACATTTCTTAGCCATTTTCTTGCCATTACTCAGAGTCCAATGTGCAATAACAACAACAGAATAAAAAACATTTTAGCTTGAAGTTTAAAAAAAAGTTACATAGTGCTGCCATCTATTGACCAGAAACACAATTAGAATACAAATTACAAACAATATGATGAAATGAAACAGTTATAATAATGAATTATTCAAAAATTAAAATTAAAATAGTAAGTATTTTATGAGACAGATCACGTCCCTTTTTTCGTTTCCTATCCTTGTTTTCTCCATGATTACTTCTCCTTTTGTTACATGTCAGCACAGATAGAAACTCAGCATTGTTGGACTAGGCCCAATGTAATGCTGTTGACGCCCAACATTCTGTGGCTATCAAATATAGTAAATGCATCAACATTCGATTTGCTTCATGCAAAGACTGTCGAACTTGGTGAATGCCTCAATTTTCACTTTAAAAAAGTGGGTATCGCCAATTAGTAAGTGTTCTAACTTTTCTGGGTTTGAATCAAATGTCCCATGGTAGTACATTTAAATATTCAGTCCTTTCAAATTTATCTTTTAACTAGCATTATTGCCCGGCGTTGCCCGGGTAGATATATAGATATAAAATATTTCATGCATTCCATCAAAAAAATACTGGGCTGAACTCCCGCTCTTCATGTTTACCTGGCCAGACAGAATGTGCTAATCACGTTTCTACTGAAATGATATACAAACAATAAGAAAGAAAGAAACTTTGAGCCTGCGGACCTTCGTCTGATTTTAAGGTCATGCCCAACCCTCTTTCTCCCCCGCAATGGAATTTGACCCCCCCTTCCGTCATCCTCAAACCACCCCTCTTAACGCAGCTGGTCGAGGGGAATCAACAGGGGGTAGACGCACCTCTATCGGGCACAAAAAACATTAAAAAATTAATTTAAAAAAACTAATTGAGCCCCAAATTTCGTTTTTCCTGATTTAAGTTTCTCGGGTCCAAAACATTAACTGTGCCGAATTTGGTCCCGGTGGGTGAAACAGTCTATGATTCTATAGCGGACAAACAAACAGACAAGCTCTTTTATATATATAGATTTATTTTAGTTTGCGGTCTCTGATGTTTATAATGCTGTTAAAAGTTACAAATATTACGGTTTTCGAATATATATTTTACCAGTTCGGAACCAAAACCCAATATTTTATAGAGTGTGGTATCTAAAGGATTTAACACGCTTACTACCTAATAGTTACCTTTCTGCACATGTATCTGTGGTCGAATTCCATTCATGAACTATTATATTTTTTTTAATTCTGCAATTTATAGAGAACTCTATATTACTTATTCCGCAATAATAAAAATTTGTCGAAAAAAATTGGCACTCATATAAATAAGGGTTAAAAAATTAGCCAAGAAAGCGAAAAGGAGCCAAAACTGTGGAAAAAGTTTGAATTTTGAAAATTCCATTGAACTCTTTCTCCACTCCATCCTCCCAATGAATTTGAGGCAGCGCCATCTGTTGGTTGAGAAGTTAACAAAAATACTAATGTCTCACGTTACAGATGAGTAAGAAATATATTTTTATGAGTTTGACCATAAACAACAAATATTTGCCGTATATTTCAATAAGGAATACATAAAACAGGCGCAAATTGTTAGACTTGTGTCAAATTTCATCCGTATGCAGTAAGTAAACAGATGTATTTATTTAATCTAGGAAACTATGAATTTGCTAAAGGTTCTTATTTCACAAGATTGTTAGGATAAAATGAATGAAAGAATAGAGCAGGCGAAAGAAAAAAATAAGTTCTATATTTTATTAATTGCTAAATTTCGCAGTTCCAGTTGTAATTTTTAAAACTTAGTTTGTAATTTCTAATTCTAGTAAAACAAATTTTAAAAAAAAATAAAGTTTCTAACACTGTTTGAAAAATAAATTACCAAAAAAATATAGTTTCATGATTTAGAAATTTCTTTTGCAATAAAATTTTATATAGTATTTCACAAACCTTGTTTGGATTCCCTAATGAGTCGTCAAAAAACTATTCATTATACAATGAATAAACTATTCAATATACATTTACTAAATGGCAATAAATATAGAAATTTCAAATTTCCTCAAGGCGTAAGAAATGGTTCATTTTCATACTTTACACCTTTTTATGTGTTTAATACGTTAAGCAGCTTCACTGGAATGACCAAACGTATGTAAATGTGTTACATACATTACATGTGTTACATACATGTGTTACATACATGTGTTACAATCAATGCATAACTTATCAGCGGTGGCTTAAATATTTTTTGCTATCAAGTCGGACATTGAACATGAAGGTAAATCATTCGGATTAAACACTAGGGTAGGTGTCCCAAATATCGCCCACTCTAATATTTTTTCGCCATTTCATCCACTTTTTAGTTTCTGATTAGGCTAGAAACTCAAAGAACATCGCTAAGAACTATTTCCTTTGGTATCCTGAGATCAACCAGCTCCAAATTGTTAGTTTAAATAATGTAGCTGAATTGGAAAAGTTTAAGCTTAACATCGGCCCACCGTGAAGACATCCAACAAGTTTATGATAACTTGGTCATCGCGATGGAGCACATTCCCCGCTTCGACACTTGGCTACTTAACTAGAAGGTGTTCTGGTTAGTGCCTCTTTCGCACGTTGATATTAGCCACCAACCCAGGCCTTGGTCCAGGACCTGGTAGTCGTCTGCAACTATATCGAGTCGCCCCGTAGAGCCAATCCCTTACAATCCCTAGCAATAAACATTACAACATAAATTGAACCATACTCGCAATTAAGGGGACAGTGGACCTTCACGCCCAACTTTTTTTTGTTTTGAATGGATTTGCTTGAAATTTGAATATGTGATTAGTACCATAGATATGTAACAGTGGTTAAAATTTAAAGATGAAATATTAATAATTTATGAATTATTAATTATTAATTATATCAAAAATTGGCCTCATTAAAAATGCTCCATGCGCATTTCTTTTGCATATAATATGGTAATTTTTATTTACGGGATGGGATACCTTATAGAACTAACAATGAAACTTATTGCTTATTTTAAACATTCAATAAAAATATAAAGAGAAAAAAGTAATAATAGTGAAAACACCCTTATTATGACGCAAAATACCTATAAATCATCTTTTCAAGTACAAAATTTAGAAATTCTGAGCTACGAAGCATATTTTTTTTCAATAAGATTTATTTGATATACAGTTAAGTATATAAAACTTAAATTTCAAAGCAATACGATCATTAGAAATACGCCCGGAGCAGTTTGAATACTCCTATGACACGGAAATTTTTATTTTGAGAAAAACACACATTTAAAGTTATTGCTATTAGTAACCACATAATATCTAAATCAAATACAAATACCTATAACTAGGAAAGTAATCGCAGAAATTAAAAATTCATTTTACAACACATTCCTACTCGTCCGTAATTTCACAGTTCGATAAAATAAAAAACTCGAATTTTTGGACAAATTGCACAATTTTGAAAGTCCACTGTCCCCTTAACACGAAACTTTATTCAAAATAATACAATTCACTTAAATACAATGGGATTACATCTAGAAATTAATACATATAATATGACAAGTAGCGTGAAGAGCTTTGGGTAAATATACAGAGAAGAAATACATTTGACAAGCTTTATGCTGATTGGACGTGGATGTCCATCAGCTCTTTAACGATTTTATTCACTACTCGGCTGCAGTAGTGATCGTTAAAGAATTTGTGTTTAGTCCAATTTCGGACGTCCCTTGGCAGGTTACCGCGATGTTCTTCGAAATGTCTGCATTCGAACATACAGTGCTTGACTGTCTGTTCCTCCCCACAGTTGCAGCTGTCCATCTTCCCGAAGAATCTGGCTTCATACTGTCCAAAGCAGCCGTGTCCAGTAATCCCCTGGTTCTCCAGTAAGTCCCTTTGGACTCTGAATTGGAAAATCTTTGAGTTTGACACCTCGGACCCCCAGACCATTAAGGTCTATCGTCCATGATACACCTGAAGACCAGTCACTACGTAGCAAGAGCCTCAATACGCAGTAGAGGGTTAATTTCCCAAGTTCGGATGCATTTTCAATTGCTGTGGGGCTGAAGGCTGCCGGATATACAGTACAGATCTGCAATCCACCCAAGGCACCCCCAGCCCCCAGAAGCGAAATTGAATCTGAATTGGAAAAATTGAAATTTCCAGTGAAACCAAGAGCGGTTCCTAATATAGCCTACCAGACGAAATTAGGAACACCTGTTAAAAGGCGTTGCTAGCAAAATAATAGCACCTCTATATTCTCTGTTTAAAGCACTTTCAAACGGTATAAGTGAAATTAGAGTTTGGATGCACCTACCTGGCCATTCGCTGAATTCTTTGGAGCCAAAATTTACGAACACAACAGCCAAAGCAACTTCAAACGCCATTTAGTTTCTGTTGTCAGTGATAAGAGCTTTGTTGCTAGTGCCGCTGTTAGTACAGACCCAGAACTAAGAAGTTACTACATTTTCTCATACATAGCGAGAATCGTACTTTGGAAACACCTGTAGGCGATATTAGGCACAGGGGCAATATTTGAAACACCCACCCTATCAAAAAGCTGAGCTTTAATAGATTTCGATCAGTTCTCATATAACGAATTATAATCATTATTTATTTTTAAGAGATGGTCATTCAAGCAACCAGTTTTACTTTATAAATTAAATGAAAAACAGACACAAAGTGGAAAGACTATTTCCTTTCTAATGAAAATACTAGGTTACATTATTGACGTAGTAATTTAGGAGATGTATTGGGGAAAATGTATTTTAAAAATATATAAATGTTTTGACTGTTTACTTTTCATCATATACAGGGATACATTTAAGAGGAATTCATATCACTTTTAAATCTTCAAAAAATAAATTTTTACTTTTTTGCATTTTCAGAATATTTGCACATTTTTGAATAATTTAAAACAACAAACGCTCTAAAATATTTCAATTAAAACATTCAAATATATGACACAAAAGAATTAGCTCCGATATAAACATTACTGATGTGGGAACTTTAAGGAGCACAGGACCTTGAAGCTCGACGAAAATCTATAAATATGGTCTAATTCTAACCCCAAAAACTCAAATAATATTAGAAAAAGAAATTTTTTTCTTTACACATATAAATTACATATCTTTAAATATGTCATACATAAAAATTGAAATTATAAATCTATAAATAATTTTTAAATTAGCAGTTTAGAATTTTTTATGATAAACTGCTAATTTTGATTTTGTGTACGGCATTACTTTTAAACTATCAATAAGAAGCTGAAAAAACTACGCTCATTTGTATATTCCATGGTACGCTACAGTTTAAAACCAGAAAAATGTGCAATTTTGGGAAACTTTTTTTTATGTTTGAAAATTATGCAAAAAATTGTGATAATTTTTGAAGTTTTCCAATTTTATGCTCAATTTTTAATTCAAACAATAGTATTTATTTTAATTTATTTGGTTTTACATTACAGGTAAATATATTAGAAATGTATTCTTACCATTGATTATTTTCTGTAAGCTTTTATCTCAATTTTATGATGCGCGCAGCACTTCATGATTTTTAATTACCAGTTAATCATATAAAATTCTAAACTGCTAATTTGAAAGGTATTTGTAAATTTATAATTTCCATTTTTATATATCACCATACTTAAACATATGTACTTTATATGTATAAAGAAAGAAAATTTCTTTGTGTGAGTTTTTGTGGTTAGAATTTTGTGGGTAGACAATATTTATAGTCTTTTCATTGAAATTCAAAGTTCCGTGCCCCCTTAAAAGCCTTTTCCTCGAAATGATGATTTTCATGCGCAAGGTATAAAAGAAACTAATGCAGATATTGTTTCCGAATTTCCAGCGTAAGGATGCTACCTAATATACGCACCTAATTTTTTCTTTAAAAAAAATTTTTAGTAAGAAATTATCATTTGACTTGTAATTTTAATGTGCTTTTTCAGTTTTTGAAAATATGATTGTCCTGGAATAAACATTCTTTTGTGTTTTAAAATTTAAATAGGTGTAGAACTGTACCTAATTTTTTTACATATAAAAAATACAAAAAAGTATTATTGAAGCTTTATTAGTGTTCTTGTACGGCTAGGCTCAGTGTATCAATATAAATTTAAAATTTTCACAAAATGCACTATCTTCTAATTTCATAAATAAAGTTCTTATCTACTTGTAATTAAATTAATCCAAGGTACATTTTCTATAAAGTTTAGCGAAGATATACTGAAATTTTCATGTATAATGGACAATAGCAAATATAGAAGTTCGATAAACCAACAAACATTCTGAATTTTTTTTACACTCTTATAGGGGATGACCCCCCTTTAATATTGTTAATATTTAAGATAATTTCTAATTCTCTCTTCTTTTTGCTCCCGGTTTTTCAACAATGAATTTTTTTTTACCTTTTAAAATCTATTGAAAGCATAAGATTTGGGAAAAGCCAAGCCAGTAATTGCTTTTACACAAGCCAATGTTACTTGAGAAAAATAAATAAAGAGAAAAATACAAAGAAAATTCTATGTCAACAATGTTTACAATCGCTTTGTCTAATGTGAAACCATGAAACTTACATGTTTACTAACTGTGGTCACACTACTCATGACTTTACTTGATTTACATAAATTATGTGTGATTTTTTTTTATCGTTTCCGAGCTAAGGCAGTTTTAATTACGATTTTGTTTTGACATGTTTGTTTTGTTGCGACATAAGAAAATTAAAGAATACAAAGTAAATTCTACGTCACCGATGTGTACAACCGCTTTCTCTAATGTGAAACCCTAACACTTACATGTTTAATAACTGTGATCGTGCAATTTATAACTTTCCTTGATTTACATAAATTGTCTGGGAATTTTTTATTCGTTTCCGAACTAAGGCAGTTTTAATTACGATTTTGTTTTGACCTGTCTGTTGACATGTTTGTTTTGTTGCGACAAAAAAAAATTAAATAAATAAAAAAAAATACAAAGAAAATTCAATGTCATCGACGCGAACAATCGCTTTGCCTAATAAGAAACCCTAACACTTGCATGGTTATCAATTATGATCACACTTTTTATGACTTTCCTTATTTTAAATAAATTATTTGTGATTTTTTTTTATTCATTTCTCAGCAAAAGCAGTTTTAATTACGATTTTGTTTTGACAGTGAAAAACATTTTATCCACAAAGTCTAATTTCCCACAACAGTCTGGAAAAGAGACCTTAATAATCTTTTTAACGAGAAAAGTTAGAGACACCATATAAAGTTTCAGCAAATCTACATTAAATTTAAAGCCTGCATGCCAAATTTCAGCGTCTAATTCGTTGCAATTTTCTAGAAAATCAATCCACGAAATGTGGGTATTTGGGCATCAGATGAGACTCTCTGCGTTCGTCCAATTATTTTAAGCTTAAGATTTCCGAAAGTAATGCAGACGTAGCTCTATTGGATTATTATATTTAAATGTAGGAGAGGGTTTCTCTTAATAAGTGCTAGAACATATTAAAGTTAGCAGAAGGCGCATGTGTGATAAGTACTTCAATATAGTAAACAAATTTTCTTCTCTATGAAAAAAATTAAAGGCAAAAGTCATTTCCGATTTAAAACATTGTTTCATAAATAATAGAGACATCTTGTATACGTTTGTCAAATAATAAAATTTTGTTTTTAGTGTAAACTAAGCCCTCCTTTTACCATTATATGTCTTCAAGTCGTACCACTTATCATAAATATTTTATGGCTGTCGTACAGTTTTAACAATATTCAGTAACCAGTATGCAATACAGAAATGTATACTAATGCACATTTTTCTAAATGGTACTTATTCTCAAATTTACAGTAATAGTATTGGTGAGAAACTACAAGGAATGCAGTTGTTGATTCGGCAATTTTTAACTGCGACTGTGGCATCACGATAGGCGGTTAAGGCCTATTAATCTCTGAGGCTTTATTAAAATTACTATTACCGAATTCATGACCAAGAAAGACAAAGTCCTAATTATAATGAAACGGCCAATTTTAAAACAAAAACTCAACAAGGAAATTTATTTACAAAATAATTAAACATTAAACAACTACAACATGTTCAATTAATTTAAGGGCAGATTCACAATGCACGCTCCAGGAACCAGCTAGTCCTAAAAAGGAGCTTAAAAATCACGTCCGCTCGGGGACGTCATATCAAGCATCACTCTCAAATTCTCCAACTCTCTGACTATATCTCGTGGTGTTTTCTCTGTCGTCGGACCTCCTAATTCCACGAAAATGCGTCTGTTTTTCAGAGAGGGGGCCGACAGCCTTGTTGGTAACAGTTCTTCGTAGCTATGCATAGTTAAGGGAACGGTGGACTTTTATTTGAGCAAATCTCTTCAATGTAATACTGGTTGTGTTATTGTAAAAAAATATATATATTTCTGTAGATTATTAGTACCAAAATAATTTTTTTCAAGTAAAAAATCATGTATGAAGCTTCTACAAAGTGATTTATAATGGGTAAGTGTAGTAATAAATTTTAAATCTGTTTTTCTCGAAACAGATTTTTCAAGGTTTTTAGATTTTTCAAATGCTCCATGCTACTTAATTTTTTTTTCAAAATTCATGAAATTTATAACGAAGTATCCTGATGCTGTTTACAAAAAAAACTGGGTATGGATTTTACAATTCGACATCATTAAGGTAATTAAATTTGATTTATAACTTTTCAAAAGGCAAAATTTTGATGAAAATCGGGATGGAATTCAGAAAAGAATCTCTCAAAAATTAACTATTCAAGGGATTAAATAATTGATACCCAGATTTGTTTTTTATACAGTTTAAAATGCAAAAGATTAAAATGCAAAATCGAGGAAATTTCTGAAAAATTAAGTAGCAAGGAGCATTTTAAAATTTTCTTTATAAATTTCAAAATTTTTAAAAAATCTTAAAATTATAATGAGATTGGAAATTTCTCTTAAGGTATTCTATTTATTTATAGTGAAATATATATATGTACACAATTTCGTATCTCTATGATGAAAAGTAAAAAAAATAAATTTTAATGTCCATCGTTCCCTTAAGCCATCTTTATGGCCCTACGATGTCAACTAGCATGAAGCTATTGCTAAGAAAGACAGCTTTACGACTATGGTGGGAGACGCTTGCTTGAGAACCCGATATGCATGGGCTTAACTTTCAGGCTAAAAATTCTGGCTGCATTTGATGGTATCGTTTTTCAATCCCCCACAGAATTTTAGAAAGCAGGGGTACTTATGGCTTGTGTTTTTTTTAAACTTGCAGCTATGGAAGGCTCTTCGCAGATCGTGGTAAGCACAAAACACGTGACGTTACAAGATGGTCACCCGCTACTGCACACCGTTTAAAGCATGGCACGTTACATTAACGTAACTTAAGATGTGAAATGTAATGTAAGATGCAAAATATATATATATATATATATATATATATATATATATATATATATATATATATATATATATATATATGTATATATATATATATATATATATATATATATATATATATATATATATATATATATATATATATATATATATACACACATATATATATATATATATATATATATATATATATATATATGACCCCCTTAATATAATGGCCGTTCTTAGAAAGGGAATATGGACTTTCCCGTTCTAAAGAGGGAATCGGAAAAATGGGCCCCGTAAGCTAAGGGTTAAGGGAACGGTGGGCATTAAAATTTACTTTCCTTACTTTCCCTCATAGAGATACGAAATTTTGTACATATTCACATTTCACTATAAATAAATAGAATACCTTAAAAGAAATTTCCAATCTCATTATAATTTTAAGATTTTTAAAAAAAAATTAAATTTATAAACAAAATTTTAAAATGCTCCTTGCTACTTAATTTTTGAGATATTTCCTCAATTTCGCATTTTAATCTCTTTAAACTGTATAACAAACAAATCTGGGTGTCAATTATTTAATCCCTTGAATAGTTAATTTTTGAAAGATTTTTTTCTGAATTCCGTCCCGATTTTCATCAAAATTTTGCCTTTTAAAAAGTTATAAATCAAATTTAACTACCTTAATGAAGTCGAATTGTAAAATGCATACCCAATTTTTTTGTAAACAGCATCAGGATTCTTCCTTATCAATTTTATGAATATTGAACAAAAATTAAGTAGCATGGAGCATTTGAAATATCTAAAAACCTTGAAAAATCTGTTTTGAGAAAAACAGATTTAAAATTTATTACTTCACTTACCCATTATAAATTACTTTGTAGAAGCTTCCTAAATGATTTTTTACTTGAAAAAAATTATTTTGGTACTAATAATCTACAGAAATATATATATTTTTTACAATAAAACATTCAGTATTACAATGACGAGATTTGCTCAAATAAAGGTCCACCGTTCCCTTAAAAATATTATATAAAAATATTATTTTTTTAAAAAAATGCTAAATATCTAACATGTAAGAAAAATATTAGGATGTGCTAGATATATCAATTAAAGCTAAAAAACACTCCATTTCTC
The DNA here is from genome assembly GCA_907164885.2 of Dolomedes plantarius. NCBI lineage: Eukaryota > Metazoa > Arthropoda > Arachnida > Araneae > Dolomedidae > Dolomedes > Dolomedes plantarius. Next base: position 124,132,279 of record OU015502.1, read on the forward strand.
TTTCTCTCCCTTTTTCTATGACACACACACTTATTTATGCACGACATATGTATGGCATATCTGCTCCAAAATAACATGTCAGCCAGATATAAGTAATTAACTCGACATTCAACAAATCACATACATATTGTAATTATAGTTCACTGTAGATTTTATATCCTGAAGTTTTTCAACAAGTTTCTATGTAATGAAATTGACCCTGGAAATTTCTCAACATTACACGCACATATGAACACGAAAAGAAACTTTTTCCACCTTTAACTACAACTACTCTAACTCAAGGTTCTCTTCTGATTAAAGTTCTGTGATATTTTTGGAAACTGGATTAAGTGTATTTAGGATCTTTTGTATCTCACTAATTGAAGCTTTTAGGGCGGATGTATTTCGAATTGCTCTCATGTAAGCCTGACACTCTTATTAACTTTTCACCCAGTTCCTTGAGAATTAGCTCAGGATACACCATAGAAATATTCGCTGTGAGTAACCCTTATTTTCGAAAAAAATTTCTTACTGAATGACGGTAACTTAATTTGAAAACACCCGTATGTTTCCTTTGAGATTTCTGAAATGTTTCGTCGGAGTAATGTGTAAGAACCTGTAAATGAAAATGATAAGTACTATCTCGTGTTTCAGTTACGAATGCTGAAGTTCAGTAAATAACTTTTGATAAATAAAATTGAAAAAGACTATAAGAAATAAAAATTATTTTTTACACCTCTGTGTTGAAATTTATTATCAGGCATTAACATTTTTACTAAAGAAAAATATCCTGGCAAAATCAGTCATTAAGTAATCAGTCATTTAAGTTTTTAATACATAAGTAAAGTAGAGTGATGCGATCTAATTTCATTCTGACTGTATTCTTATTCAAATTTTTATTTCTTCCGTGGCTATGTATACCGTTCAAGAAAGTGATAAACCATTGGTAAAATACTCAATATATTACTTAACTAAAGTTTAAAATCTTCAGTCCATGCAATCCAAATATTTAATAAGTTTTTTTCTGTAGGTTCTTATTTCACCACTTTTGATATCAAATAGAAATTTACGTTTCAAAATTTTCGTATAAGCTAAGCCTAAATCCAGACACATTACCTTTGTCACAGAAATTGCAGCACTGAAGCTCTCAAAAAAGAGTTATTCAACTTAGCAACTAATGGTACAAGGAAATGTCAAAGTAGTCCCCCTTATCTATTTATGGAAATCTGCCACCGTTTCTGGAGGCCAAGGAAGCTAGCAGAGAAAGCTTCTTCCAAAATTTTTCTCAGCGCATTTGTCACAGCCATTTGGATTGCTGCAGTATCTTCATGACGTTTCCCTTTCACACGGTGACAGGTCGGGTGAATATGGCGGTTGCAGTAGAGCAAGGACACCGTGGGCATGCACTATGGGTTTTCTCTACCTTAACGCATCATTCTAAGTTAACTCTCTGCTTGGAATTCGCGTCCCTCACATCACTCGTATCACTTCTAACTAACTGATCCAACAAGACGAACAGTGTTTTGATAAGCATAGTCTTGCCACCTAGTGAGCTTACATTGAAACATTTCCAAGGCCATGTTTATTCTGAACACATGTCAGACGACTGAATAACGCCCGTTTCTCGTATCTGAATATCAGAAATAAAGAACCAAAAAATCAATCCTGGAACTTTATATGGTTCTGTTTCTTATTTACCCTGTGAATCCTCTAAAGGTCCAGGTACAATATAAAGTAATAGGCATAAATATAAATAATTCCTTTATTTTCTACGTAGAGGTAGACTAACATAGACCGACTTGGGGCTTCAAATAATAACAGAACAGTACCGCAACTTGCGGTACTAAGAAACTGAACTTTAAAGTCGTAACGAACCCTTTCAGGCAGAATATACGTTCACTAACAATACCCGTAACCATCGGGCTCTGAAATAACTATCAAACTCGTGCAGCCACCTAGGCTAAATACTGATACGTGCTCTATCAGTTAATTACCGCTATCACCTTCAATCTAACTTTTCTCAACTCTTCCGTATCTCTACTAATAGCGTAACGCACTACCGTACAAATCTCCACTCCCTTTTTGGGCTCTTGCCAACTCAGCGTGTGTAACTTAAATAGACCAGACACCTGCTCCGAACTCACTTCGACTGGCCTGCACTGCGCAGCTACCAGAAATTTGCATCTGAGCAACACGCGAACCCTACAACTCTTCTAACAAAGGTCAGATGTATTATAATACTGCTGGTTAGATCCCATAACACAGTATTCTTAGAATGGCAAGAAGTCAACACAAATAAGACTTCATGTGAAAAAATAATATTTATATAATGTATAATCTTTAGCAAAAGTAGTCAAGAATATAAGGTCTTAATCACACAACATTCAACGTCTAAAAGTTGTAAAAATATTTCTTTTACTTGTTAAATTCAACACGTAATCAATGAATAAATATTAACATTTTAAACATTATAATATCATCACTATTGAAAAAACTTGTCACACATTTTCTGGTAGCGAAGCAAATATTTTCTTAAACATTCAAAATTTAATCTCAGACTCTTTTGTTTTAGTAAAAGATCTAAATTTACAGTGAATAAATGAAACTTTTACGAAACACAGAATGCAACTGCAATTTCTTTTTCCAATTTTGCTTCCCTCAGAATATTATGAACTGTTGAATAATTCAGAACATATGCACAATATCTTACACAGGAGATCCCCAATAAAATTACTCTTCCCATAAGAATACTTCTGAATAAAATTCAATATTCAAACTTTTTCATTTAAATCGATAGTTTTCCCAAATCCTCCGTAAAAGACTGGCGACAGTTCAGCGTAATCCTATCCAATCTCTCATATCGCCCTTCTTCCAGGTTATATCCTGGCCATCTGTTGGTTATCACAACAGCAGAAACGCTAATGCTTCCGCTAAAAGTTTTCGGAAAGGCAAATTTATTTTATGCATGAGCATAAAAGGAAACAAATCTGTTTTATGTATGAGAAAAGGGAAGCATCAACAAATAAAAGTAGCTCTTTTTCTTAAGTCAACGAACTCATCTAAGGGAATTCAAATTTCTCGCCCAGTTGGAAAATGTGCAGGAGAAAGATGAAATAAATCCCCCCTGGATGGTTTTATATTAAGTAAAAAGGCCCTAAGGCTGTATTTAGAAAATATTAATATGAAAGTATGATTAATAGCAATCTGAATGTTAATATGAGGAAAGTTAAATATTTGAAGTGAAAAAAAAAACAGAAAAATTGATAAGGAAGAAAGTGTTCATTAAAATCGAACTCATCTAAAGGTTTAAAATAATATAGATTATCAGTGTATACGTTAGAAAGGAAAGGGGAAACATTTTCAGTAGTGATAATTCCCTATATTGTATATTTTTTGTATCGATTACTTTGAAGACTGCATCTTAACCAGTTCATACCAGATTAAGACGGAACTTGGCTCTTTATTATCCCTTCAGCGGGCCCGCCAATTTTTGGAACACCGGCAGGCGCGCGTGGCACAATGTGCAACGTCTCTTTCAACCTTGATTATTCCTTTTGTAATAAACTTTTTTTCCATTTTTTTCCAATGCGGAGGCACTTGTCGTCAAAAATTCGCCTATACTACGCCACAATTTTACCGCCCATTTTTTTGTGGGGGCACCATATAGGCGGACAGCATTACCCCCTATGAAGGGACGACAGAAACGGAGGCGTTTTTCGTGGAACGACGGCAGGATTCGATCCGACCAACCTCAGCACCGAAAACCAGCGCGCTGTACCACTGCGCCGCCACAAGCCCTTTCTTCCTAATTGAAAATAATAATTCTGTGTTTTATGACAATATATTAAATGTTGAGAATATTGAGATATATTTATAATTAAAGGCCAAAGAATGCAGATACAATCGCGTAATTTCAAAACTGTCCGGTTTGTTGGAACTAAGGACGACTTGCGAATGGATTTCCATTTTGTTCGAAAACCTAGAAAACAAAGAGATTATCCATCTTCGTGATATGCGGGATACCGTGTAAAAGCGGACCATTTGATCGACAACATAAAATCCTGATTTTGACGTATTCTAATCCAACATAATCACTGGTTTACCACGGTTAAATCACGACTGACAATGAATGGAAAGTAATACAAGGGTCAGAAAATCAGACCTGCATTAGAAAGGGTGTAGCTATAAATAGAACCTGCTTAGAACATTCAAACCTTACATGTAAAAATAAACTAGTCAATATTACGTAAATATTGCACTTTGTACACGGGTGCGCCCGCTAAAGGGTTAAATCAGATGAATGAACATACCCAAATTAAATTTACCAACTCTGTGGTGTGCGTGTGACGGAGAATGTTTACTGAAATATACGTACGAACACTACGTGTATTGAGCGCGTGGGGTTCAACATTACACCATCTAACAGCTATGTCTATATACTTAGACCAGTCATATTAACGTGACAACCGCCTACTTTTGACGTCAACGTTAAATATCCAATCGCAGAAGGCACGTGCCATCAGCAAATTTGGTGGATATATAAAGTGTGTTGTAGGCATTCGGAAAACATTTCAGTTCTTGCAGTCATGCAGAAACGGAGCGATTTATCCGGTGTTCAAAAGGGTATGATCATTGGCTTGGAAGCATTTTCAAGGTTGGAAGCATTTTCTAAACGGCTAATTCTGTGAACTGTTCGCGGGCAGCCGTGGTAAAAGTATACCGTGCATGGCAAAATGACACTATCCAAATTCAGCGACTTGGTAAATGTGGTGCACCACGGGCCATAGATGGCAGAGGTGAACGACGGCTGCGGAGATGCGTTCAGGCGAATTGACGTGCAACCGTTGAGTAACTGACCGTCTAGATCAGGGGCGTCAAATTCAAAGGCTAACTTGGGCCAAGCAAACAAGGTTTAACTATAGGTAGGCCGCAAAAAAAATCAATATTAATAGAAACGTAGGTTTATTTACCTAATTACAGTATATTCAACATAAATATACGCATTTTGTTTAATAATTGCATAAAATTAGTATAATTAAAAAAAACTTTTAGCGAATTCTTCCTATCTTATAATTCTGAGTCGATTATTTTATTATATATTATTGTGTGCCAATATATTGGCCGGGCCGCAAAAATGCTCGTCGAGGGCCGCATGCGGTTTGACACCCGTAGTCTGGATGAACCAAGGGGCCACCAACAGTGTCCCTACAACGACGGTTCAGCGAACGTTGCTGCGTATGGGCTTCCAAAGCAGACGCCTGGTTAATGCACCTATGCTGACTGCTGTTCATTGACGACGAAGGCTGAAATTGGCACGCCAGTACCGCAACTGGACTTCCACTGAGTGGAGACAGGTGGCTTTTTCCGACCCTGCAACAATTGCCTGAAGTGTCCAAACTGGAGGAGGGAGCATTATGATCTGGGGAATGTTTTAGTGGTATTATATGGGTTCACTCATCATTGTGGAAGGCACGATGGATCAACACAAGTGCGCATCTATCCTTGCGGGCCATGTTCACCCCTACATGCGAATCGTTTTTCCTCAGGATGATGGCATCTACCGGCAGGACAATGCGACGTGTCATAAAGCTCGCAGTGTATGTGCGTGGTTCGAAGAGCACCAGGATGTGTTTTTCGCACTCCCTTGGCCAGCACATTCCCCGGACATGAACCCAATCGAGAATCTGTGGGACCACGTCGATCGGGGTGTTCATCCAATGGATCCTCACCCGCGTAACCTAGCGCAGCTGGCCATGACATTAGTCGACATGGCTCAACATCCCAGTGAACACTTTCAGGGGCTTAATTGACTCTCTTCCTATACGTCTCGCAGTGGCCCTCTCTGCGAAAAGTGATTATTCTGGATTTTGACAGGTGGTCACATTAATGTGACTGGACTGTGTAGTAACTAACATCTCTATAGCCACATTGGATATAGAGGTAGAGCAAGTTCATAAATGTGTTATAATATTATCGCAAATAATAACTGAAAAGGTTTCTAGCCGTGAAGTATTACCTTTATTCAAAAGTGGATAAATGAACTGAATTGAAGAAGTGGTTAAACTTTGCGGTCGACGACTGGAATATTCCTGGGAAAGTAGTTTTAATACATTGGCCATTTTTGGAAATATGCTGCTAGAAATTGTTTAGACAGCAGCGCAGAAATCAACTTATCTTATAGTTCTGTATAAATTAGTTTATGCTTTGCACCGCTTCATTCAGGGATCAGGAGTCAGGGAGATACTTTATAGGTATCGCACAATGAGCAACTGAATGAAACTGGTAAGGTTTAAGCTTTTACATTGCCCATGATCCATGCTTGTTACCGCCATGTTATTATTGGTATAACGAGGATTATCGTTATAGTTTGTGTGTTTAAATATTAACGTTAAGTGCTAGTATTAAATGAATTAAGAAATATATTAATCCCTAGTATTCCTAAAGGTAACTTGGTTGTTTGAGCTATTAGCAAGTTTAGCTTGCAAAATAGGAAAGATAATTTTTACTTGTTCACCAATACGTGGGATGTCTCAATGTTAGCTCTGCACCATTTTGGTGTTCTAGGAAAAGCATCTTTAAATCGCCACCTGTTTCTCCTAGTGCCTGGGAAAAGCCTCTTAAAATTAGTTACGTTTCTTAGAAAACGCAACCCCGTTGTCACTAAAATTGTTTTTTTTTGTAAGGCCGCCCTTTTAAAAAGGACCGGATATTTCATCCCCGGAATTGCTCTTCTTTGGGGGTACTTTAATTGCCCCGTAAATTGCTGTCGCTAACAATAGGTTTAGACTGATTGTCACCGATTTTCCCCGTTTGCAGCTTTCGGCGGGCGTTTGAATTTGCGCCGAGTGGGAAATGTCTTACTTACGGGCCTAGTCTCAGCCCGTACGAAAAGAACTCGCATTCGAGAAACGTCAGAAATGACGTCACGAAGGGGGCGTTTTCGTATCCTGGGAGAAAATCGGTAGTCTCGGGCCACTTTTCGGACGCTAAACTCACTTCATATTTCTCACTTAGCGGGTAAAATTTCTCACTGAACTTGAGTCGGTGAGAAGTGTATTTAGTGTGCGAGTTAAGATGGCGCCGCTTGTTTTGTTTTGATTGTGTTCAATTGAAAGTACATTCATTTTTGTAATTAATAGAAATAAAAGGCTCTAGTTTCGCATTTTAGTAGTAGGAACAGTAAGTAAATTTATTTGATTGATGAAATGCCTTTAATAATGTATTAAATGAATGCAAATTTTCTTCAGATGAAACTGTTTGCTTGAAAGTAATGATTTTGGTCTCTATATAAAACATCTCTTTCGTTTTATTTGAAAAATAAATTAATGTAATCTAAAGTAATATTAATAATCTAAAGTAAAATTAAGATTGTTACGAATTTAATTTGTAAAGAAATACTTGAATTATTCACTGTTAAGACACTGAATTGAATGTATGTATTGCATTTTAAATAAGTTTAGCAGAAAATACTCAGATTGGTTTACTTAACAGAATCAACTATGTTTTGTTATTTGAAGGAGTGAAGAAAGAGAGAATTTAAAATGCCTCTGCCTTCAATTTTAAATTTACAATGGTTGTGAAATAGGCAGACTAAAGTAAACAAAATGTGTTATTATTGACTAAAGTAAGCTTTAAGAAAGTTGAATGATTGATCTTAATCTTTTAACCGAAAATTACTAAAGATTAAATTCTAATATTATTGTGCATAGATCTATCTACCTTGTGGAATTTAATGTTACATGAATCATATTACTAATAAATTGCCTGAAGTTACTATATATATATTTCAAATTAATAAATAGCTTCAGTTATATACCTGTTTTTAAAAATTTGTGATGATCTTATTCAATTAAAAATTCATGCTCTTCATAATTCCCGTGTGAATTATTATGGCTGTTATAATATGAAAGTTAGTTGTAATAATGCATAATGTATTGAAAACATGAAATATTTCTTTTACTCAAGTAATGAAGTTACATATTTTAAGGATATTTATTTAAATTTTTCATACAGTTTTTTTATAATCTTATGTTTATTTTTGCTAAGTTTTATTATCCTAAATTTTCAGATGTTACTTAATGTATTCCTTGACTTTAAACAGAAGGAGGATAAACATAGATTACATGTAATTTACATTATGCTGTTATGCATATGAACATAATACACATAAATATCTTGTTTAAGTTTATAATTGATAAATGTCTGAAAAAGTTAACATTTGATTGTATAACTGTACTAATAGATATAAAAATATCAAATGTATAATTAGCTTTTTATGTTGATCCTTTTGTGTGTTAAAGTTGCTTAAAATGTCTTAAAACCTTTTAAATATGCTATTGTTGTGATGTTTAAAATTGTAATCACTATTTTCTTCCCATATTGTAATATTGATTGCCATTTTATGCTTCTTCACTTTGATACTTGTTCATGAAAGGACCTTAGTTGAAAATTTATCTATTCTGCTAGTTGGGTGTAAACTTTAAAACAGAATTAAATAATTTTCTGTTTTGAGGTTTTAATCTTGCTGGCAATTTCATCAATTTCATGACTAAAGAAAGCTGTAGGATGAAATACTTTAAGAGCTACTGTATGATGTTAATAGATTATGGGACATTCCATGAATAAGTGGACATCAGATGAAAAAAAAATTTTTTTTAATTTCTGCAAGTGTTATATATCATTATTTTCAGAAATAACTGAATTTTTGTAATTTGATAAGAATAATACCATTTCTCACAGGAAACATGCCTTAAAATACAACAGAAAATACTCTTTTTGCATTGACCATTTGACCTTAACTGGTAACACACATATTTTGTGTGTTGCAAGTAACATGTGTCTGTGATACGTGTACATAACAAAAATTTATTTTAGAGGTGCAAATTTAATGAAACTACATATAAATTAACTAAATATGTTTTATTTGATTGTTACAATACAATTAAAATCGGCATCATGTAAACAAAAATTACTTTTTTACTCCAGAAGCACAAGAGTTGCACACTTTTTTCAAGCACTCTAGGCAACACGGATTTTCGCATTTTATACATTTATATGCAGTTTGCCTCCGTTTTTTCATAAGGACAATATTGGCACGTTTTTCTCGTGGGAAGCTTATAAGAAATTTGAGAGGTGCTATGTGTTTCTTCAGGTTCTCTAAGAATGTCTCGTGCTATTTTTTTTTTTTAGGTCATCCGGAAGGTTTGGGATGGACAACCGACATTGCACTTGTTTTTCTAACAAACTTTTTCCTAATGAATTTATAAAGTCAAAACGTGTCATTACAGGCATCTCATCATAGCTGGCATAGATAATGCCAAAATTTACAAGACTAACCGCTGTCATATTGTAAAATATTGTCAGGGGCAACCGTCTCAACCTTCTATTCGGTGAATAGTTTGTCTAAATTATCCACTCCTGATTTTGTTGAATTGTAAAAACTTATTATTTCTGGTTTATTACTCGATTGGTTGGTAAATTTTGAGTTATGCAAGGAGAATATCAAATTGACAGCTTTATTTTGTGTTGTCATTGAAGACAAAACAAAATAGTAGGAGACTACATTTTAATTGACTGGTTAGGAAAGAAAACTGTTCGCACATATGTTGCTCAAGTACTCATTATTGAAGATGATGATATCAAAGTTCTCTGTATGCATAAACAGGATACTCTAGGACTAATTTATGCATTTCCTTACAAAGAAGACAAGTGTTGGATCACGAAAACTCAAATTAAGCAAAAGCTGAAAAGAACCATCAATAGTAACTGATGGTTCAAACACTAGAATTAGAAGTCGGTTTGAATTTGAAAAACGTATATGTGCTGAGTAATGTATGAAAATCAAGTCAGTTTCAATGTTATTCATAAAATGTGATCTTTTGTAAGTTAATTATAATAAATTTGTATTTGATATTTCAAGCCATTCTTAACAGAACTTTTGTCATTCCGTTACCACATGATTTCATTAAGTCTAATTAATTTTATAATATTAATTATTATTTTGATGTTGAAAAATGACTGAAACTTTTAGTATTGAATCAGGTCTTGTTGCTGACATTATTTTTTTGTTTTGTTACTGCAACAGTTGGCTGAATTTTTATTTGTTATTCAATGTTTTTATTTGTTATGTCCAAAATATATCATTCCGTTACCACAAAAAAAGTGCTATTTTTTAAACATAGATAATGTGTAATTTTAAATTATCTGCATTTTTCATTTTAAGTCATTAAGATGTTTATAGTTTGCCCTATTTTCTTTTTTTATTTTAATATTTAAGTTAGTAGAATCTGCAATATATGTTGTGAATGCTTGTCCAAATGTCATTCCGTTACTCATGGGAGGTCCCTTATATCATGTTAAAAGTTTTAAGAAACTTGTGTGTTGAACTATGAACATGCTTAACAGGAATTATAGTAAAAATTATGTCCTCTATTTTGCTTTTCTATTGTTATTTAACCAATCAATGTCAGATTATAAGAGAATTAATATCCCTGTGTAAATTTTCTTTCAATAAGGCAAGCTTTCATTTTTTTGCTCTTGAAAATTTTGTATCTAGTAAAAGCTTACAAATAATTAATATATTGATTACATTTCCCTGTTGCTGTAGTAGTTTGAAATACATAATATTTAGATTGTATGTTGTTGTTATATATGGCAATTTTTTTTTTTAACTAAATCCATACAAATTATATACTGCTGATACTGCTGGCCATTCATTTAAGGGGGTACCGTATGGGTAGCTAGCATTACCCCCATTTGTATGCAATATCAGTTTTCTTGATCTTATTTAACCCTTTGCGGACGACCGCCGAGTTTCGCGGAAGTTACACTGGGGACGAAAAGCACCGCTGCGCGAATGACCCTGGAGGACGGGAGATTTTTGACGCTAAGCCTAATCTACATGAAAGACTTAGAATCGCATTGCGCTCCACACTAATTTTACTTCTGCATGATCAGGAACTTTCAAAAGCATTGCATATATATTTTGCTGATAACTATAGGTAATTTTAACATTAGAATTGAAAGATAATGAATAAAAATTAGCACTTACCTTGAAAAAAAAATTATACCTTTCGACAATTACTTTAGAAATTTAATTGAACTTTTATTTTTAAAACGTAATAAAAACTAATAATTTCAAAATAAGATTCAGAAAGACATATATATACAATTAAAAAATGGGATATTTACATATTATTTTAAAAGCATTTTTGTGTGTGATATACTTCAAAGCAAGGATCAATGCATAATCCAACATCGCATTCTCTACATTCATAATAACTCTCCACACGTTTCCTTTTCTCTTTCGTTGTTTGAGAACAAACAACGCACCTCCTTCGTTTGTCTTTTTTCCCAGTTTTAGAACATAATTTAGGAAAATGCCTCCCAGATAAGCGGAATGCAGATAATTTATCCAAAGGGCGAGAGGGGCGCTCTTGAGGTACGAAATATTTTCCCAATATTTGCTCTACAAGGTTCAGCCGAAATTGTAGGGCAGGGCACTTTTTCTGGGTGTGATGATTATATATTGCATTAGCATTTAGTAAGGTGATGTCCAGAAATCCGAAAAATAATTTTCGGTACCATTTTACCGTTTTTCTGTAGGCTGGATAATGCGTCAAAGACGCATCGCCCATGTCCACTCCGCCCATATTTTTATTGTAGTCTAATATGCATGTTGGCTTCATTATATTTGCCCCTGTTTTTCTATCTGTACGCCCTGATGGTTGCACTCCAGTATTATGCATGGAGGTTAACATCAGAACCACTTTCTTTTTATCCTTGAAAGCAATTATATTAGTATTGCCTTTTTGTATTGCAGCAATTTCTTTCTCAAATGAAAGGGGAGGAAAATTTTTCGGCATACCTTTTCTGTTTTTCTGGACAGTTCCACACATATTTGTATTTACAGAAGACAAGTAATCTGCCAATGACGGGGAAGTAAAAAACCTGTCCAAATATAAATTATATCCTTTTCCAGTCAAGTTACTAAACAGAGTTCTCACAACGCGTTCTCCGTAATTTCCCCCATCTTCGCATAACAACGTGTCTTTTCCTGTGTAAATTAGGAAGTTCCACACATATCCAGATTTCGATTCTGATAGTTTATAAATTTTGATTCCATACCTAGATCTCTTTGAAGGTATGTACTGACGAAATCCTAATCTCCCTTTCCAAGAGAATAGAGATTCGTCGATGCATATGTTTTCCTCGGGAGTATAGACATTTTTAAATTTTTCCAGAAGTATATCTAAAACAGGTTTTATCTTATCCAGCTTTTTTGCATTACCATCTTCTGTGAAGTGCATATATCGCAAGATACTTAAAAACCGGTCTCTACTCATCGTTGAGTTGAAAAACGGTGTTGCGATAATTTGGTTCGTCGAAAAATACATTTTTATATCAGGCTTTTTCACGATGCTAGATGTTATAATCAAAGCCAAAAAAACTCGAAATTCATCTGCAGTAACAGGTGTAAAATGCGCAAATGACGGAGAAGCCTGTGATGTGGATGCTGCATGAAGCTTCCTTTCTTCCTCTTTCTCTGCGAAGCTGTTTGTAGCTTTTACAATAAGCTCAATTAAATCATCACTGAAAAATATATTAAAAAAATCCATCTCATTACAATGAAGCGATGTCACATTTAGCCCCGGAGTGCCAACGAAAGGATGCGGAGAAATATCCTTCACATTATACGACCACTCCTTCGAAACTGGTGATTGAAGTACGGATGCACTTTGGTTAACCGTACCATTATCATCATCCTCATTCGATTCATCTCCAGATGAATGAGATACACATAAAGTCCAAGAATCTAAACTATCTACTGCACTTTCATCACTATCTGATTGCTCCAATAGAGCCAAAATTTCCTCCTGTGTTAAAGCTCTTTTTCTTTTCGCCATCCTTTCCCCTCGCTTAACTCTAACTTTTTAACACCAAACCCATGAAAATACTATTATAGAACAAATATTCCCCCATCCCTCTGAAAAATAAATAAAAAGTAAAAACACAAGCCGCCGATTACAAAAGAGAGTGGGAGTCTAACGCGACAGCAATCCACTGCACGTTCATTTGTTTACATTACCGAAAAACACTTGTTCACCCTTCTCCCCAAACCAAAACAAAAAAAAAGAAGTATTTCTGAAGGTCAGTGCTTGGAAAACCCGTTAAAGACCGTTATTGGAAAGTAGCGCCATCTTTTATTCAAAATACAAAACGTTCCATTTAAAAACACGGATACGTGGCAGCCGTCTTCTGCAGAAAATTGACTATCGCCACGTACACGCGTTCGCCGTCCTTTGCGGTAAATTTCAGCTGAACACGCGTACGTGGCGCTCGTCCGGAAAGGGTTAAAGAGAACAATGAAAATTTTACACATTTTTAGCTTTAATTTATATATTTCAACATACATGAACACAGATTTCTATATTTTCTGTTTTTAATATCTAAAGAGAATAAATAAATTATTAAAAATTAATGTTAGTTAATTAATTAATATTTTATTATATCTTAATTCATTACATCTAGTTAAATATACAGGTTTGAATAAAGGGGATAGATACTGCTTATTCCGCTGGCTTTCTCAACATGAAGTTTGTCGAATAATAGAAGTTAATTTGATTGAAAATTATTAGAGCTTTTCTTCTGTATCACTTGAAATGGATCATCTGGAGAGATGACCTCTGGATAAAAGTAATTGCAAGCAGAATCTTTCTTTAAAAAAAGAATTACAGATTTTTAAAGTTCTAATAAAAATTTATTATTTTTATTTAGCTTCCCCAGCATTTAACCTAAATACTATGGACCCCCTTAGAAAGTCCATTACAAAAAAGAATTTTTCAATTATGCTTGTAATCCTGAAGAAGTTTTATCTTAACATTATTGTTCGAGATACTAATTTTGAAATATCACTGTTATGAGTACATAAAACTAAAAATATGATTGTTCTACTTTTATTTAATTTATGTATGAATATATATAAATACACTTTCAAATACTTACTTTCACACACACACACATGTGAAAAATGTATTCATCTGTGTATACACACATGGATAAATTTGTTATGTACAAATTTATTTTGTTTATTTAGACCTTTTTATTAATTTTGTATCTACCTATTAAATACAATTTATTTGCTGATTATTCAATTTCTTTTGGTCAGATTTAATTTAATATCAATTTTTTATCCTCTTCTGTATAAATGCGCACTTGTGTATAAAACTCAAATTAAACAAATGTGTAAAGAAAATATAATTCAAATTGCTGTTTTTCGCAGTCACTTGTATTCTTTTCCGAGACAGCACTTTACTGTTTCCATAGTAACGATATAGAAATTACAGAAAAATAATGCAATGTTATTGGCTTATCGTTAATCGTTATCAGAAAAAACGTAGTAGTTAGTGGGCGGTGCTTATCCAGAATTCGAACGGTAAAAGCTTTCTCACTGCGTACGGAAAAGGTGGCTGAGACTACCGATTTTGCTCGCATCCGAGAACAGCGTACGAGGTGAACTGCATCTCGGACGGGGAGAATCTCGGATGCGAACTCTTTTCGTACGGGCCGAGACTAGGCCCGTTAGTCCTGGTAGGAGAGCTACGTCAAAGTGAAAATAGGCGCATTTCTACGTCAGCTTCGGCTAGACCAATCAGCTATATGCGCTCCGCTTCTTCTCCTACTTGGCGCAAGCTTAACTTCCTTTTTGGCGGTGAATCACCTTTTAATCAAACCGGATTTTTCTCCGACGCGACCTTTTTGTTTTTATTTATTGTTTGCCATTAGAAATTTTTAAAAATTGTAAGGTATTTCAAATACGTAGCTTCAAAATTCTAAAGAAAAAACAGATCACTGTAAGTTTGAAGCTTTTTTTGTTTATTGCTTGCCATTAGAAATTTTTAAAAAAATATTATAAGGTATTTAAAATATGTAGCCTCAAATGTCTAAAAAAAGATCACAGTAAGATTCAAACTGTGCTTCGTGTGTTTGTTTATTGCTTGCCATAAAAATTTTTTAAACATATTGTAAGATATTTCAAATAGGTAGCTTCAAAAGTCTAATAAAATATCACTAAGTTTGAAGCTGGGTTTCTTGTTTTTATTTATTGTTTGCCATTAGAAATTTTAAAAAAATTTAAAGTATTTCAAATAGGTAGCTTCAAAAGTCTAAAAAACGATCTCAGTAAGTTTAAAGCTGTGCTTCTTTCTTTTGTTTATTACTTGCCATTAGAAATTTCAAAAAATATTGTAAGGTATTTTAAATAAGTAGCTTCAAATGTCTAAAAAATAAAAAAAAAAAATCACGGTAAGTTTGAAGCTGTGCTTTTTGTTTTTGTTTATTACTTCCCATTATAAATTTAAAAAAGAAATGTAAGATATTTCAAATAGCTACAGAAGTCTAAATTAAAAAGATCACAGATAGTTTGAAGCTGTACTTTTTGTTTTTATTTAATGTTTGTCATTAGAAAAAAAAATATTGAAAACAGGTAACTTCAAAAGTCTAATAATTACAAGATAAAAAAAAACATTTTATATACCATGATTTTAAATTTTCTGTTGAATCACATAAACTTGACAATTCTGTATATTAATAAATACTTTTTTGAAAATTTTTGATGAATTGTCCCATCAATTTGAGAGAAAATAAAGTTAGTTGGAAGTTAACTTGCGTTTAACTTTTCGTTCCCGTCCCGGCCGATAGAGGGCTGCACCAGTCTACAAAACAAAATTAACTTAAAATAACTGAAAATTAATTTAATTCTGCTTAAAGATGGCTAAAAGTATTAGAATAATGCATTGTCATCGTGTTCTCAGCTATTCTAAAACTTTCAAATGTCTAGCTAGTCGGGAAGTTAGTTAAAAATCGATTGCAAGATTTGGACTGGACAAACACACAAACATACAAACAAGAAAGCGAGTTAATAAAAACATCTAAAAAAATAATAATAAATAAAGATCACAGTAAGGTTGAGGTTGTGGTACATAGGGATGACGATGTTTAAAATGATAGTGGCTCTAACAGTGGTATTAATATAGTTCGTAAAAGTAAACATATAAGGCAGTTAGATAAATTTAGTGATACAAAAACAGTAAAGTCGATCACACGCAAGAATGAAACAAATTTAAATAACATTAGGCGGGAAGATTCAACAGGGGTTAAGAAATTCCTAAAAGTAAATATTTCAATAAGATCTATAGGTTTTTATTGTGGTAATGAAAGCCAAGAGGTCTTGCAGTACTTGAAAGTACAATATTAAATTGTAAGTGTACCCACTAAACCCTATATTAAAGGTTTAATTATAGTTAAAATATAGTAGCTATAACTGTTACCATTACTGTTAGCATAGTAGTAGTTCAGTATATTTATAATTAAAATGTATATGGTATAGTAAAGAAAATATTCGAAATTCAGCCTTCCAAAACTGTGCAATTATGACGAATAAAAAAAATCGTGTCTCTAAGATGCATAGCGCATAACATATTGATAAACTCTCTGTAATTGCAAATTACATTTCTCCTACTATTTTAAAACTCATAAATGCTACTTTAAAACACAGTTCCCTTTACTAATATTTATTGGCCATTATTGAACATCGATAATTATTGCCTTTTTATAATTTAAACAAATTTTGATGGATTAAAAAACATTGCGAATCCGATAAATAATTTAATGTACCGGTAAACACAAAATATATAGTCTATGTAAACAATAACATTCCGATTCCTACTTAAAATATTCGCTGTCGTCTGAATAAGAAATAGTGACTAAAATAAATTCTGCCATGTTTCACATTAATGTGTTTGAATGGCTATGAAGAAATCTGCGATATTATGGCTGCATGACAGTTCTTAATGAATTATAACCTTTGCTTCATTTTCTCCTATTATATTTACAAGTAGAAATTTTTGCTTTACAAAAAACAACGGGAAATAAGTCACAACCATGGGCCCGATGTAGCCTATCGGTAGCGCGTCGGCTTTCGGTACTCAGTGTGCTCAGATCGAAACTGATAGGAAAATAGCGCGGTGCGTACTTAACGTGGCGATATTCGCCTTGTTTACATTTATCTTGCCACTTCCTAACATTCGGTTGAGGAGTCAACTTTTCAAACCTCACAAGAATGCGATGGTATTCAGCTTCTCGGCTATCGCAAATATGACGTCATAGTTTTTTTTTCTCTTACGTATTTGCCATATGAAACTACTTATTTTTAAAGGACCATGTTTGGCCGTATGTAACTGTAGACCATGTTTCTTATGCAAATGTTTGATTGTATAAAAGAACAGGTTTGTTAATGTCTCGCTCGCTCACTCAGTCAGTCAGTCAGTCTGTCTGTGGCATCTGTAAATCTCACACTCTCGGTTAGAGGTGTGGATATACTATATTTTTCATGTACGAGCATATAATTTCTTTGAGCAGTTGGCTCGCTATTATGTTTTTCATTTGTACTTATTCATCTGTACATATTAAATTATTTTAACTTCAACGAACTTTGTCATAATTCAAATGTCCCTGTTTTACTGCGCACCCTGCACAACAGAATCCCGAGAAATGCCTTCGTGTCTAGCTCGGATATGGGCACCTTTAGTCTGTACACTGCAATGTCCTCCTATGAGGTCAGTGGAGAAGGTACGATCCCTCAGATGTCGCACCTGGGGTTGCTCGGTCAAAAATGGGGCGACACCTAGCCAAGTCGACCCTTGTGCTGCTGTTATATAAAATCCGAAGCTGCACTAATCAGCTCGCAGCCTATATCGACCTTGTCTGCAACTTCCGGCCAAGGGGCATTAGGAAGAACAGCATAAACAATCTGACACAAGCAGATCAAAATATTTTGATACATTTTAAGAGCTAAATAGTTATGCATAGAAAAAAGTGTATGCGTTTATAGCCTTTGTGTTTTAAAAATATCTGCAATCACAGAGCGTTTTACATCTCGATATTTTACGCATTGAAGTCTGCTTTAGGTGTACTCCAACTGTTTGAAAATTTATAAATAACTGAATGTTTTGTTCCACCTTTCTTTTTAAGGTGACTGTCTACGTTGTAAATGCCATTTTTTGACTATTTTGATCAATTTTATTTTTCGCAAGAATCGTGTAATTTAATCTTTTCTCTTTTCAAAACGATTTTGATTTTCATTCTACATCAATTAGAAGCAGAGTTATAGCTATTTAAAAAAACATCGTCTGATACAAAATTGAAGTGACAAACAAATTTAAATGCGTTTTTCTCAGAGTTATGTTTTTTAGCACAAATCTCTACCGTTATCATGATATTGCACATAATAATGCATATAATTTGATAAAATTTTCAGGAAATGTTTTAAATGCTATTCTTAATGAAATGACCCACAATAATTGATGCATAATAAATAGTTTTTTGTTTGGGTTGTTTTTATAAGGAAAGGAATAACGAATCGGGGAAAATTTTCCTATTGGAACATAAAATTGCCTGCATTATTTTTGCATTTTAAAATTTCTCTTAGATTGTGGGTCATCTTGAAGATAACTGTTATATGTATCGTGTGAGAAGGAAATTAAAATAGTAGCATTAGAATTTCGTGCAGAGTGATAGGCATTTTAGCTAAATTTCTCTAAAAATTACTTCGAATTGACCAATTTATAAAAATGTATGGTATTTACAGGCAATTTTTTATATTATTTTTTTCAATGCTCTTTTACCATAAAAGACCAAAAAATTCTTAAAAAACAATTTTTAAAAAAAATTGGCTCCGAACGTCTGCCTACGTTGAAAATGCCATTTTTTGACTATTTTGGTCAATTTCATTGTTTGGAAGAATCGTGTAACTCAATCTTTTCTCTTTTCAAAACCGTTTTAATTTTCATTCTACGTGAATTAGAGGCAGAGTTATAGCTATTTTAAAAAAAACATCATCTAATACAAAATTTAAGTGATTAATAACTTTAAATGCGTCCATTTTTTTACTATTTTGGTCAATTTTATTTTTTGCAAGAATCTTGTAATTCAATCTTTTCTCTTTTCAAAACCGCTTAGATTTTCATTCTACATCAATTAGAAGCAGAGTGATAGCTATTTTAAAAAACATCGTCTAATACAAAATTGAAGTGGCAAACAACTTTAAAAGCGTTTTTATCAGAATTATGTTTTTTAGCACAAATCTCTACCGTTATCATGATATTTCACATAATAATGCATATAATTTGATAAAATTTTCAGGAAATGTTTTAGATGCTATTCTTAATGAAATGACGCACAATAATTGATGCATAATAAATAGATTTTTTGTTTGGGGTTGTTTTTATAAGGGAAGGAATAACAAATCGGGGAAAATTTTCATATTGGAACATAAAATTTCCTGCATTATTTTTGCATTTTAAAATTTCTCTTAGATTGAGGGTCATTTTGAAGATAACTGTTATATGTATCGTGTGAGAAGGAAATTAAAATGGTAGCATTAGAATTTCGTGCAGAGTGATAGGCGTTTTAGCTAAATTTCTCTAAAAATTACTTCAAATTGACCAATTTATAAAAAAGTATGGTATTTACAGGCATTTTTTTAAATTTATTTTTTTTAAATGCTATTTAACCATAAAAGACCAAAAAATCCTTAAAAAAAACAATTTTTTTAAAAAATTGGCTCCGAATGTAGGCAGTCACTTTAAGAACAACATGACATTTAAAGTTTAAATAAATGAGTCAACCTACATTTTAAAGAAATTAAAATGAAATGATTAGATTTTTCTAACGCTGAAAATATTTTGCTTGTGTTTAGTGTGTCGTTATTTTAATATCATTACCCGAACTCGTATTACTACAAAAAATCTCCATTAAGTACTGAAAACTGCACTTTTTAATTGCTTTTTTTTTCGCAAAAATCTTAAAGTAAAATGCATTTCTTTATAAATCTAAATTGATTTGAATAAACGTTGTCAGTTTATTTGATACATGCTTAATTTTCCATTGACGCTTGATTCGCAGGAAAAAAAATTCTCCGGAATTTATAAAAAAATATGTGATGGTATTTTAATTATTTGAAGAGGGTTTTTTGTACCTTATACTAATTAAATATCTTCATTTTATGCTCAAATTAGGTTAGCAGTGTGAAAGATTATCTTTTTAAACATTTCATTAAAGTCATTTAAAAAATCCAATCATTCTTCATTTTCCCTGTTTTTTATTTTTTAAATTTTTTATATATTTTTATACCAGTTCTTCCAAGTAACATGTATTTTTTCATCATTTACGTAAAAAAATTTACGTTATATGAGAACACAAGTTACCACATGAGCGTGTTTAAGAATGCCTGGAGCAATATATTAAGATTGATAAAATTTATTATTAGAGATTATAAAAAAATTAATGCAATTTTAATTAAAAATATAGCTGAAAATTTAACAGAAAAATTAAAACACAAATGCAAAAAAATATAATTCCTAAGAGTATTTGTGAAATTGGTAACTTGAGTTTATTGGTAACTTGAGTTTGGGTTAAGGCCTTAAGAAATTTGCATTTTTAACAGATTTTCGATAAAATAACTAATCCTTTATGCTTTTAACTTAATTATAAATAGTAGTATGAATATATTCTTCAGAAGTACCATCCTGTCCTTTTTTGTATTTTTACTGAGTGTTAAGTTACGGTACCTAATTTCTATTTTATACTGTTTTTGCAAGCAACATATATTTTTTCACCATTTACATAGAAAGAAACTTTTACATTATATGAAAACACACGTTACCACATGAACATGTTTGAGAATGCCTGGAGCAATATGTTTATATTGACAAAATTTACTACTGAGGATTATAAAAAAGATTAATGTAATTTTAATTCAAATATAGCTAAGAAATTCAACATAAACATGAGAACACAAATACACACACACACACACATATATATATAATGGAAACACTGAGAAATATCATGAAAACCTTTATTAATACCTCACAGGATCACCTTAGTTATGTAATACCACCTGATTCATCTTCAGACTCGATTATACAAGTCATGGATAGTGGTTAAGAATATATTATACCATTCTTCAGGGAAAAATCATGAAAGTTCCTGTAGAGATGCTGTGGTGGATATCGATACCTTTATCTATCCGCTTATACATATCACAGTGATTGGACGATTTATAGGCGGGGATTGTACAGGGCAAGATAAGATATTTCACTTCTTTTTCATGCTCTTCAAACCAATCCTTGATAACTTTAGGTGTATGTATGCGGGGATTATCCTACCGGAGAACACCATCTCCTTCAAGAAACAAAGTTTGCACCATAGGATGGACTAGTGAGTTAAAATTTCGACATAGTACTTCTCATTCCATCTAACATCAGGGTTACCATAGGGCCTGAAGAAAATCATAAGATGCCATCCCAATTCCTGATAGATCTACCTCCATGATTGACAGTTGAGATGAGACAGCCAGAATCTAACGCATGTGTAGATCTTCCCCAGAGATAAGCACGCCCTGTTGCGAGAAACAATGTGAATAATGATTCGTCGGACCAAATGCGTTTTTTCGACATATTTCTAGACCAGGATTTACGCACGTGGCAGTATTGTGGACGATATTTTGTATTGGCATCTATTACAAGTGGCTTGGGAATAACTCCTCTCTTGGGAATATTTCCTCTCTTCCTGTAATGGTTGATACCAGAACATGAAGATGCCCATTGACCTATTCGGTCATTTACTCGTACAGATAATTGGATGTTTTATGGCTTGTGCCGACCTGTTAAAAAGCACCGGACGTTTTCCATCCAGGGGTCGTAGTAATTGCTTTTCAATTGGCATAAGGTACAATAGAGCGGACGCTGTATGTATACGGTGGTTACTACAGATTTTGACATAGTCCTTCTTATTCAAACTCCCTTTTAGGGTTACCATAGAGTCGGCAGAAGACTATGAGATACCATCCCAAAACCTCATATATGTACCTCCATGATTGACAGTTGAGAAGAGGCAGCCAGAATCCTACGCTTGTATAGGTGTTCTCCAGACATACGCACACCCTGTTGCGAGGAAGAATGTGAATAATGATTCGTCGGACCAAATGCCGTTTTTCGACATATTTCTCAACCACGATTTCCACACGTGGCACAACTGTGGACGATATTTTGTATTGGCATCTATTACAAGTGGCTTAGAAATAACGAGTCTTCTGTAAATTCTTTGTTTCTGAAGATCACTTCTACCTGTAATGGTTGATACCAGAAGATACAGATGCCGATTGAGCTCTTCAGTTAATTTGGCTGCAGTTGTTTTCTTTCTTCATATCACAATCCGCTTCAATACCTCGCCCGCCACCAATTTTCAAAACTTTCATATTTTTTTTAGCCATTTGTCAAAATCGGGTCTATTTTGACTGGAGTAATAATAGCATTGATGAAAACGACGCTGAATGCCTCTTTTGTGGTTGTTTATTTTCAGATGACAAACGGGAAGAGCAGTGGCGTTAGTGTAAAAGGTGTTTCAGGTGGGCCCATGAAGATTGTGGAGCTGACGGAATTTTTATTTGTAAACAATGTGAAAAGTTTTAATCTAAAAACAAAAGGAAACAATACCTGTAGTGTAAACCATCTAATTTCTTTAAAATGTCACTTTTTTTTTCACGTATTAGTTTATACAGGTAACTGTTACCTAATTATTGTGCACAGTTTTGTTATTACGAACATTTCAGTAATTCTAATGCATATTTAGAGTTATAGAATGGGGGTCTCATATTAGGACTACTTTTTTCAGACCCCCCAAAATGGAACACTTGTGTTTATAATTTCATACGAAAAAATTGTAAGTTTATTTTCTATTTCTGTCATTTTTATATGTAGTAAAATATCTGTATTAAAAGGAAAGTACTATAATCAAGTTGGTACTATAATCCTTCACTTACTTTCCTAGTAATATATGAAAATAAAAAGGGGTCTCATATATATATATATATATATATATATATATATATATATATATATATGACTGAATTTAATATTAAATATATCCTTCGTTAATATTGAATTTTTAACTCTATATACAAAAATAGGATAATTAATATTGTTTTACATTGCACTGAAGACCCTTAAAATTCAAAATCGAAATTTCTTGGCTTTCAAAATACTAGCGTGTCTTGAAATGGTCCATCGCACTCCATATTATATACATATCTGCTTTCGAACTGTGAAGAATTTTTCAATGAGCCAAAGTTTAGAGAAGACAATTTTATTGGTATCTACAGAGTTTTTCCTTTTGTTTTTAAATTAATTTATCAAAATTAAAGCCTCTAATATTTTACTAGTGGATGCCTTATACATACAGATAAACGCGTACAGATTGTTTTATCAGTTTCTTACGCTTTTAGGCCCAGAATTAAAAAATTGCCTCTATTTTATTCTAAAGTAGTTAGTAATAAAAGAATGTAGCGTGTCTTGAAAGCGTGTCTAGAAATGGTCCATGGCACTCCATATTATATAAATATCTCCAAAATTTTATTATATATATATATATATATATTTACATACATACATATATATATATATATATATATATATATATATATATATATATATATATATATAAGCATAATTGTACGTAGATTGTTTTTTATTGTAGGAATCAAAAGCAAAGAATATATTTTTTTTTTAAATCTGCCTGTCATTTTTTTTTGTTTTTGTCTGTTTTTACTTTATTTCGCGGTCTACAATTTTGAAAAAAATATATGTGGTTCCGAAGAATAATTCACAGCTTTGGGACAAACACTTTAATAACAATCCTGAAAAATATGGCAGAAATCACAATAGGAATGCGCATAGAGCATTTCAAAAAATGCTAGCAATTTTGCAGATTTTTTTTTTTTTTATACAGGTCTTGATCTTCCACAAAATGCTTATTTGGGAATTCAAAGTATCTTCAATGCAGTAAAAAACAATATTAATTATTCCCCTTTAGTATGTTCTAGCAAAATATGACAAATTTAGAAAAAAACGAGGTTGAAAGCCTCTTGTCCCCTTAAGAGTTAAAATAAACAGTCATTGAAAAAAAAATTAAAATCAAACTTGTCTATAAAATTATCACAAATGTTATTTTTTCATTTATTTTATAAATATCTTCCCTTTTAATACGGTTTTTTTCTACTGCCAATTTATTTTAGCTCTTAATTATTGAATATCATAAATTATTAACTTCATTCTATAAACGATATATTATTTTTCTGTTTCTAATGACGAAAAATTTTCAATGGACTGAGAATAAATAAAAAAAAAAGTTATCCCCTTCAGGATTAAAGTTTGGGGTAAAGTTTTGACTTTGAGAACATGGAAAAAAAGTAATCCTGTGATAATTAGTTTTTAATCCGATTACTTCACTTTGATCTGCTTTCGAACTGTGAAGAATTTTTCAATGAGCCAAAGTTTAGAGAAGACAATTTAATTGGTCTCTGCAGAGTTTTTCATTTTGTTTTTAAATTGATTGATCAAAATTAAAGCCTCTAATATTTTACTAGTGGATGCCTTATACATACAGAAAAACACGTACAGATTGTTTTATCAGTTTCTTACGCTTTTAGGCCCAGAAATAAAAAAAATGCCTGTATTTTAGTCTAAAGTAGTAAGTAATAAAAGAATGTAGTTATGAAGGCAAAACTCTCTGTTTTACTAAGATTCTGTTATTCTGAAAAATTTACATTTGTCTAGGGCCAGAGTTAGCCTAGTGGTAGCACGTTGGCTTTGATAATGAGGGCAATGTTTGTAATGAGCGTGCTCGGATCGAATCCCGACAAGATCGTCCAGCAGTAGCGGAGCTGTAGTTCTACTGCGGTGCTAATATTTTTAAGGTAAAATAGCTGGTTATTCGTTTCAACCGTCACTTCTGAAATTTCCGGGGTAAGGGGCGTTTGACAATGAAAATCTGTTCTGTTTTTTTGTGTACTGTAATTTATAATACTTTCGAATTTCTGTTTTCAATGTGGGGATCTCGGGGTCTTGGGATGTTTTATGGCTAGACCTTCATCCTATTCAAAAAGTTCCCCCTTCAGGTAACTGAATCGGTTAGGCCTCCTGAAGACACCGGTCGCTTGCCTCGATATATTTTTTGGATTGTTACTGGGTTATGTTTTGTATTTTCTATTCTTATGCTTTTAGCCTCAGAAAGAAAAAAATTGCCTGAATTTTTTTTTCTAATGTAGTGGAAGAATGTTGTTATGGGGCAAAACTCTCTGTTTTACTAAGATTCTATTATTCTCAGAAATTTACACCTGTCTAGGGCCAAAGTTAGCCTAGTGGTAGCGAGTTGGCATTCGGTACTGAGGGTGCTCGGATCGAATCCCGACATGTGCCATTGAATACCTTCGTGTCTAGGCCGGATATGGGCATGCTAAAGCCACAGACCGGAAAGATCTTCTTTGAGGTCAGTAGGTGGGGAAGGTTCGATAACCCCGGATGTCTCCCCAGGAGGTATTCGGTAGAAATTGAAGCGGCACCTCGGCTAAGTCGGACTCCGATCCTTGTGGTACAGTTATAAATCGGAGCTGCACCCCTCAGTCAGCAAAACCTATATGGAATACATTCCATCCAGGGGGCATAAGCAACAACAACTACACTTCTATTAAGAACCAAGATACTGAACACTTACTGACTTCGTAAATGACAACTTCTTGAATTTACAGAGGAGCGTATATATGACTACTAATGTAGAGCTAACAATGATAGGTCTTCAAATCTCAATACTTTAGGAGTGTGTGTGTTGTTGTTATGGCTTATGCCCCTTCGACAGTATATAAAATCAAGTCCTTAAAGGCTTATAGAGTTTTAGCTCACTTCTACCCAGACTTGGGTGTATATAATTTGAAGTGGCACTCTAAATGAATTTGATACAAACATAGTTTATACATGAAACAATGTTCATTGAATTCGTTGCACATATAGAATTTGCTTTTACAGTAATAAGCATACGTACTACTTGTACGGGATATATATATTAACATTCAGTAGAAATACACTTTGCGAATACTCACAAACCAGCAGAGAGTCAAACCAGCAGTACTGCCACGTAAACTTTGGGCCCCCTAAGAACTAGCGCCGGTTAACACCTGGAGCTGTTTACCTCGTAGCTCCCTCTCGCTTATCTATCAACTTTAACAACCTTTCTTCAACCTTAACAACTTTTTCTTTTAATAACGCTGCATGGTATTTATACTAAGCGCGTATATCGAAATTAGCATATTTCAAGCAGCTTCTTTAATTCATTCACTCAAAAGTTCGGATCTTGTGAATCGAATCTTGTGTATACCTTACAGGCTATTCGGCAGAATGGTGCGGCTCCTGTTTCGAAATAGCACCACAAGGGTCAGAGTCCCGATTGGCTAAAGGACCAGTCCCGTAATTTTGAACAGAGTCAAGTGACGAGACCGATACACTTGACCCCACACCACCAGAGGTAAATTCTGAGAACTTGTAGGACTTTGGAGCCAAGGCAGATTTTTTCGTGCACCAGACGCCATTAGCGTACACGGCGGTCGAGTCATCCAACAGAGTCTTTCAGATTACTGGCTCGCTGACTTTGCTAACTGGGCCACCGCACCCACACTTTAGAAATAAACGTCTCTACGACCAAATTTAAAATGATTTATATGCATGCACTCACCTATTGCTGTAAATCGTGAAAGCTATATTTATTTGCTCAAAACTCGTTGTCAATTGGATTTAATAGGCTATCACTGGCGATTTTATTCGTCGCCATAAGAAGATTTATAATACATGAATCCACACCTGGTCAACAGTACCAACATCACTGTAGTTGATTTCACAACAAACTTACATTACGGCTGATTAATTTACGACACTTAAAAGTGTTCTGCAGTCTATTATTTAATAGGAGTAAATTAATTTTATTTAATTTAGTTTATTTTGGCTGTCTTTTTAACGAAATTAAGCAAACTGCAATAGAAATGCTAAATTCAATTTTGGATATATTAACGAAGCTTTTTAGATTTAATTGAAAATTAAAGAATGTAGTTACAAACTTCGTGAGAAACAAATACTGGGCATAAACGTCGAGTAATTTTTTTTTTAAGTGAAAAGGATTTACATTGTAGAATAAGAGTTATATAGCATTTTATAACTCTCTTAGTGTAAATTTTAAATGTGAGTAGTCTTTTAGTGTAATTTTAATATTTTTAAAAATATTTTATTTAAATTTAGAATGAAGTACGTAAACAGTGCAGCATTTATACGCTGCACTCTTTGCCTGTTATTTCATATGAAGCACTACACCGTCAAATTTTTGCCATTAGGATATCCTTCAACTAAGCATTAGCAGAAAAAAATTCATTAATACCCAATCAAGGTATTTGAATTGCAGGTAGTTTTATAGGTACTGACTTCTATTACCAACTAATTTTTATTTTTATTATTTTTTTGCCATATTTGTTGAGACGTAGTCCCAAAGAAATGGATAAAAATAGGAGTCTTATCAGTTCAATATCCCCATATAATTTTTTTTTGTTGTGTTCAGTTTAGATGACAGGTGATCACTTGAACTTTCCTCATTCTCGCAAAAAAAGGACTCTTTTATTTCTCAGCAATACTTCTTTTTAAATTTAAAACAGCTATCGATGTTTTTGTTGTATAGCAGTGAGTTCGGGGAAGAAAGTGCTCCAGTACTTAACAAAAGGGGCATGTCAACCAAAAAGTCACCTTATTCATAATTTATTGAGTGGAGACAAATTACTCCATTAAGTAATGAATATTTAATCTCGGTACTTCAATCGTCATTAATTATTCGAAGTAATTAAAATAGGTAATTAAATTTTCTGTAAATAAAGTTTCATTTTGGCGCGAAACAAGTTAACAAGCTTTAAAACTTAAATAAACTTTAATAGTAAAGGAACAAACAGGTTACAAGTTCATTAAATAATGAATATTTAATTCCGGTTCTTCAATCGTCAAAATTTATTCAAAGTAATTAAAATAGGCATTTATGTTTTTCCAAAATGAAATTTCATTTTGATAAGAAACTAAGTAATAAGCTTTTATACTTCGTAATATTTCAATAGTAAAGTACCAAGCCGGTAAGAAATTCACTAAATAATGAATATTGAATCTTACTTCTATAATCGTCATGAATTATTCGATGTATATAAAATAGGTAATTAAATTTTCTCTAAATAAAATTTCATTTTGGTGCGAAATAAGGTAACAAGCTTTAAAACTTCTTAATATTTCAATAGTAAAGGGCCAAACAAATGACAAATTCATTAAATAATGAATATTTAATTCCGGTTCTTCAATCGCCAAAAATTACTCGAAGTAATTAAAACAGGTAATTAAGTTTTTCCAAAATATTATTGCACTTTCAAGCGAAAAAAATTAACAAGCTTTTATTCTTCGTAATATTTTAGTAGTAAAGGACCGAACAGGTGAGAAATTCACTTAATAATGAATATTGAGTCCCACTTCTATAATCGTCATTAATTATACGATGTAAATAAAATAGGCAATTAAATTTTTCAAATTAAAATTTCATTTTGGTGCGAAACTAGATAACAAGCTTTAAAACTTCTTAATATCTCAATACTAAAGGACCAAATAGGTGGCAAATTCATTAAATAATGAGTATTTAATTCCGGTTCTTCAATCGCCAAGAAGTGTTCCAAGTAATCAAAATAGGTAATTAAATTTTTCCAAAATATTATTGCATTTTCATTCGAAACAAATTAACAAGCTTTTATTCTTTGTAATATTTTAGTAGTAAAGGACCGAACAGGTCAGAAATTCACTAAATAATGAATATTGAATCCCACTTCTATAATCGTAATTAATTATACGATGTAAATAAAATAGGTAATTAAATTTTCTCAAAATAAAATTTCATTTTGGTGCGAAACTAGGTAACAAGCTTTAAAAATTCTTAATATCTCAATATTAAATGACCAAACAGGTGACAAATTCATTAAGTAATGAGTATGTAATTCCGGTTCTTCAATCGTCAAAAATTGTTCGAAGTAATTAAAATAGGTAATTAATTTTTTCAAAATAAAATTTCATTTTGGTGCGAAAGTAGGTAACAAGCTTTAAAAATTCTTAATATCTCAATACTAAAGGACCAAACAGTTGACAAATTCATTAAATAATGAATATTTAATTCCGGTTCTTCAGTCGTGAAAAATTATTCCAAGTAATTAAAATAGGTAATAAAATTTTCTCAGAATAAAATTTCATTTTGGTGTGAAACAAGTTAACAAGCTTTAAAACATCTTAATATTTCAATAGTAAAGGACCAAACAGGTGAAAAATTCATCAAATAATGAATATTTAATTCCGGTTCTTCAATCGCCAAAAATTATTCGAAGTAATTAAAATAGGTAATTAATTTTTTCCAAAATAAAATTGCATTTTGATGCGAAACAAATTAACAGGCATTTATACTTCGTAATATTTCAGTAGTAAAGGACCAAACAGGGGAGAAATTCTCTAAATAATGAAAATTGAATCCCACTTTTATAATCGTCATTAATTATTCGAATTAATTAAAACAGGTAATTAAATTTTCTCAAAATAAAATTTCGTCTTGACGCGAAATAAGGTAACAAGTTTAATACTTCTTAATATTTCGATTGTAAAGGACCAAACGGGGGACAAATCCCTCCAATAATGAATGTTTAATCTCCTTGCATCAAACGATTTTTTCAAAAATATTCATTTTGGGGCAAAACAAGGTAACAAGCTTTAATGCTTCTAAATATTTCAATAGTAAAGGAAGAAACAGGTGACAAATGTTATAACGGTCATTAAAATTGAAAAGATGTTTCTATGGGGGAAAATCCAATACATTTATTTCATAACATAAGTAGTTAACTATTAAAAAAAATTTAAAGCATGACATAAAGAATTTGAACAATAATGAAAGAAATTAAAATAGAAAAGAATACCAAATCTCTGTACTCTATGGAAGGGAGATTGGATGTTTGGTTAATGAACCACTACGTTAGTCTTTTGCTAGACCATAGGGCTGCATCAGGAGGTAAAAGTACTAGGTTCGTGTCTCAATACCGTTATTCATAAACATATTTCTATAATTTTTAGTTAGGACACATCACAAGCAATATTTAAGATAACCAAGATGTTATTCAGGGATACTTATGATATTTCGCAGAAGTTGCTTCACAAAAAAAACAAATAAACCAAAGCTTGTTGAGTGTCTCCAGTTCTGCACTTTAGTTGAGCAGACCCCCATCTTGATGCATTATGATTCGGGTGATGCACTCTTAGTAAATTTCATGACATTAGTTTCGGATAGTTTGGACATTTCTTATAAGTATACCAAATTGCGAAATGCATGCAATATTAGGTACGCTTCATGTATCTAATCTGATTTAATTATGCAGATTTTTCACATGCTTAGTTTCCATGAACTTGATAAAGCGATGATATATGTTGACTGTGTAATACAAACTTTGATCAACTTTTAAAAAAGTGTTAAATAAAACATGTCGTAAATACAGTGAAACTTCTCTAGCCAGCCACCCTTCCAAACAGCCACATGCTTCTGATCCATTACTGGTTTGATTTGGTTTGGAGAGCTACGGTCAACTTTTTCCTACACGAGGGCTAATTACACTGGTGAAATAAATTAAGGGAATTTGCATATTTTATCGAATTTAATGAAAAGAACTGAACTGAATGTAAAACCACTAGTTCTAGACAAAAATGCAAATCCTGTACGTCAAATACGTAATCGTACACGTGTGTGTAGGCGGAGCCAGTAGAGAAACAGGCTTTATAAGGGCACGTAAGTTAAGTCTCATTTCGTTAGCTAGCACATCTCGGCGAATTTCTTGGTGTTATTTTGCAGCAATCGGTTAATTTCAAATTGTAACAGTAAAAATGAGTAACCAACAACGTTTAGATGATGGAATGAGGTGGCGATTTGTGGGGAGGCTAGAAGCAGGCCAATCTCAAGTCCAAATTTGAAGAGAGTTCAGTTTAACGCCCAGCGTCCTGTGTAACTTATGGAAACAGTTCCAGGATACCAGATCCATCGAGAGAAAGATTGGGCAAGGTCGTCCAAGAGCCACGACGGCCAGAAAAGATCGCCATTTGTCTATTATAGCGTGGCGTAGCAGGAGTGCTACAGCTTCTCAGCTCTCTCGTGAGTTGTATGTAGCCACAGGAACCCGTGTATCAAGGGTGACTGTTTCCAAAAGACTTCATGAGAGAGGGTTGTTTGCTAGAACACCTGCTGTTTGCTTCCCGCTCTCTTCTAGGAACAGAAGAATCCGTTTATCATGGTGCAGAGAGCATAGAGATTGGAGTACGGATCAATGGGCGACCGTTCTCTTCACTGATGAGTCCCGGTTCAGCCTAAACACCGATTCTCGCCGTACATTCATATGGAGAGAACCAGGGACCCGCTACCTACCCTCCAATGTCCGCGAAATCTACCATTATGGCGGAGGAGGTTTAATGGTCTGGGCAGGCATCATGTTGGATGGTTGCAAACCTCTCCGTGTCTTTAAAAGAGGCACTGTGACTGGTGTGAGGTATAGGGATGAGGTCTTGGAGCCCTATGTTCGTCTTTTCAGGGGTGCAGTTGGCCCTGAGTTCATTTTAATGGACGATAACGCGAGGCCACATAGATCTCTTCTGGTCGACGAATTTCTAGAGAGTGAGGATATTCGCCGGATGGATTGGCCAGCCAAATCTCCAGACCTTAACCCTATAGAGCCCCTCTGGGACGCTCTGGGGAGGGCAATTGCAACTCGCAACCCCCATCCGAGAACCATCCAGGGAATGAAAACAACGTTTCTAAACGAGTGGGACCAATTTCCACAGGAAATGATAAACTGCCTTATTTCATGTATGAAATCACGCTGCGAGACTTGTATATCTGTAAGAGGGGACCATACCCCCTATTAACTCATCTATTAACCCAATTTTTGTTTATTCTACAACCGCTGTTTCATACCTTCCGACTCCAACGAGTGTTACGTATGATCATGAGTGTGTATTACAATTATTGAATGGTTATTTGTTTCGTATCGTATCAATGTATGTACATATCAAATTTCATTAAAATCGGTACAGTAGTTCTAGAGATAATCGACCAAGTCTGCAAATTCTCTTAATTTCTTACACCAGTGTAGACCGGTACCTACAGTTTAAAGCCGATTCCGAACGGCTACAAACATCCATGCCAACAACGGGACTCGAATCCACAGGATCTGAACCGAATGCCAGCGCCCTAGCCATTCGTAAATCACCTGGTATTGCTGGATTCCTTATCTATGTTTCTGCATTATAAATATAGAGAAAACCATAGAAACGTTCAAAATTGTCCTTCAAAAGTAAAGCGAAACAGCAAATTTTAAAAACTATTTGACAATATTTTCCAATATATAGTAAAAATTGTTTATTCAAAATTTTCAATAGCGCGTGTAAATTCTCTTATCAATTAGCAATTATAAAATATATATTTATTACGTAATATGTACAAAATATACAGTACCGACTAAGGTGTTTAAAAATAATCAGAAGTGAGAGAAGTATTTTTAAGAGGAGCACACAATCGAGAGTCGAACATCGGATTATTAAACAATATTTTGAACAGTCAGCTCCCTTATAACTCTTCCGGGTTCTCCATAATATCAGGAGAAACTATCCACAATTTAAAAAGTTAGTCCTCTTTCTACAATCTACTCGGGGCTTATAAGGAATTTTAAATACAGATCTTTTCATAGAAATTATAAATATTAATAATCAATCGTAATGAATGATGTTCCACAGCACTTTAGATATAGAAAATAAAGGATAAATTTGCTTTTACGGTTAAAAGAAAATATGATATAAATATTTAAAACCCAGACATAATTAGATCAATTTTATTAGCCATAGAGACATTTAAACGATTAATTTTTGTTATAATACTTACGCCAGCGAAATGTCGATAAAGTGCCGAGTCTCTTACATACCAGACACGGAAAATTCTTTCCTTAACGATGAAAATGATTTTGATCCTAAATTTCGATAAAATATTTCTTTATGATTTATCTTAAGAAATATTTTACCGAAATATTTCTTAAGATAAATCATTAATCTATCTACTTTCTTGATTTTTCTTATTCATAATTTGCATATCGTTACATTACGCGTGTACGAAAATTTCAAAATAATTTATAACGGAAATTGCTTAAGAATATAAAAATTATTTTTTACTCGTACATACTAAACTTAAAATCCGTCAGGCTACAATGCTTCATAAAAAAGGCTTAACCTATCTTGCTAAATATTTTAAATTTTATTAATATATATATATATATATATATATAAATATATATATATATATATATATATATATATATATATATATATATATATATATATATATATATATATATATATAATATATATATATATATATATATATATATATATATATATATATATATATATATATATATGTATATATATATATATATATATATATATATATATATATATATATATATATATATATATATATATATATATATATATATATATATATATCATAAATCAATATGGAAATATTATGCATCAGTTTTATATTTCTAAGAAAATAGGATCTTTGTATAACGTTTGAGACGTTGTTTCCATAACGTTGTTTCCATAAAGATAATCCTTTTCTATAGAATATGATAGAAATGTCTACTTCGCAAAAACTACATTTTTTTCAGGTAGTGAAAATTCTTTGTATTATAATAAATGAATAATTAACAATAATTCGACATATTTAAATACTTTCTTGAGACTTTAGACACCATATAAAGTTCGACTTTAAGAGACTTCTCGACACAAACAAGGTAAAAAATTTGCCCCATCAGTGAAATTCCTTAAAATATGCCCTGGTTTCCTATTCTTCAATTTGATATTTTTGAATCAAACACAACCAAGCAATATCTCCTATAAATATATATATATATATATATATATATATATATATATATATATATATATATATATATATATATATATATATATATATGTATATATATATATATATATATATATATATATATATGTATATATATATATATATATATGTATATATATATATGTATATATATATATATATATATATATATGTATGTATATATATATATATGTATATATATGTATATATATATATATATATATATATATATATGTATATATATATATATATATATATATATATATATATATATATATATATATATATATACTAGCATGGTTGCCCGGCGATGCCCGGGTAGATATATAGATGTAAAATTTTTGATGCATTCCATCAAAAAAATACTGGGCTGCACTCCCCGCTCTTCATGTTCATCTGGCTAGACAGATTGCACTTAGCGCGTTTCAACTGAAATGATATACAAAATTTAAGAAAGAAAGAAACTTTGAGCTTGCGGACCTTCGTCTGATTATACGTCTGATTTTATTGAGAATTAATAACACAGTGTTGCGTGATTCGCACGTTTGGATTGAATAAGTTTACTGTTTAATTATATTTGTTAGATATTGTTTAATTATATTTAATTAGATTTGTTTGATCCACTGTTTAATTAGAAATAAGTTTTATAATTTACATTTGCCTTTATTATTTATTTTTCCCTTAAAAGCTCAGTTTGTTCCACATCACCCAAGAGGTAAAGTGCAAGATGCATTATCCCCTTTATTTATTCAAAGTAAGGTGGGATTCCACATGAAGCCTATTTTCCTTACTTTGGTGATTCGTTTTTTTTTTGTCAGCAGGCCAAATTCCGTATCGGTTTTTAATTTTCCCAAGGCCAAAAACCGTTGAAAAAGCGAATTGTAATTCGGTTTTTAATTTTCCTAAGGCCAAAAACCGTAGAAAAATCAAATTGCAAATCGGTTCAAGCGATGACAAAAACTGCAAATAACAAAGGACGCAAAGCAGAGCCGGGAAAGTTGTGTCAAAACATACTAATTTGAACTGCATTCTTAAAAAACTCCCATCTCAGTTAGTCTAGTGGTTAAATTTTATCTTTACCGTATTTTAATATTTCTTTTGTCAATTTATTTCATTGTTATGCACGTAACGCAAAATTAATTTAAAGTACCACAAAAAGAAAAGAAACCACGTGATCAGCATATCATAAATTAAATTCTAAAAATTAATCTTTAAAAATTCACCAAAAATCAGGAAAGGGAGGTACAGATTCGAAAAAGATTTCGTTTTAAGGGAATTTTTATGATCTTTCTCGTGATATAAATTTTATAACCCTCGGATTATCATTTTAAATGCAAACATAAAAAAATAGAAACACAGCTTAAAAATTTAATTTTAAAAAATCGAAGAATTTTTCAAAAATCTTTCTCAGTTCACCCCTCCAATATAGACTCCACTTGAAGAATCGACATGCAAAATTTCAGCTCTTTATGTCCAACGGTTTGGACTGTGCATTATCTGTCAGTCAGTCAGTCAGTTAGGCAATGCCAAAGTTTATTACCATGAAGCTCTGCACCCTCTTCCCCCGCGTTGGGGAATAGATGTTGGTAATAAACGCGCGGGGGATAGGTTCGGATTTCCCTGATACATGTTGTGGGGAACGGTCTGTATCCACAGGGGGTACTCGCACCTGTTAGGGGCACAAAAAATCATTAAAAAATTAATTAAAAAAAAACTAATTGAGCCCCAAACTTTGTTTTTGCTGATTTAAGTTTCTCGGGTCCTAAACATTAACTGTGCCGAATTTGGTCCCGGTGGGTGAAACAGTCTATGATTCTATAGCGGACAAACAAACTGACAAGCTCTTTTATATATATATATATATATATATATATATATATATATATATATATATATATATATATATATATATATATATATATATATATATATATATATATATATATATATATATATATATATATATATATATATATATAAATGATATTTGTTTTTCCAAAAATATTTAATTTTTAAAAGATTATTAGGAAAATAAAAGCTTCAGGTAATATTTGATTATCTATTTATTTTCCTGTTTTCAATATATTTCCATTTGACAGATATTTTATAAGGCAGCGAATATTCGCAGTACAAAATAGTAGATGGATCTCATTTTTTTACTTACTTCATACTGGAAGTACTCAATTTGCCCAAATTTTGCGAAGATCATCCTTTATGGCTGACGTTTCAATGAAACATACGGCGCTTAATATCTAATTATAACTCTCTTCATTTTACAAAAAGTCATTTAAAAGAAGAATCACCACCCTTGAAGTCTCCATTTCCTAAAACCGATCAGAAGATGCGCGGCAATATATCTTTGAAAGACGTACTAAACGTCGTATATGCTCCCAATAAATTACTCCGATAAGAAATCCTGTCACATTCCTAATTTTTCATCAGGATATCAATTTACAATACAGTTCATGGTAAAATTACCAATAATGGATAACATAATATGTGGTTTTTCGCTATTGCAAACACAAACAAACACAAACAAACAAACACACACACACACACACATATATATATATATATATATATATATATATATATATATATATATATATTAGGGTGGTTCGAAAAAAACTTTTTTTAAAATTTCAGATCGCTAGAGTGCAGAAAAGTTGCCATTGGTATAGACGTTAAAAAAGCACTAATTATTATTTTTTTATTGATTTGTCTTCAGGTCGCGCAATGCCCTCGAATTTAGCAAAAAAATTGTGAAAAACCTTAATTTTTCATAATTTTTTTAAGCACGCCAGATGGTTTTAATTGCGTTCCTATACCATGAATTAACTACTAAAAGTATGTAAAATCAATATATTTGCACTTATTATACATTTGCTTCATATCTTCCGGTCGCGCAACATAGTAAAAAATGAGTAAAATTAGTAGTTTTTGCAAATTTCAAAGTTTGGCTGTTTAGTACATTTTAATCATACCACTTTTAAAGATGCTATAGTTTAATTCTATTAGAATATTATATTAAAAATCCAAAAATATAAGATAAACTTTGATATTCAAGTGGAATTTGGTTGCGCAGCTTCGTCAAAAACATCAGAGTAGCCTACCTGGACAGAGAGGCGAGGCGTACGTGACGAATGCCAGCGATGCGCTCGCAGCCGGTAGCAGCCATTATCGTTGTCTGACAATTTTTTTGTTCGACAATGTTTCCTTTCAGATAATTTAGAAATTTTCTAATAGTAAATATTTGGTAATTTTTTGTTTCAATATTCAATTGTTGGTGCAGGTCTTCGCTCATTTTGTTTACAAAACGACCCAGAACTCACCACGGGGAGGTGGCTGCACTTCGAGTTCCACCCACACCCTACCCAACCAACCATCCAATGTAGAGTGTGTTATTTACAATATGTACAAATTTATTTCGCTTTCTCTCTCTTTATGTTTCCTTTCTAGTCTTTATCTATCGATAAACATCGAAATTCGGATTTGTGTGAAAAAGTTGGCATCGCTGAGCATGACAGTAATGTGGTTCTAATATAGCCGTCCCTGGAACTGTGTCCACACACTTTACTTGAAGCTTCGGTCACTAGCTTAACGCATCTTTCAACTGCCTGTGTATGGCATGGGAAAGCATCTATACTTATAACAGGCTTGAAGTCATTGCTCACATACTGTTTTATCTCTTCATTAGTCAATGTTCTTAACAGTGGAGGAAGAGTCAGTGTACTGGTGTTCCATTTGATAATTTCGGTATAGTCTTTAGCTTCAAAGTTTAGGTTTGGTGGTTTAAAGATTCTGATAAAGTCACATTCAGATATTGCTTGCTTTCCCTTCATGATACGCCTAAAGCCCAGCTCTCGGATATGGTTTCTTTCATCAGTTACCATAGCCAAAATTAAATTATCGGGATGGTCAAAGTAAGCATTCCGTTGTAAAACGGGATCAACATCTTGAAGCAGCTCTTCTGGTAAGTACCTTGTAGATTCAATAGTTTTGTAAACATGTCTAGGCTCATCTGTGAATTTGCGGTTTATTTTTATGGCAAACCACATAGGCATATAACATTTGAGAATGAATGTGACAATTTCTCTCCGATTTTCAGAACGCCTTGACACACTCTTGACACACTGATGTAGAGGCGCAAAACTCGGTTTGCAATAGTAAGCCATCTTGAATGTGACATTGGGCCAGGATCACGTACTACAAAGTCTTCTGAACAATGTCCTGACTTGATGACTTCTGATATCTCAAGTACAATTGGTCCTTGCTAAGAATACGCTTGTCAACTTTGGAATCTCACAATCAATAGGATTAAAATCAACAACTGGTAGTCTTTCACAATCAGTTAGGGCCTTTCCAATCAGTCCGGAATATCCTATTGGGCTTGTTGTATTTCCATCTAAGTGTTGGAAAAGGTGGCGGAATGGCAGTTCGTTGTAATGGAGAAGACAAATACTCCATTGTAGAGGTCTTCCCACATGTATCTCTATTTGTCGAATTACACCATTTCTTAAGCTCGTATTAATAACAGTACCGTCACATCCAACAACTTCCAATTTGTCAAGTAAAAAGCCATTTACTGATAAATAAGACGTGGTGCTTCTGGCTATGTCGGTTGCTGAGCTTGAAGAAGGACAAGTGTGTCCTATGTAAGTGGAGCCTGGATCCTGAATTAAAGAGTAATGCTCCTCCTTATAGATTCTGCGAAAGTGTTATCTGCCAGTTTTTTCAATTGGCAATGTATTGTCTTTTCGTCCATCAAAGTAAAGACCATAAATTTCTAAAATT
>OU015502.1:124173478-124188478 GCA_907164885.2 Dolomedes plantarius
ATATTTGATTTCCGATTTATATCTAATATTCTCAGTTCCCAATTTAATTGTTGGTCTTCTGCTGATATTGCCCCTATATGGTACGATGGTAAAATTACATTTGTCAATACTGTATTCTAAATTATTCATAATTGCCCAACTATTGCAATCACTTAATATGGATTCAGATAATTGTGTAAATTTATAAACTACATGACTATTTATTAATATAAGTATATCATCGGCGAAAGCCTGAATATGGTATTTTCCATTCTCATTATTCCAAATTAAAATGTCATTCATTACTATCAGCCATAGTATAGGGCCAAGTGACGAGCCCTGAGGGACATCCACGTTGTAATCGTGGTCCCCTTTCCTTGTGATTACTTTTCTATCTCTGATATAATTATTTATAATTTTAAATAAATATGGCTCCAATGCCAACTTTCTAAGTTCTCTTATTAAATAGTTTTTCTTGATTGAATTAAATGCATTTTTTATATCCAATGGTATAATGGAAGTATTTGTCTTTACTTCTCTATTATGGTTTATTATTTGCGTTATATTATTTAAGGCTTGTAATGTGCTGATGCCCCTTCTAAATCCAAATTGTTGTTCAGCTATACAATTGTTTTCTTCTAAATATATCACTAGTCTGTTAGTTATTATTTTATCAAATATCTTTCCCAAAGTCGGCAATAGGCAGATTGGCCTAAATGAACCTGGCTCACTCAAATCTTTCCCATCTTTAGGAAAGAAAATAACGATGGCACCTTTCCAAGTTTGGGGAAAATATTTTTCTTTGATACATCTATTATATAAATATTTAATCACTTCCTTATCTGCATTATAAATTTCTTGAATTATCCCAATCGTGTAGCCATCATGCCCAGGAGCTTTGTCTTTTGCCATACTATTAATGGTTGCGTCAATTTCCATTACTGTTATTTCTTTATAATTTAGTGTTTCTTCATCTTCATCCTCTATTTCTCCCTCTTCTACTCTTGTAAAATGGTGGTTCACAAGAACTCCTTCTATAGCTTCTTCTTCTACTAATATACAATTTTCATCTCTAACGGCTTCAATTAAATTATCCTTTTTTTCTTTTATAATTGCTTTGACTTTGCCAGATGTATCCCTGATAGTTAGCTTATCAAGAAAATTTCTGAATGTTGTCCTTTTAGCTTCTAATAATAGCTTGCGGTACTTTGCACGCTCTTGCTTGAATAATTTCTGCCACCTATCTCTTTCCTGTCTGTCTATTGCTTTTTGTGTTTTTCTTCTTAGGACTCTAATGTGCTTCCTTTTTAAACTTAAACATTGATTCCACCAGGGAGCATTTTTACTCTTAATTTTATTGCTTTTCTTCCTATGATTCTGACATAACTTTGTAGTTTCTTCATTTATATTATCTATAATTTCGTCTATACTCATTTCTTTCATTTTCTCCTTAATTTCTTTCATTTTTTTCCTTATATCTACTCTAAAATCCATCCAAAAAAGGTCTTTAATTTCCCATTTTATACTGCTTCTGAAGGTTCTCGTGTTACCTATATTTTAAGGTAATTTTGTTTTTAAATGTGTTAATCAAAAACCATGTTATCTAGTGCTATACAAGTACAGAAATGTACAAAGATGTACAAAGGTTTTCGCAATTTTTTTATCGTGTTAGAGCGAAACCGTGTTACAGGTTGCAGTGTTATACAAGGGTTACCGCAATTTATCTTATCATGTTAGAGCGAAACCGTGTGTGTGTGTGTGTGCGTGTGTGTGTGTGCGTGTGTGTGTGTGTGTGTGTGTGCGTGTGTGTGTGCGTGTGTGTGTGTGCGTGTGTGTGTGTGTGTGCGTGTGTGTGTGTGTGTGTGCGTGTGCGTGTGCGTGTGTGTGCGCATGCGCGCGCTTTCATGACAGCGCATTAAGATAACTTATATTTCATAATTATGAATCTATAATCTGTTAAAAAAATAATACAATCCACTATTTTCGCATTTTCTTCAGGCGTGTGTGTGCTTTTATGATAGCGCATTAAGATAACTTATATTTCATAATTATGAATCTATAATCTGTTAAAAAAGTAATACAATCCACTATTTTCGCATTTTCTCGAGGAATGTGAGTGTTTACATATTTTAATAATTCTACCATATATGTTAAAACACCAATGTATTGTGATACCATTAGTAAAATATTTTTCTACGCTCTTATCTGTGTTTGACACATAAAAACAAAATTTTATATTCACTGAAGTATGAATATGCTACTAATGAACACTTTTTGAATTGCACGATGAACTAAAGGGGGTGACTACATGATTCGAACTAGAGAATAGTTCACATGTTGTGTGATTATCTCAACGAACAATTCGCAAATGCATAAGTGTATCTTATATGTGGCATGCATGATAATGAACTATTAGGTAGTTAAAAAAATGTGGCTATCCCTTGTGGAATTGAAGAAGTGTTCATTATGTATTAGTCATCCTCAAGCTGGCTGTAAGTCGTATGATGGTGCTGTTCAGAATTGGAAATAACATGCCAGTCTCGAAATTTTTTAAATACGAGCATTTGAACAGTAATTAAATGAGGTGGAAAAATCCCAACAAAATGAGTTTTTACGTATTTTCTTTAGACTCTATGTCATACACAGTTTGGACTGAATGTATCATAAAATTTGAAATCTAGAATACATTAATTATTCTAATTATTAGCAATTTGTTTTTACTTACTTTATCCAAATATTCTTAAGACGTTTACAATTTTATAGTTTTATTCCTGTTTTCACATTGCCCCTTAAAATTTAAAAATCCTTCCTTTTGTCCTTCTTGTTTGAAGATATCCATGCTCTAAAGCTACGCTTTTGTTGTAA
Source organism: Dolomedes plantarius (assembly GCA_907164885.2). Classification (NCBI taxonomy): domain Eukaryota; kingdom Metazoa; phylum Arthropoda; class Arachnida; order Araneae; family Dolomedidae; genus Dolomedes; species Dolomedes plantarius. The sequence continues at coordinate 124,176,323 of OU015502.1, forward strand.
AAGGTAAATATGTCGCTTAAAAATGAATTTTAGTTGTATCAAATACTAGTCGTGCAGGGAGATTTTATGATATAAATTTCAGAATATATAATGTGAAAAAAACCTTGTATTATTTTTGTTTAATTCTGTCAGTAAATTTAAAATTATAATGTGTTTTAAATCAATAATCAAATATTAAAATTCGTTAGTATTGTACAAAAGTAATACTTCAAGTTATCCAGATACCATGATTAAATTGCAAAATACCAAAGTTCCTGTACGATATTTCTGTTTTATGACATCCATTAAAAAAATTTTAAGTATTAAAATTAGAGACAAAAATATTTATCTTATATAAAAAAAAACGCAAATACTGTGTAACTTTTTAAGACAGGGGATTTTAATTAGCGAATGTCATACAACAGCTAAAGCTTGAAATATTTTAAATATATTAGGGCTTAAGGGTTAAAAAGCTAATTAACTATTTCCATTAATGCTGTTTAATCAGAACAAGTTTTTCTTAACAAGTGTTATAAAACACGGAAGAGAAAAAAATGGTAGAGGTAAAAAAGTTAGAAACAGGAATAATAAAAATACTTAAAGCAGTACTCGCATTTAGAGGAGAAGTATAATTAAAAATACGATTACAAAATTTTTACTGCTCTACATCTAACCCATATTACACATATTACACTTTTATATCTACACATCTTTTTTGAAGCAAATGACTTTGAAACATTTTATAAACGCTGAAATTATTAAAATAATTTTTTTGAAGAATTATTTTACAATCCTCCTTTCAAAATATATATTTTTTCACTATACTCATGGGAAATGCTATTTTTTATATACTGCTGAAGATTTAGAGGCCAAAATATGTTTTTTTTCTTTTATGTACTAAACTGGAGATTAAACTGGAGATTAAGTTTTGAAGCAAAGCTGTTCATATATTTTGTTTTATTTATATTACTAAAATTGTATTACTCTCTTATGATTCAGGCAGGTAAATTACGTTCAGTATTATTTATACTGAGGACAACTTTGATATTCCATGCTTACACTGAAAATTTGTTTGCTCGATTAAGCATCGTTAGCATTGTTGATTCGAACAACTAACCGTAAAATCTCAAACCACATCATCTGACATAATTTTGCCTTGTATAAAAGGCGTTCACTTTCAACGTAGTTTGTGGATATCTAAGACATCAATGACACAGTGATTGAAATCCAAAAAGACTTGCAATTACAAGACTTCTTTGAATTCTGTAAAAATCTTAAAGAATGCTTATCTAAAATGAAAAATACTGAATCATTACAAGACAAATCACTAATTCTTGTAATGTTTCAGCCACAATTATTGCCTTTCAAAAGACAATAATTGTGGTTAACTTCCCTTCTTCCGGTTTCTGCACATCGCATTCCTTTTTCCCCCTTCTTGTCTTCTAGCTGGCACAGAGGTAAAGAAAGCTCCTCCCACGTGTTAGATGCGGGTTCAATCCCAGTGGAAACCCATTCATAAATTTTCCAAGCAAAAATTTTTTCTCTCCTCATTCCACATAATTATGTTTAACTAGAAGGTAACCCGTCATTTTGACGTCATAATACTAATAATGACGTCATAATGGAAAAAGTATATGAAAGTTAAAAAATATCCCGAATTATCTAACAATATTGCATTTAATCCATACCTTGTAAAAGCAAACCCTTTCATTATTTTTTATTTATTTAGTTTTTCATGCGATTGGAGTAGTAGACTGCCATCCAGTTTTTTACAGCTCACTACGCGATATGAATACTTGAGCTACTTGATTCATTCACATTCAAGTTTGTTTACTTTCAGAATTCATCGCAAAAGTAAGCAGATTTTTAAAAACTGTTAAATATACAGCTAAAAGCATTCATTTTTTTAAGTTCTGAATGTTTTATAGAAAAATAGGCTGAACAAACGTGATTTGATGGAGAAGATATTAGTTTTTAGGTAAGAAAAAATTCTGATCCACATCTGAAATTGAAATTAAGCCTAACCGGCTGTTTGTTTACTGAGGGCTTCAATTGAAAGATCAGTACAGCCCGGAAGTGTTATACAGAGACAATGGCTATTATATATATAATTTAACTTTCTTGATATTTTTCTTTTCTTTTCCCGTATCGTAATTTTAAATTTTTCTCTCTCTCTCTGTTCTGTTTATCTAAAGTTCACCAGTTTGATTGTTTTATGCGAACCTGCGTTTGATGACTTGGTCCAGGCAACGCAGTTAACCCCCTCTTCCTATGGACCTATGGTAGTTTGTGGACTATTGCTTCATTTCATTGCACATGAATACGTGTTCAAAGCGCGTATTATAAACGGCGTTTTTTAACTGTTACTTAATCATTTTGTTAAGGGAACGGTGGACATTACAATTTACTTTTTTTACTTTTTCCTCATAGAGATGCGAAATTTTGTACATATTCACATTTCACTATAAATAAATAGAATACCTTAAAAGAAATTTCCAATCTCATTATAATTTTAAGATTTTTTTAAAAAATTGAAATTTATAAACAACATTTTAAAATGCTCCTTGCTACTTAATTTTTGAGATATTTCCTCGATTTTGCATTTTAATCTATTTAAACTGTTTAAAAAACAAATCTGGGTATCAATTATTTAATCCCTCTAATAGTTAATTTTTGAGAGATTTTTTTCTGAATTCCATCCCGATTTTAATCTGAATTTTGCCTTTTGAAAAATTATAAATCAAATTTAATTACCTTAATGAAGTCGAATTGTAAAATGCATACCCAGTTTTTTTGTAAACAGCATCAGGATTCTTCCTTATCAATTTCATGAATTTTGAAGAAAAATTAAGTAGCATGGAGCATTTAAAAAATCTAAGAACCTAGAAAAATCTGGTTTGAGAAATACAGATTTAAAATTTATTACTACACTTAACCATTATAAATTACTTTGTAGAAGCTTCATAAATGATTTTTTACTTGAAAAAAAATTATTTTGGTACTAATAATCTACAGAAATATATATATATTATTTACAATAACACAATCAGTATTACAATGACGAGATTTGCTGAATTAAAGATCCACCGTTCCCTTAATATGAATAAACTTTTTTTAAACAATCTTCTGATTATTGGAGTTATGCTGGGGAAGGTATCTGCTTTTCTTCATATCCCCACAGTGATGACTTGGCAAATGAAATTTCAAAGTGGTCTTACAATGTAATGAGCAGACTTTATTCTTAATTTCAGATTTAACTCTACAAAGCATAATGTAAAAAACCTATAAAGCATCTAATAAAAAAATTTATTTGAAAATAAAGGCCATACTTACAACTGAAGATATAATTTCCTTCCTTCTACACTTGTATGGAACATACAGATAAAGAATCCCTACAGTATTTTAACTATTAAATTATCATTTTGACAAAATATCTGTCAATAAATAATTACATATTGATAACAATTATATATCAATATTAATATTATATTATTATTCTTAATATTAATAATGCGTCGAAACTTCTCTAACCCACCACCCCTGAAAACGGACATATTTTGTTCATAACTACATGAAGTCTGCATAGAGCCTATACTATGAAAGAAACCTCTTTTCGACGGCCACCCCTTTAAATGGCAACTTTTTTCGAAACCATTATTGGCCGCCATAGAGAAGTCAGTCTTTGTCTCTCTGTCTCTGTATATATATATATATATATATATATATATATATACTAGCGAACCCGACAGACGTTGTCCTGTTCAAACGTTGTAATTCTAGCTGAAGTAACCGGCGATGCTCGGGATTTTAAGAATGTTTGTTTACCAAAATCAATTTAAAAATTAACACAGTATAAATAACATAGAAAAAATATATGTGAAATGTTATACACATCTCAGAATTTCAGCCATTCATCATTGTAGTACTAAAATCTGAAAAGTAAAAATGTCCAATTCGCTAATGTTTGTTAACCAAAATAATTTAAAACTAAACACAGTATAAATAACATAGAAAAAAACCACGTGAAATCTTATACATATGAATAAACGGAAAACCCAATATCAAAATATATAAATTTATAATAAACTCCTCAGAATTTAGCTAGATTTAGCTTTTCATCATTGGAGCAAAAAAAAGAAGTTGAAATTACAGGTTTAGCAGAAATTTCCAATAGAACCATGATATGACTCCAGCGTCCCTCTTAAAAAATGAAGTGTTTGATTGAGGGCTGCAAACCATTTAACTCCTCTCCATATTTAACTCCTATAAACATCCTCTACATATTAAATTCCTTTTCTCTCCATAATAAACTCCTCAGAATTTTGGTAGATTCAGCCTTTCATCATAGTACCAGTAAAAATTAAAACAGCCTCTCCAGAAATATAAATTTATTAATTTCAATAATTAAACACATAGAAATGTATAAATTACACAAAAGTTTTTTAACCAACATTTGAATAATTCGTAAATGAAAACTCACATGAAAATAAAGATAATAAGAACTTCCGGAATCGAAATTAACTACCCTTAATTTTTAATTAATAAAAACCCAACATAATATAAATAAAAACATAGTTGTTTAAAACCACACGAAAATAAAGCTATTATAAAGATAATAATGAAAAAGCATAAGAAATTAATGCTCGCGCATGAAGTTAACGTTGCAATATAAAGATAGTAATAATAATACAAACCGCGTGCGTAAAATATTTAGCTTTTCAAGCGGAATAAATTAATTTTTAGAAAAAAACTACTTTTAATCGACAAATTAAATATATTGCACAAAATTTTGATTTTACCAACTTTCAACCCTACAATTTACACCGTACTTCTTTGAAGTTGGGTGTTGAAACATCCTCTTTGACAAATTTACACCCTACTTCTTTTAAATAGGGTGTAAATATAAAGTTTTAACAGCCAATTGAATGCAAGTTAAAAACGATTGTTGTTTAAAATCATATGAAAATGACGCTATTATAAAGATAATAATAAAAAGAGCATAGGAAAATAATGCGTGTGCATGTAGTCAATTTTACGATATAAAGATTGTAATAAAAATCTATATATATAAAACAGTTCCGTAACTGACTGACTGATTGACTGACTGACATAGAATATACAGACCAAACCGCTGGACCTAAAGGGCTGAAATTTTGCATGGCCATTCATCTTATAGTGTAGGGGTGCACTAAGAAAGAGTTTTGAAAAATTCTTCTTAGATTTTTTAAAATTAAATTTTTAAGCTGTTTTTGTAACTTTTTTTAAGTTTGCATATAAAATAATAATTTGTGGGTTATAAAATTTATATCATAAAAAAGATCATAAAAAATCCTTTAAAAGGAAATCTTTTTCGAATCTTTGGCTCCATTTTCTGATTTTTTGTGAATTTTTAAAGATTAATGTTTAGAATTTAATTTATTAAACGCTGATCATGTGATTTCTTTTTCTGGTATTTTAAATAAATTTATCGTCACGTAAAAACGAAATGGACCAAATTTTTTTTTCTTGCTAATGCGGCAGACGATAGGACATTATCCAAAAAAATATTAAAATAAAGTAAAAGATATGTTCCACAAACTGTACTATATTAACTGTACTATATTTTTTGTATGTCCTATTAGATTTAATTTTAATATTTTCTTCGACAATATTTCGTCTATAAAAATATCCATTACGATTTTATTATAAATATATTCTTTTGGTTTTTTTTACAATATTTGTATACATTGATCGTAGTATTTATTATATATATATATATATATGAATGTACCCCGTAGCGAAGTGCGTGTTTTCAGATGGGTTGGAATACTAAAAGTTTAAAATAGTGGCGCCATCTACATTACGTCTGTGAATCGAGAGTAGCATCCTTCAACAATTGTTGGTTATTTATTAATTAAAAATATTGGTAAGTTCTTGTGGGTCGGTATTTATACATGTGGGAACAGTTTTAAGATTTATAAATTATCAACCTACACAGGTGATAATTTATCCGGCGTTGCCCGGGATTTTAAGCATGTTTGTTAACCAAAATCAATTTTAAAACTAAACACAGTATAAATAACATAGAAAAAAAGCATGTGAAATGTTATACACATCTCAGAATTTAGGTAGATTCAGCCTTTCATCATTGTACCACTAAAAACTTAAAAATGTCAAATTGTCGAATATTTGTCAACCAAAATCAATTTAAAAACTAAACACAGGATAAATAACATAGAAAAAAGAATGTAAAATGTTCTACGCATGAATAAAAAGGAAACCCAATATAAATAAACCATAAATTTACAGTAATTTCCTCAGAATTCAGATAGATTTAGCCTTTCATCATTGAAGCAAAAAAAAACACCTGAAAACTAAAACATAAAATATATGCATTTATAATATACCACTAAAAACTGAAAAGGAAAAATGTCAAATTGTCTTTAGGAAAGTGAAGAATTTTGAAAAGTAAAGCTGAAAAGTAAAAATGTCAAATTGTCGAATTTTGTTAACCAAAATCAATTTAAAAACTAAACACAGTATAAGTAACATAGAAAAGATTTAGTCTTTATCATTGGAGCAAAAAATCCTGAAAAGTTAAACATAAAATATATAAATTTATAATAAACCTACAAATATCCATTAAAAAACTAAACGCAGTATAAATAACATAGAAAAAAAAGCATACGAAATGTTATACATATTAATAATATGAAGACCTAATTAAAAATGTATAAATGTATAATAAACTCCTCAGATTTCAGCTATATTCGGAATTTCATCATAAAAAAGCAGAAAAAAATAAAAATAAATAAAATAATAATTTTAATAAATAATAAAATTAAATTAAAATTAAAATAAAAAATAATAAAATAAAATAAAATAACAATTAAAAAATAATAAAATAAAAGCTGAAATATAAAAACCTTAAAAAAAAGGTGAAATAACAGGTCTAGAAAAATTCACAAGACTCTGCATTCGAACCCGGGTCGAGAGCATGGTACTTGCGCGACCTTCCGAACGCGCCACGATGACACGGTTCTCTACTGAGTAAAGTGAAACATATTCGCTATTGGAAAGTTGTTGTGGGCTGGTGATTATACATGTCAGAAATGTTTTTAGTCAGAAATAAGTTAGCAGGATAGAAGCTTAGTCTTTAGCTCTTCAATAGGCACAAAGATATAGGATTGCAGTAGCGATTAAAAAAGATCTCGTGTCACTTAGCCTGGTTGATTCGAATTTTCCATCGCGTTTCGAGAGTATCAATATGCCTTTGGATCTGGTCAATTTTAGAGAATAAAATCTGACTTGAAATATTATTATTTTCATTTATTATTCTGGTTTAATATATGACTTGAAACTTTTTGATTTTATTTATTTTTAACTTTCCGCTCGCTGTTTGCTAACTAAACCTAACGTGGACACCATTATCCAGAGGGGTGATTCCACAAACTGTAACAACTTCCATTTACTGGACGCACCCCCTTACAAATTGCTGGTTTTTTATTAATTAATTCAAAATATAAAAAGATTTTCTATCGGATCAAATTGTGAATCTAAACCATTCTCGAATCAACTTCATCGCACACACAAAATTTCATTAAAATCAGTCCAGTCGTTTAGGAGGAGTTCAGTTACATACACACGGACAGAAGAAATATATATATAAGATATACTTATATATCTATATATATAAAACAGTTCCGTAACTGACTCATTCATTCATTCATTCATTCACTGACTGACTGACATACAACGCACAGACCAAACCGCTGGACCTAAAGGGCTGAAATTTTGCATGGCGATTCTTCTAATAATGTAGGGGTGCACTAAAAAAGATTTTTCAAAAATTCTTCTTAGATTTTTTTAAATTAAATTTTTAAGCTGTTTTTTAAACTTTTTTTACGTTTGCATTTAAAATAATACATTGAGGGTTATAAAATTTGTATCACGAGAAAAATCATAAAAATTCCTTCAAAATGAAATTTTTTTCGAATTTTTACCTCCATTTCCTGATTTTTGGTGAATTTTTAAAGATTAATTTTTAGAATTTAATTTATTAAATGCTGATCACGTGATTTCTTTTTCTGGTACTTTCAATAAATTTATAGTCACGTGCATAACAACTAAATAGACAAAAATGATATTCTTTTTCTTTCTAATGCAGCAGACGATTGGATATTATCCAAAAAAAATAAATATCCCTTACGATTTTTTTATAAATATATATATATATATATATATATTTTACATCAATTGTATTCATTGATCGTCGCATTTATTATATATATATATATATATATATATATATATATATATATATATATATATTAATTATCACCATTGTATTCTTATTAATATTATTATTATTATTATTTATTACATTTCAATTTTCAGAAAACTGAAAAATCATTATCACTTCTTTCGAAAAGTATAAGTGAGAATATATGAATTTTCAGCATATTACAAATATAATCAAGAAAGCTAATGTAGATTACTTAGAATTACATTTAGGCAGATAAGGCATATTATACAGCGAATTTATAACCTAACATACTAATTTGTACACCAGAAAGATCCTAACCCAACTACCGCAATTCGTTGCCATAGCAGCAGAGCGAGCAAAGTCGTAGATTATGAGAAGCAATTTTAAACTTAAAGACAACTAGATGCGGGGTTATTATTTCCCGGTACGTGGGAGTATCTTTGAAATAGTACCTTAAGGGTTCTCAAGTATCATACTTAAAAGGGTCACATAAGTTTTGAAAACATAAAAGTAGGTCAACATTATTATTTTTGTTTATTATTACTGTATTATTACATCGACCATTATTATAAAAAATGCAACCTTATTCTAAAGTAAGTTCATACTTAAAAGTGTCACATAAGTTTTGTATACATAAATGTAAGTCAACATTATTATTTTTCATCTGTTCATAGCACAATACAATGGCTATAATTCGGATAAATTTGTATAGCATAAAATTTAATGTTTCCAGTTTTCACTTACAGGTGCATAGTTTTTATTTTATTATGTTTAAACATGCGTAAATTATGCACGTGACGAGAACAAATATATATTTTTGTATCCGTTAAGTGTTACTTATGTAGATTAGGAATTCTCTCTATTGTAATTTTAAATTCAGAGAAATTGAGTGTATTGCATGAATTATATATTGATAAGAATCAAACAAAGCATAACAAAGAAATATAGAGAAGTGACACTACACACACACACATTGCCCTATATATATATATATATATATATATATATATATATATATATATATATATATATATATATATATATATATATATATATATATATATATTTATATATATATATAGATATAGATATACACTGCTGGCCACTGTAAATGCAACACCCTGAAGGAAACATGAAAATAACATAAAATTTACACCATGTATTAGCGGAGGTGAGATATGCAAATGATTAGAATTTCAGCGCAGACGCACATGACGCTCGCCTGTGGCGCCACTTCAAAGCGCTATTTAAGGCTTGGAGATTTCGACGATTTCAAGTTCGGCAATTGTGTTTTTCTTGTGGTTTTTTTCAAAAAACGATCAATTTTGCCTCGTCAAAAACAGCGATAATCTTTCGATCAAGTATCCGTGTTCGACAGAGGAAGGATAGTGGCCTACTGAGATTGTGGATTATCTTTCAGGGAAATCGGTAGTCGTGTTGGACGAAACCAAACAACTGTAATGCGGATATGTGATCGTTGGATGCAGGAGGGTACGACGGACCGGCGTGTTCGATCGCATCCACCTCAGCGCACCACTTTACGTGATGACAGGCAAATTGTGCGCATGGCAGTGACGGATCGCTCAGTCTCATCACGAACCATAGCACAGCACATGCAGTCTTTAACGCATCATCCAGTGTCTGCGCGTACCATTAGACGCCGTTTACAGCAGAGTGGTCTGTCCGCAAGACGTCTATTGCTTTGTCTACCCTTGACGCAGAACCACAGACGTCTCCGCCGCCAATGGTCGATGACAGAAGGATGTTGACGGCAGAATGGAATGAAATTGTCTTTACTGACGAGTCACGCTTCTGTCTGCAACACCACGATGGTCGCATTCGAGTCTGGAGACACCGTGAAGAGAGGATGCTGAACAGCTGCGTTATGCACCGCCACACTGGTCCTGCACCGGGTATTATAGTATGGGGCGGTATTGGATATCACTCTCCACCTCTAGTACGCATGGCTGGTACTTTAAACAGCCAGCGCTACATCTACGAGGTGTTGGAGCCAGTTGTCCTTAATTACCTTCAGGGCTTGCCCACATCCATATTTCAACAGGATAATGCGCGACCACACTTGGCACGCATTGTCCAACGGTTCTTCGTCAATCGCCAGATTGAATTGCTTCCCTGGCCGCCTCGCTCTCCGGATCTTTCGCCGATAGAAAACATGTGGCCCATGGTTGCTCTACGATTGACCCAGATTCCACCTACAGCTGCCACAGCAGATCAACTTTGGCAACGTATGGAAGCTTCTTGGTCTGCTGTACCCCAAGAACTCATCCAAAGTCTCTTTGAATCAATGCCGAGGCGTGTGGAAGCGGTGATCTCCAACAATGGCGGCTACTCTGGCTAATGATTTTGGCAGGAACCACACTTCACAGAAGTCTATAAATTTAATCATTTGATACTTGGTCAACATGTTATCTACAAAATAAATCTTGTTGTGATATCTCTTGTGTTTCTTGGTGTTGCAATTTGGGTGGCCAGCAGTGTGTATATATATATATATATATATATATATATACAGTCGAACACGCTTAATGGAATATCGGTTAAAAGAATATCCCGTTTAATGTAATAAATTTTCAATGTACCAAACCGTAAAAATGTGTCTCTGTGTTAAATTTCCCGGTTAATGGAATATCACGTTTTGAAGCTATCCTGCTTAAAGGAATAATTTTTAGCCATGGCGATATCGATCTTTTTCAATTCTCCCACTTCTTTTCGGAATTATTTTCTGTAAAGTGTAATAATGAATGTGCAGTAACTGAATGTCTTTCAAAGAAATTTTGTCACATCGCAGAAAGCTTGCGATCGCATTAAATGGCATTTTCGTGGATTTGAGGGGCAATTCAAAATTGTTTTCTTTTGCTACCACCCCCCTGCCCGCATTGCTCGGCCGCTCAGCCTACGTTTCCCTATTCAGAGAATGAACAATAAGCTTCACCCCCAGATGAGAGCTAGAGAGTGTGTGTGGGTGTGGGTGTGTGAAGGAAATGTGAAAAATCAACAGGTCCTCACTCTGAAGGGGATGGGAATTACCAGCTGTAACGAATCTCTTCGGAGAAGCGCAAAATTAACTTGTGGGTCTCTAACCTTGAAAATTTAACTGTACATTTTCTACGGCGATTAGTTCGACAGGTCGCTTTTGTGAAATAAGTGTCTCTTTGGTTTCGTGAAACCAGTCCTCACTTATGTGCTTTACTACAATGTCTTCGCGATGTAAATATCTTAGTTTAACAGAAAAAATTTATTGAGTTTGCGAAAGTAAATAAGTGTACGCAATTAGAACTCTCAAAAAAGGGAGATACCCCAAGCTCAAGTTTCGAAATTGTTAGATAATAAAGAAAAAGTCTTGAACGACTGGAAATGCAACAAAAATCTTAATCAAAAACGAAAACGTACTGGAAAAGAATCTGAAGTTGAAGATGCTCTTCTTCAGTGGTTTGCTGAAAAACGAGCTTGTAATGTTCCTGATAGTGGATTATTATTACATCAGAAAGCTGAAAATTTAGCACAACAGTTAAATATAACTGATTTTAAAGCTACAAATGGTTGGTTGTACAGATGGAAAGGAAGAAGCCAAATTTTTTTCAAAAAAAATCACGGTCAAGTAAGTGATGCTGCTGAAGCCGCTGCCAGTTCTTGGAAAAATGTATTATCTGCTATATTACAAGACTACAGTCCTTCTTGTATCTATAACTGTGACGAAACAGCGCTTTATTATAGAGCAATGCATGATGGGATTTTGTGCTTAAAAGGCGAGAAAGTTGTTGGAGGAAAAGTCCCGAAAGACAGACTGACAGATTTATGCTGTAGTAATGCTGACGGCAGTCATAAAATGGCTCTTTTTGTAATCGAGAAATCACAAAACCCACGATGTTTTAGAGGTGTAAAATCTCTTCCAGTTAAATACGAAGCGAATT
>OU015502.1:124193478-124198478 GCA_907164885.2 Dolomedes plantarius
CCACACTACACAACCAAACGATTTTCCAACAATCCACCTAAAATCCGGATTTATCACTTACTCCTTGGTTTTAATTCCACAACTCCCGAAACATCGCACTTTGGCGATAAAACGCCAAATTGGCTCCCAAACATGTAACATTGCCCCCTCCTCAAAAGACTGGACGTCCCGGACAGTCCTACACTAACAACAACGGTCCTAAAAATACTACTACAAAATACAATTTCATAAAAACACAACACATATACCATTACAAATTAAATAAATAAACACATAAAAACAACAGTTGCAACATTAGTATATAAAATAAAAATAACAAATAAATAAATAAATTGGGTAGCCTGGATCTACTTAGGAGCAACAGCCTACGAGCCGTGGCTCGGGTATCCTCAAACTCTTCAGGACCCACTCACGTCCCATGGTAAGGAGCGAGCCGGTCGTAATGCACGACCTTCGCTTTGCTGTTCGCAGATTTGCGAATCCGTACGACGACATCGTTGATTCTGTTGACCACGACGAAAGGACCGCTCCAGTGGGACTGTAGCTTGGGGGACAAGCCTTTCCTACGAACGGGGCTCCACAGCCAAACTTTACTTCCTTCCTGGAACTGATGATCTGTCGCTGTCGCGTCGTACCGCCTCTTCATTCTGTCGCTAGCCACGTTGATCCGCTCCCGGGCGAAGTGGTGGATTCCTTCCAGTCTGTCCTGGACATCGCGGACATACTCCTCCGGAGAAGAGGATGTATCAGGGGGGCAGCCAAAAAGGAGGTCACACGGCAGCCGCAGATTCCGTCCATAAAGCATCTCAGCAGGAGTGTGCCCTGTTGTCTCATGGACGGCGCTACGATACGCTAAAAGGAAAAGAGGTAGGTGCCGGTCCCAGTCCTTCTGGTGCCTAGATACAAGTAAAGAAATGTGGTTAAGGATGGTTCTATTAAAGCGTTCGACCATTCCATCCGACTGGGGGTGTAGAGGAGTTGTTCTGGTTTTCTCGATCTCCAATAGTCGGCACATTTCGGTAAAAATTGCAGATGTGAAATTAGTCCCTTGATCAGAGTGTATCTGCATGGGAGCTCCGAATCTGGAGACCCAATTCAGAACTAAAGTTTCAGCTACGGTTACTGCCTCCTGATCAGCTATGGGGTAAACTTCTGGCCACTTAGTAAAATAGTCCATGGCAACGAGCATGTACCTGTTGCCATCAGTGGAACGTGGAAGAGGTCCCAGGATGTCGATGGCGACGCGCTCGAAGGGGGCACCTACGTTGTAACGTTGCATCTTCCCTCGGCTACGTCTCTTTGGTCCTTTGCGAGCTGCGCAGGCGTCGCAGGCTCGGCACCACTTCTCGATATCGTCTCTGGCTTTTCCCCAGAAGAATCGCTCCCGCACCTTGTTCAGGGTCTTCATCACCCCAAAATGCCCTCCGGCGGGACTACTGTGGAGTTCTTCTAAAATTGCAGGAATTTTTGAGCGAGGAACCACGAGCTGCCATCTTGTTGTTTTTCCATCGTCTGACTCCCACTTTCGGTACAGGACACCGTTTCGTAAGTGCAGGGAGTTCCAGACGGCCCAGTAGTATTTGGTATTCGGGCTAAAGGTCGATATCTGTTGCCAGCCAGGTTTGGTGCTGGACAACCCCATGTGTTCTACTATGGGTTTGATGTCTGGGTCTTCGTTTTGTTCCTTTCGAAGCTGCTCATCACTCCACGGGTCCGGAGACAGGGTGACAGCAGTGACTTGCTGAACAGTAGAAGTTTCAAAGCCATACTTCTTCTCGGCCTTGGTGCAATATCGGCAACTGTCAGAGCACGGTCTTCTGGATAGCGCGTCAGCATTACCGTGCGAAGAACCCTTACGGTGTTTCAGGTCGATAGTGTATTCTTGCAATCTCTGTATCCATCTGGCCACCTGGCCTTCAGGATTTTTAAAGTTCAGAAGCCATGTGAGAGAGGCGTGGTCGGTTCGCAGCACAAACTTCCGGCCGTACAAGTAATGATGGAAATGTTCTACGGCCTTCACCATGGCTAGCAATTCTTTTCTTGTGACGCAGTAGTTCCGTTCACTCTTGGAAAGGCACTTGCTCCAGTAGGCGATAACTCTTTCTTGTCCGTCTATTTCCTGCGACAGGACTGCCCCGACGCATCCAAAACTTGCGTCCGTGTCAAGGATAAATTCTTTATCAGGCTCTGGGTAGGCCAGGATGGGTGTAGACGTTAGGGTTTTCTTAAGCTTCTTGAATGCGTCTTCACACTCATCAGTCCAGACGAACTTCTGGTTTGCTTCTGTCAATCTGTGAAGGGGTCGAGCTAAATTCGAGAACCCTTTAACAAACCGCCTGTAGTAAGAGCAGAGACCTAAAAAGCTCCGCAATTGATGTACATCTTCTGGTCGGCACCAGTCTTTGACTGCCGACACTTTGTTAGGGTCAGTCTGGACCCCTCTGTCGGAGATGATATGACCGAGGTACGTCACCTGGTGGCGAAACAAGTTGCATTTCTTAGAATTGAGCTTCAAACTAGCTCCCCGTAGCCTTTGTAGCACCTTTCTGAGATTTCTTAGGTGGTCTTCGAAATCTCGCCCTACAACGATTATATCGTCCAAATAGACCAGACAGGCTTCGTAGGAAAGTCCTCGCAAAACTGTTTCCATTAGACGCTCGAAAGTCGCGGGCGCATTGCATAGTCCAAATGGCATAACTTTGAACTGCCATAGCCCTTGTCCTGGCCCAGTAGTGAACGCTGTCTTCTCTTTATCTTCGGGTCTGATTTCAACCTGCCAGTACCCGCTTTTCAAGTCAAGAGTGGAAAACCACTTGTGCCCGGTGAGGGTGTCCAAGGTGTCATCAATTCTAGGGAGCGGGTAGCTGTCCTTCTTAGTTATGTCATTTAACCGACGGTAATCTACGCAAAACCTGGTAGATCAATCCTTCTTCCGGACTAGGACGATAGGAGAAGCCCACGGGCTGGTGGAGGGCTCGATAACATCATCCTTCAGCATCGCTTGTAGTAGTTCGCCAACCTCCTCTTGTTTCGCCAAAGGGAGTCTTCTGGGATGTTGCTTGATTGGTGGGTGGTTCCCCGTGTCAATTCGGTGTTGCGTCAAGTTCGTTCGACCCACTTCCGATGCACGGGCGAACACGTCTTGGAACTCATCGATGAATTTTTCTGCCCCCATCCTCTGTAGATCGGTCAATTCTACATTCTTTAATAAATCTTCTGTCAAATTAGAGCGTTCGACGACTGACAGGTCACACTTTCTGCTTATTCCGGTGATCGGGGTACAAGTTGCCAGCATTTCCTTCTTCCGGATTACCTTAGCTTTGTCACTAACATTGGCAATCCTGACAGGAACCGCACCTTTCGACAGGTCCACAAGAGTTGCAGCAACTAAAAGACCTCTTTTACTATTGTCATTGTTGGGGTATTCGGTGATGGCGAGAGTATAGTTATTGTCATTCTGAACTAAACCGGTCGTTACTATTTCTGACATGGAAGGAATGCTGATATCTTGGGTAGCTATTATCTGGTTGCAAGATTCACTATTGTTACGAAATATAATTATATCTTCGGTCATGTCATGGATTTGATTAAGTTTAAAATCTATTATGAAGTTGTTTTCAGTCAAAAAGTCAAGTCCTAGGATGATCGGGTCAAAGATATCGGTAACATATGCCGTATGCCGATAACTACTATTCCCGAAACTTATATTAAGAGCAACTTTTCCTCTTACCTTTACCTTGTCCCCAGTCACGGTCTGCAAAGTGATATTTGGCGGCGTGAAAAGTAACTTCTCGCCAAATTCTTGGGCTATGTCCGTCCTGACGATGGTAACGTTAGCACCTGTGTCAACTAACATGCAACACTGTTGTCCATTCACGAACCCTTCTACAAACGGTCCGTTCTCTTCGCGATGTGTCGACGACACATGCAGTGTAATAAAAGAGGGCTTCTCCTCGTCCGGCTGCCTTCGCCCCTTAAGGTGGCCGGGAACTAGTTTCCCTGAGCCTTGGCGTCTTTTGATTCGTCGGCTTGGCGCGTTAGGCAATTCCTTCTGAGATGTCCCTCACGCCCGCAGGTCCAGCACTTCAAAGGATTTCTTCTTGGCGGCATGTTTGAATTCACCCCTGCCAAGGCACCGATTCGTTTTTCCATTTCTTCAAGTCGAGCGGCTATTGGGTCGTTTTCGGCGGCGGTCACCCCTCTCACTAGTTGGCGGTCACGGCGAGTCGCCCTCTGAGCGGACTCGTACTTCATTGCGTACACCAAAGCTGACTTCAAGTCTTTGATGTCCGCCATTCTTAGTGCTCGTTGACTCTCCGGATCGCGGATGGCGTCCACAAAGTATTCTAATGCTAGGTTATCCCTAACTTCCGTCGGACATTCTGGGAAAGCTAATTGAGCTAATCCCTCAATAGCTGACGCAAGTTCCTGTAATGTCTCTGTTGATTTCTGTTGGCGGGACTTCAGCTGTAAGCGGCTATACTCTTTACGGCATTTCTCGCCAAAGCGCATTTCGAGAGCACTCGACAAGGCCTCAAAATCTAGTTGTTTCTCTACTGCGATGGTCTGCAGTACATCGGCAGCCTCGCCACGGAGTGAAGTAGCCAATTGGCATGCTTGCATTGCAATGTCCCATCCATTGGCAGTCGATGCCATATTAAACTGTGTTTTAAACACCTGCCAAGACGTTTTGCCGTCATAAGTAGACACTTTTACGGCAGGGCGGGACGATTTCGACACCGGGTACGCCTCCTCAATACTAGCGTCAGAGTAGTAAGGTACAGTAACTGGCGTTGATTCTTCTGCGAATTTCTTCTCTAGGCCGTTTATTTGTTTCTTAATGGCTTCCCTAATTTTCTGGTCAACAGTCTCGACCGTAGCTTTAAGTTTCGACTCGATAGTGTTGACGCGTTCTTCCATTTCATTAAATTTCTCGCCTACGGTAATTTTTAGCTGTTCTTGGCTTTCGCTAATTTCGCCAACACCCGTTTCCAACTTCT
>OU015502.1:124200978-124223478 GCA_907164885.2 Dolomedes plantarius
ACAGTGCGGAGATGGTTCAAGAAGACACAGAGGCCCCTAGTGAGCGAAAAGGTTATGTTTCTCGGATATCTCTAAGCCCTGGTTACAAGTGGAATAGAGAATACATTTTCGGGTTTTCTGAAGTTTTTTTTTTTAAAATGTGTAATTTAGTATGATTCTATTTATATCTAATTCAATTTTAAATATTTCTACACTTATTTCTAAACACTTACTCTAAATGGATTTTCTTATTCCAGGCAACAGAAAATTAAAATTTCTGACCAAACGGTACCATCAAGCTTGAGCAACACGCACAGTGAAGTAGATTCTCTAGAAAACAAGAACTGCGAATCTGTACGTTCAGAAACTCCCCTAAACACTGATACTCAGACAGACAGAAGTAAGCCTGATGTCACAGGAAGAAGAATTGTTGATATAAATTATTTTTTTAATGAACTTAAAGAACTAAATAATCACAGTCCTCTTGGATGTGGATTGTCAGAAATGCATATCATATCTGAAAGGAGGCGCGGGCTCATCAGTGAATTTAAAATTCATGTGTGAATTCATCAGTGAATTTATTGGAGATTTCAGGTAAAAAAAGATTTACAATTTATTGGCTATCAACTGGAAATTTATTTGTATAATATTACAAAACTTTATGTAACTTATAAACTTTATGTTTTTGAATTTATGTACAATTTTATGCACAAAGAGTAAATCGAACTTGAATTATTGAACTTTATTAAAAAATCTGCGTGTTTCATCGAAACTGTGAAATTTATTGATTATTTCGAATAGGCCTATGTTTGCTCCTTTTTAAGTGAAAAAGTATTGCTTCAATTGAGCTGAAATTTTGTATAAATATAGTTGGTAGTTCAGATTAAAACATAGGCATATTATTTTTTGAAAATCAGGCCCAGGAGTTTTTTAATTAATGTTTTAATGATTTTGCCCATAGAAGTTCATTATTCCGACAGCTTCCGCGGCTGTACTCGTTGACAGCGAGACTTTGGGGACGAATCGTACCAAAATCGGCACGCGGGTGGCCACGGACACAATTCAGTGACTGACTGACTGACAGATAACGCACAGAATAAACCACTAGACCTAAAGGGCTAAAATTTTGCATGGCGATTCTTCTTATAGTGTAGGGGTGCACTAAGAAAGATTTTTGAAAAATTCTTCTTAGATTTTTTTAAATTAAATTTTTAAGCTGTTTTTGTAACTTGCATTTAAAATAATAATCTGAGGGTTATAGAATTTATATCACGAGAAAGATAATAAAAATTTCTTTAAAATGAAATCTTTTTCGAATCTTTACCTTCATTTTCTGATTTTGGGTGAAGTTTTAAAGATTAATTTTTAGAATTTTATTTATGAATGTTGATCACGTGGTTTCTTTTCTTTTTGTGGTACTTTAAATTAATTTTACGTCACGTGCATAACAAAGAAATAAACTGACATAAAAAATATTTTTTTTCTTCCTAATGCGGCAGACGATTGGACATTATCCAAAAGAAATATTAAAATACAGTAAAAGAAATGTTCCTCAAACTGTACTATATTAACTGTGCTATATTCTTTAGTATGTTCTATTAGATTTTATTTGAATATTTTCTTCTACATTATTTTGTCTATACGAATTTTTTTATAAATATATTTTTTGTTTTTTTGGCATTAATTGCATACATTGACCGTTGTATTTAATTTGAATGTACTCCGTAGCGAAGCACGGGTATTCAGCTAGTATTTACTAATGAAAGAAAAAAGTTTTGTAATATCTTCAATCCTGTTAACAGTAGGTATTTATCGCTTTGTTTTTAAGTGTACTTAACGTTCCATAAATAAAAAAGATACAGGGACGTTTATTCTTTTATATACTCAATGAAATTTTTCAATTTTTATTTGTGTTTATGTACATCTCCATTTTTTACTAACTTAAATGTCTAAATGTTTAACCCGAGTCTTTTTCTATGAATCTCTCATGTTACCCAATGCAGTGAAAAAAAAAGGAATTCTGAAAAGAAAATGTTTTTAATTCTCCATCTGATTTGAACATAGATCTGTTTTGTTTGAAATTATTGCAAGTTAATCGATTAAATGAAGCTTGTAACGCCCAGTGTACCAATGTTTTAGAATTGAGTTGAAACATGTAGATACTCATAATAGTCAGTCTGACTCATAATAAATACTTTTGCTTTCGAGGACATTTTTCGAGGACATGTTCTCTTTAAAAGGGATATTTTGGCAACTCTAGTTGTAGCGAATGAGCGCTGTGTTTTGTTTTTGTAATTGTTTTTGTTTTTGTTTTGTAATTAAAAGTAATTTAATTTGGATATATAACAAAATGCTGATTTTTTTAAGCATAGAAAATGCATAGAAAATGCATTTGATTTAATTTTTGAAAAACTTTTTGACAGATCTACCCAAATTGGGATTGAACCCTAAAATATCCTCTTACTGCGCCACTGGTGTATGTGTGTTTGTTTAGTTGAAATCTAATCTGAAAATCTAAAGAACTCTTCTAAAAATTCTCTTGTGTTTTTGGATGTAATTTTACTTTAAAATATATTTTGTTTATAGGTATAATCGAAATATTTAAAAATAATTTTAGTGGTATTATACTTTCGTCATTATTGAGAAATTTTCCTGAAAAAGTGTAAACTTATGTTATGTAAAACAGCAATTTTTTAATATTTAAAAATTGGAGAAAAGGTTTAGAAGAAAAAAAATTATGCGCGAACCATCACAGAAATTTCTCTACCTATTTGGAGATGAGGCTGCCTTACTTAGCCCTGTTTCAAAACTTGACAGTGGTATCCTAGGTTTGCAAAAGTCCACGTATCTCATTCCAATTATCTCAACCCCCCCCCCCCCCTTCTCCCCCATAGGGTTCCACTTTCACACTCCAACATGTGTTGACATGATACAACACATCCATCAAACTCAACCCGTGGTCAGGGGTGGCTCTTGGTCTTCTGATTGGAGGAATATTCGTGCAGGGTAACCGCCCCTCTTCTGGTAACACGGAAGAATGTTTTCCCCGGAAAAAAAAAAAAATCGAGTGATGCATCCCCTTAAGCGGGCTCGTATATATATATATATTTATATATATATATATATATATATTTATATATATATATTTATATATATATATATATATATTTATATATATATATATATATATATATATATATATATATATATATTTATATATATATATTTATATATATATATATATATTTATATATATATATATATATATATATTTATATATATATATATATATATATATATATATATATATATATATATATATATATATATATATATATATATATATATTGCGTTTTTATTATGTGTTAATTATTATTATTATTACTTATTATTAAATTTCAAGTTTCAAAACATTGAACAAATCATTCTCTGTTCTGAGGAGATTTTAAGCTGTAATATGCATATTTACTCTACAGGGGCACATAATTTTGGAATAGATAGAAGTAGGTCAACATTATTATATTTCGTCTGCACATAGAGTAATGTTATGGATATAATTCAGATAAATTTCTATAGCCTACATTTCAATGTCTGCAGTTTTCTTTTACACGAACATATTTTATTCATTTTATTATTAATAAACGGGAGTAAATTGTGCGAAATAAATATATTTATTTGTAATGATTTCTTCATTGTTTTCTAACTTTAAATGTAATAATTAATAACAATAGTTGCTAATATATATATATATATATATATATATATATATAACTTCTTTTATTGATCGATACTTCTTTTGTTGACATATATCTATGTTACTTCTTTTCATTATCGATTCCCAATATTGTAATTTTAAATTCAGAGAAATGGAGTACACGGCATGAAGCATCTAGTGGTAGGAATCAAACAAAGCATAACAAGAAAACCATTTTGTAACTTGATTTGAGTTTATAAATCAAATAATATAAACTGTTTGGAATTTGTATTTAATGCAAGCATATTCCTATTCTAGAAGCCAAATTCATTGAATAAACCTTAACTGTAACGTATAAAACTCTTCAATTTGACTTATTACTTGGTTAGCAAGTGCTGTTCAGAATGCAGTAGGTTTCATCGACTACAGTGGGTGATCGGTTTACGAACATAATCCGTTCCATGACTATGTTCGTAAACCGAAATGTTCGTTAACCGATCATCGATTTACCATAGAGTTTTATGGGACTTCGATTAATTCGTCCTGGAGGCCCTAAAAATTAAATGAAAAGATATATATATTTATAATTTCTTAGTAAGTTTATTTTTTACCAAAATAATACAGTCTTGCACATTAATCAATCTTTTTTGTTGGTTAAGGGGTCGTTAAAGAACATGTCCAATGTCGATTGCTTTTCTCTCTTCTTCAGAATTTTCTGGAAGCGATTAATAGCATTGTCATTGTAGAGATCCCCAATCCTATTGACATCAGCTTGGTTTGGATGCCATTCTAAGACCGTTGATCTGACATCCTCCCACTTCTATAAACGATCTTTAATAGCAGATGTCGTCATTGTTCCTCTTTCGTCTTCTTCTTTTTCAGAAGGAGAAACATTTCGCTGGTGTTCTTCATTCAAGATTTCTTGGAGTTCTTCTGTTAGCTCATCTTCATGTTTCATTATGAGCTCTTTAATGTCATCCTCGTTCACCTCCAATTACAGATCTTAAGCAATTATCCCAATTTCATTCATAATTTCAGAGGCATTATCTCCGTCTCCCTGAACACAAGATGGACACAGTTTTCGCCAAGCAGAAATCAACTGTCGTTGAGTGAGTTCTGACCACGCCTTTTGAATGAGTCGGATAGCTTCAAGAATGTCAAATTTTTCTTTCTAAAATGTTTTTAATGTTATTGTTGAAGATAATTGGCATTCTTCGAAACACCGACGAAACAGCGCGCGAGTCTACAATTTCTTGAAACCCGCAATAACCTCCTGATCGATTTGCTGAATCAACGAAGTCGTATTCGGAGGTAGAAACTGAACTGTCAGCCAGGGAAAGTATATCAGCAAATTATCTTCAAGGTCCTTTGGGTGTCCTGGTGCATTGTACAATAGCAGCAGTGCTTTCAATGGCAAGTCATTGGTGTCTAGGTAGTCCTTAATGCTAGGAGCACAAACTTGAAACAGCCATTCTTTGAAAAGAACCTGCGGGACCCATGCCCTCTGATTTGATCTGCACATCACTGCCAGTCTTTTCTTGACTATGGAAATTTTTTGAATGCTCTAGGATTCTCAGAGTAATAAACGAGAAGTGGTTTAAGCTTCATATCACCAATAGCGTTAGCTCCCAAAAGTAACGTCAATCGGTCTTTCATGGATTTTCCCAGGAAATCATTTCTCATTTTTTGTGATGTAGGTACGGTTCGGCATGCGCTTTCAAAACAAACCTGTTTCATCACAATTGAAAATTTGTTGTGGACAATACCCTTCTTTTTCAATGAATTCTTGAAATTTGAGACAGAACTTCTCAGCTTCTTCTTTATCTGCACTATCAGACTCACCATGCATTACCACATGTTTAAAGCCAGATCTCCTTCTAAACTTTGCAAACCAGCCAGTGGTAGCCTTGAATTCTAACTTCTAGGATGACGAACCTGGAGTTTGTTCCTCCAACTTCTCAAAAATTTCTCTAGCCTTCTCTTGAATGATGGCCGTACTACTTACATCTCTTTTCATTTCCATTTCGTTTATCCAAACTAAAAGCAACCTCTCCATTTTTTCATGGATGGCACTTATTTGCTTCTCAGATGTTATTTTCGTTACTCCTTTAGCTGCTTGAGTCTTCTTGAGGATATCTTTCTTAGCTAAGATTGTGCCTACTGTAGACCAGTTCAAGCCATATTTCCTAGCAACATCAGATATCTTCTGCTCACTCTCTACATTGTCTATAATCTCTTGCTTGGTTTATATGGTGAGCAGAGTTCTTGACACTCCACTTTTTTAGGCCTCATAATATTGCCAGATTTTCTAATATTTTTATTTTTACTTTAATTTATTTTTTTATAAGGGGTTCAAAAATTCAGAAGGGCAAAAGCCAACTAGCGTACATAAAGGTTACGTGTACAATTCACAAAGTCTCCATGCAAACTACGCAGTATGCGACCGTGTCGAGTGCTCCGAGCTCTGACGAGAGGTTGTGACGAAATGTATGACGTAGAGAGCAACGCCCCACGCTTTTTAGAATTCGACTAGAGGGAACTTCGTCATGTAAGCATGGCTCTTAGATTAGTGGCAATTTGTAGACCCCCTTTAAGGGTTATACATACATGTAAAATAAATGTTTATAACTAAAATTGTGTCGTTTGCAGACCTCTAGATTAGAAATATTAGATAAACTCACTGAATCAACTCTTGGTTGATCTTTCAATACTAGAAACTTTTTTCGACCTTTTGTCACAGAGGTGTTCGGTAGAATTCGTTTTAGTTCGTTATCCGAACATATGTTCGTTGTCCGACCACAAAAATCTTTCGTGAAAGTGTTTGTTATCCGAATTGTTCGCAGTCCGAACTGTTCGTTAACCGATCACCCGCTGTATTTGTTTCTGTGTGCACCAGCGAGAGAGAATATTCTTTTCATTCTCTTAGTCTCCTTTTTTATTGGCTAATCTTTTCATCGGCCTGATGTTAATTGCCCTTAAAAGTAATTCTTCGAAGGACATAAGAAAAGTGTAATGAGCTATTTGCGAAATATTTCGCAAGAGATTAAAATGGAAGTAATATCATATTGTTTATAAACCTTAGAATAAGTTGGCTATAAGCTTGAATCACAACATATAAAGCTCAGCTACCTTATCTTCGGACTTGATTAAGAAATATCAAGTAGAACAGGTAATCCAAACATTTCCTGCAATGGAACTCATCGTAAATCCTGAAATTTTAACGGAAAACCTTGTTTATTTTGTAGGATATGTAATAACACATAATAAATAAAATTTTTTAAAATGTGGAAGAAAATTATTTATTCAGTATTCAGTAATTATGCATGAAAACTTGATTTATTAGACATTTTAGAGCTATAATCCTCCAAACGTGTTTGAATTTCTTGTAGACATTAATAAAACGATTCCAGGTTTTCGCGGAACAACTATTAACTTTCCGTGGTACACCAATTTCCCGCTGAACACACTTCAGGAAACCCTGACCTTGCACTGAAATAGGGGCCCGAGACATCATAATGGGTAGCTAATCGGCATTCGACACAGAGGGTGTTTGTTTCGAATCCCGAGAAATGCCACTGAATACCCTCGCATCAACGTCTGTATGGGTACTTAAAATCCATGTAAGCCGGTAACACCTTCGTGTGCAAATAGGGAAAGTGTGCGATCCCACCAGATGTTGCCTCCAGGGATTCTTGGTCAAAGCTGCAGTTGCACATAGATGAGACGGACGCCGACACTCGTGATGCCTTAAACCCGGAGCCGCATTCCTATACTAAGGATCCACAGGAAAAATTTAGTTACGGAAATTCCTGAACATAGGGTCCTCTGCTTCCGTGTCTTGAACTTATTTGGGTGGAGCTTGCCCAGCAACATTGAATAATTGCAAGATAAAAAGAACTTTTTATACGCCATGTTTTTAAATTTCTGTTGAATCATATAAACGTGACAATTCTATGTACACTGCTGGCCACCCAAATTGCAACACCAAGAGAGACAAGAGATAACACAACAAAATTTATTTTGTAGATAACATGTTGACCAAGTATCAAATGATTAAATTTATAGACTTCTGTGAAGTGTGGTTCCTGCCAAAATCAGTAGCCAGAGTAGCCGCCATTGTTGAAGATCACCGCTGTCACACGCCTCGGCATTGATTCAAAGAGACTTTGGATGAGTTCTTGGGGTACAGCAGACCAAGCAGCTTCCACACGTTGCCAAAGTTGATCTGCTGTGGCAGCTGGGGATGGAATCTGGGTCAATCGTAGAGTAACCATGGACCACATGTTTTCTATCGGCGAAAGATGCGGAGAGCGAGGCGGCCAGGGAAGCAATTCAATCTGGCGATTGACGAAGAACCGTTGCACAACGCGTGCCACGTGTGGTCGCGCATTATCCTGTTGAAATATGGCTGTGGGCAAGCCCTGAAGGTAAGGAAGGACAACTGGCTCCAACACTTCGGAGATGTAGCGCTGGCTGTTTAAAGTACCGGCAATGCGTACTTTATGTGCGAGAGTGATATCCAATACCGCCCCATACCATAATACCCGGTGCAGGACCAGTGTGGCGGTGCATAACGCAGCTGTTCAGCATCCTCTCTTCACGGTGTCTCCAGACTCGAATGCGACCATCGTGGTGTTGCAGACAGATGCGTGACTCGTCAGTAAAGACAATTTCATTCCATTCTGCCGTCCACATCCTTCTGTCATCGCACCATTGGCGGCGGAGACGTCTGTGGATCTGCGTCAAGGGTAGACAAAGCAATGGACGTCTTGCGGACAGACCACTCTGCTGTAAACGGCGTTGAATGGTACGCGCAGGCATTAGATGATGCGTTACAGACTGCATGTGCTGTGCTATGGTTCGTGATGTGACTGAGCGATCCGTCACTGCCATGCGCACAATTTGCCTGTCATCACGTGAAGTGGTGCGCTGAGGTGGATGCGATCGAACACGCCGTCGTACTCTCCTGCATCCAACGATCACATATCCGCATTACAGTTGTTTGGTTTCGTCCAATACGACTACCGATTTCCCTGAAAGATAATCCACAATCTCGGTAGGCCACTATCCTTCCTCTGTCGAACTCGGATACTTGATCAAAAGATGATCGCTGTTTTCGACGAGGCATAATTGATCGTTTTTTTTGATAAAACCACAAGAAAAACACAATTGCCGAACTTGATATCGTCGAAATCTCCAAGTCTTAAATAGCGCTTTGAAGTGGCGCCACAGGCGCGCGTGAAGTGCGTCTGCGCTGAAATTCTATCATTTGCATATCTAACCTCCACTAATGCATGTTGTAAATTTCATGTTATTTGCATGTTTCTTTCAGGGTGTTGCATTTACAGTTGCCAGGAGTTGCCAGGAGGAAATGCATTGTTATCGTGTTCCGATCTATTCTAAATGTTTCAAATGTCTAGCTAGTCGGGACGTTAGTTAAAAATCGATTGCAAGATTTGTAAGAGACAATCACACAAACAAACAAGAAAGCAAGTTAATCAAAACATGGTTAAAAATGAGCATGTTTCCACTTTCTTAGCCCCACAAGCTATCTTTGTACCTGATCTGGAGCGATCCGAGGGGCAGTTAATTATTTTTAAGAACTTTGAAAGCATAAAAATGATTTGCTACAATCTTTGAAATATTACAAGATCATTCTCCGCAAAACTTGAAAGAAACTATGCAATTTTCTTCATTTCTTTCCAATCAGTCCTATTATTATTCTTTTTAAAAGTGACATCAGGGGGTAATGTCAATACACATGATTTGTATTTTTTTGCTGATTGCAAAGGTGTTCTTCTCTTTCATGATCACAAATATTTCGTACCTGCATTATAATAAATTTACGCTATCGAAATTCGAAATGATTTTTAAGAGCTGCGGGAACCTAAAAATGACTATAAATACTATTTCAGAGTCAAACCACATTTTTAATTATGCTCCTGTTTTTTAATCTCTGCGAGCCTGTAATACAATTTTCAGATTTTACATAAACAGATTTAAAATCTATATATTTAAGTTGCTAAGCCAACTTTTTGGGCAGTCCGTGAGAGAAAACTACTGCATCAATTTACTTCATTTTGGTCTTAAACGAAAGACTGTAATCTGTAGATTTGTCAAATTTGGTTTTTGTAACCGCAATTTCTATTAATCAGTGTCCTAATGGAATTTGTCATATTAAAAGGGAGGACACCCAGGAATACTTTATAGTGACAAAGAAGTATACAGGAATGGCCAATGTCGCCATATTGAATTCGAAATTGAAGAGCTGCAAAACAAGAATAAATTGGTGACAGAAATATCAAAAAGGAGATTCACATTAGTATTGATCAATATTTATTTTTTTTATATCTTTAAAGGAAAAAGGTGGCTTAAGGCCTTAACAACAATCCATTTTTAGAAAGGTGCGGATCCCATCTTGGATCCGGCGGTCTGCGAGGGAAGCTCCGTGCTAAGCTGTCCGCGGGAATGAAAGTCAGGTCCCCGTCTAAAGTCTTCATACTCGTAGCAGCTAACCGCATGGCGTTCGGAGGGCAGTCTGTCTAAGTCAGTGGTCGGCAAACCGTGGCTCGCGAGCCACATGTGGCTCTTTGGCCCCTTGAGTGTGGCTCTTCCACAAAATGCCACGTGCGGGAGCGCACGTACAGTGCGATTAAAACTTCGTGATGTCTGGTTTTCTTATTTCTATTTTTACATCCTTGGTGTTTATGTGTCTTTATCTTTAGGCGAGTGCTCTAAAGCGACTTAATGAGAAAACATTTCCAGAAAAATTAAATGTCAACACGTATCGTCAAGTCGTATGTTTGCATCGTGTTTTACAATGTATTGCTTCTGAGAGCGTCTTCCGGTAGAAAACACTAGACTAGTCAAAATGGTCTTCGAATATAACCAATCAGCAAGTCGAAGATCTTAAATTGGTTTTAGCTTTATCATTAGCAGTTGACGAGTATTGTGACATAAATGATACAGCGCTAGTTTCACTTTTTTTACGATTTATTTCATCTACAGGTTCTAAAGAAGAATATTTAGAATTATTGTCACTCAAAGGTCAAACACGTGGAGAGGATATAGCAAATGCTATAATTGAGTGCATTGAAAAACTTCATATTCTACTCGATAAAATTGCGTCAATTTCAACAGATGGGGTGAAAAGTATGACCGGCGTAAGTAACGGGTTTTTTGCTATTTTGAGAGAAAAAATACGAGGTAATTACGATGAGTCCATTACCATTGCATCATTCATCTACATGCGCATTGTGCGCAGACATTTTCAGAAGAAATTTGCAAAGTTATGAAATTGGTGATTAAGATTATCAACTCCATTATACCTGAAGCTCTTAATCATCGCCAATTTAAAGAATTTTTAGTTGAAATGGAGAGTGAGTACTCCGATCTTCAGCGTGCATAACAATGTACATTGGTTTTCAAGAGGAAACGTTTTGAAACGTTTCGCTTTCTTAAAAAACAGAAATGAAAGCATTTCTCCTTGAGAAGGGTGTTCACTGTCCAGGACTAACGAACAATTAGTGGATCCAGAAATTTTATTTCATGGGGGACGTTACGTCTCATCTACACTGAAGTGCCACTGAATTAGGGATAGCAAAGCCTACACAAATTGTGTAGCGCTGCGCATCATGTATGCGCAAGTGAGGGCGCTGTGGTAACTGCATATATAGCGCGTACTGTGGTTGTTCTGAATTAGTTGTTGAAAATGCCAGTATGGGTAAACTGCCTGATTTAGACGCCTTCGATCGCGGACAAATCGTAGGTGCGCGACGCATGGGCCATTCAATTTCTGAAATCGTCAGACAGCTAGGATTTTCAAGGTCGACAGTGTCAAGAGTATACCGAGAATACATGGATGGTGGAAAAAAACTTGCGATCGGGCAAACTGCAAAGGACAATTAGCCTTGACAGTGCGTGGTGAGAGACGGCTCAGGCGTATTGTACGTAGCCAGCGAAGCCAAACATTAGCTCAAATTACCACCCAGTTTAATGACGGTGCACAGTCAGTAAACGGACTGTGCAACGCTCGCTTCACCGTATGGGTTTCGGGAGCCGTCGACCTACGAGAGTACCATTGCTCTATACTCGCCATCGGGCTGCACGTCTTGCCTGAGCAAGAGAGCACAGAGACTGGAGTGTAGAGGTGTTAAGGATAGTATAGTTGTGGCCGTGATTATAAAAGATCAGCACATTGCAAAAAAAAGAATAAAACTGGAATTCACTTACCACACTTTATTTAAGACAAGTTAGAAGAGCATAAAAAATATTTGCACGTGGTGCATCACAATTTATAGCACGGATGTTGAGGTCACTTATACAGCACAATTGTTAGCACGAAGATTATGTGCTCTTAGAAAATACAATTCTCAGCAAAAGAACCAAGAAACATCGGTCAATTCTGTATTTCTGTAAATCCTTCGTAGACCAGTTGAGTTTCCCTTGTGCCACTCGCGCAACCACGTGCTTCAGACAATCCTCTCTCAACGAACACAGACGGACACCTTCTTGAGAACATTCGAGGACTGACTTTTCATAATGTTCTTCCGTCGGAAAAATTTCCATAGCTTTCCTGTTGCCAACGTTCTTTTAAAACTTTGTAGGAAGATCTGGAGAATGTCCGATTGGGCGATCAGGAGTGAAATAAAACCGGTTCCGTCTAATTTCAAGTACGATGCTTCCGAACCAGTTTTACGCTGATGTTTTCACAACAAGAGGACTGGAAACGAGTAGCATGGAGTGAGGAGTCTCGATTCTGACTACTTAACGCCGACGGGAGGCTGAGAATATGGCGTCAGGCTCATGAAGCCATGGATCCTGCATGCCTGGCTGGAACTGTACAAGGGCATGGTGGCTCAATCATGGTCTGGGGTGTTTTTTCGTGGCACAGTTTGGGATCTTTGGTGCGTGTACCAACCTCTCTCAATGCAATTCGGTACGTAGAGTTGCTGGGTGATCACCTCCATCCGTTTATGCTGTTCTGTTATCCGCACGGTAATGGAGTTTTCCAGCAAGACAACTGTACCTCTCACAAGTCCCGGTTGGCTACTGGCTGGTTGGATGAGCATTCCTCTGACTTCTCTGTCATGAATTGGCCACCTAGAAGCCCAGACGTAAATCCTATTGAGCATCTTTGGGATGTTTTGGAACAAGGCGTGAAAGGCCATCACACGGCACCAAAGAACCTTACTGAATTATGGACAGGTTTAGCCAATATTTGGTAAGCCATTCCCGTGGAACTTTTCCAGAAACTTGTTGAATCTATGCCTCGTCGTGTGGCAATTATCAAGGCCAGAGGAGGCCCAACTCGTTGCTAGGTAGGTATCCCTAATTCAGTGGCACTTCAGTGTAAATCAGCTCAATCGTAAACCAGAGGGGAAAGGATGCACAATTTTTTCGATGTTAGAAGTTATTTCATTCAAAAACAAATTATCTCTTTTTACTTAAGATTTTGATAGAGAAACTTAGATTCACTTTCCAAGCCCGTTGAAACATCGCCAAGAAAATAGTTCTGGTATTGACATTTGCTATTTCAAAACAACACTTTTAAATATTAGGGAAGCTTTTCTCGACGGGTTTCAGGAAGTCAGAAACAGCAAAGCTACGTTAGCTTCTGTTAAAAAACCTCTTAATGCTACTGTAACAGAATTAAATTTTTCTCATTTTAATATTAAGCCGGGTGATGGCCGAATGGCTAGAGCGCTGGCCCTCGGTATCAGAGTCTGTGGGTTCGAATCCCACTCTTGGCACGGACGTTTGTAGCCGTTCGGAATTGGCTTTAAGCTGTAGGTCCCGGTCTAATTAGCCCTCGTGTAGCAAAAAATGACGAAGCGCTCCAAAACCAAACCTAGCCCTTTAATATTGAGATTAGAAACTTTGAAATGCAGTTACTGGATTTTAAAAAAAAACAAAGAAATGTGGAGTTCTAAATTTGAACGTCTTTGTGCTGATATAAAAATACTGGAGATAAACAAATGTGAACTTAGTTCACAGCACAAGAGATCTGCTTTGAAAGATCTGGAGAAGGAAGATATGATTTTTAACACCTAGAATAGTATTGCTGACTCATATAATCAGCTGGAAAAACTAGTGTTTGCTGTTCTTTCTTATTCGGCCTCCATATTTGTCGTGAACCCTCTTTCTTTCACCGGTTCACTTACTATATGGCACCGGTTCTTTTACTATATGGCATGGGGACAAATGAGGTAGTGTAAAAACGAGTCTCTCTTAACGACACGAACATACATTTATTTACAGTTGAACATTAATATAGCAATTACAAACAACTCTGAGCACGAGGTGGGCAAGCCTACAGCGTCTTACCAGATCCCGGTTCTTACTACTACAATCTCATTTGGTTACAGCATAATTCATTCACTGGAGGCGAGACGAGCCTGCTTTATCTCGCCAGACCTCCTAAGACTCTCATAGATGCTCTCTCTTCAGTGAACGTACCTTATTCAGATTGAGGACGTTTTTAGCAAAGGCCAGCTTTGGAGTATCCTAATTAAATTAATAACAATGCACATACCTATATAGTTTAAGTAGTTTAAGTTTAAAAAATTTGGCTCTCAAAAGAAATTTCAGTCGTTGTACTGTTGACATTTGGCTCTGTTGACAAATGAGTTTGCCGACCACTGGTCTAAGTCATCAACGCTGAGTCTCTCCTTGCCGGTGGTCACGTGATAGGTGATGATTTGACCAGATGTCAATTGGCGCTTGCCAAGTAGTCGCCAAGCTCTGGATGAAGGCTGAAGAACAAAGGCATTACTTTGGGTGTGTGTGGTTGGAGGGCGATAACTGGCATATCTGCCAAGTAAAGGAATGTCAGAGATCGCAACCCTTTTCGCTGGAACGCTCGTTAACGTGGGGTGAGGTTTAAGATGTGACAAAAAAAGAGTTTCTTCGTAATATTTTGTATAGATAGGGGGGAAATCCCATATCTACACTTAACGTCGGTTCATTGTAAAGGGCAGTTCCCCAAACTGCATTATGATATACTATTGGTATATTTAATGGAGATGTAGATATTTCGTAAAATAATTCTGAATGATGTAATTAAACAAAACGTTAAACAAAACGTTACGACATTCACCCCCGGAGACACACAAAAAAAAATTGTTGTTGAGCAATGTAACAAAATAAATGGCGTAACGAAAAAAAGAAATTTGTGATCGTAAAAGTTATGTGTTTTCGTATTGGTTGTGTAACAATATAAAATATAGAAAATATAAAATATAAAATACCAAATGGCAACAAAAACTGGAAAAACACTTCCCCTACAAAAATAATAAACAGGTTAAATATGCATATATATATATATAAATGTAACAGACAATAAAATAGTGATGATTAAATAAACATAAGTGTGAGGAATAACTATCTTGTACAAAAAGTATTAGAATGTGAGGGAATTACTAGCTGCCACTATATTGAGTGGACTTACACACATATGAAAAAGGTATCTCACTTAAAGAGTACCAAACATAACAGACAATGCCATTATTTAGAGTGGACTTACAACAATGCCACTATGTAAAGTGGACTTACTACAATGCCACTATCTAGAGTGGACTTACATAATATACAGTGCAGTTGGTTCTAGGATGAAAACTGACTGAAAAAAATCGCGTTGTGAGTACTTTCAGTATCATCACAAACGAACACAAAAATCGAGCAGGAGGCTGCAGTCCTCCACGTGGACATGTAGTTGCGTCACACAAAGTATATGCTCGTAAAAGTTATGTTATAAAAAAAATTCACCTCATAAAAATGTCCCACAGTAAGGGATGCATACAGTTATCCTCAAATAGCATATACATATAAGATAAGTGCGTAAAAGATATATAGTAAAAAAATATGCAAACAATAATAGATAGGGAATATATATAATGGGAAAGTGTTTCCAGGGAGAGGTGAAAAGTTCACCAAAACAAAAAGATTTTAAAAAAATAGAGTTCATCACCAGTCAACCAGGTACAGTGCGTAAAAAAAGTATCAACGTACGTGAAAAAATTAAAAGAAAAGGAACATGAGTTCTGGCAGACAAAGAAAAGTTAACTAGCCTTAATAATCTCAACACCATTCAAATTACAATTAATCTGTTTAGTTACAAAGAAAAACATGGTATGATTACAATGATAGCTTACAATAAGAAAGTAGTGTTAATTACATAAAAATTGTCATGACTTGTATTACATCTATGGGTTGTGACTTACTTTAAAGCAAAAGAAAATAGTTGTGGAGTCACTTTTCCCGAACAATGCAAGCCTTACAAAAGAAGCGTAGAATTTAAACATAGAAACAAACATGAAAACAAGGAGCAAATCTACGCCAGCGTAAGAAAATGCTAGGACATAACAACACACACAATATAATTATTTAGTGTCGCGCGCCTCTACCAAACAATTATATACAAAAAAATTAAATTCTAGCCCTAAAGTAATAGCGAGTATTTTGTTTTGGAGCAGTAGATTGTTCACAAAGTTTATTTTCAGAGTTACTATTAACTTTTTGTTGTAAATAAGGTTTTCGAGGAGGAGCTAACATTAGTCTATCAGTATGAATTTTAAAAGTATTTGCAGAAGGATTGTTAAGTATTCTTATGGAATAAGTGACTATTGAATGTTGAGTGATTACTTCATATGGTCCTGTAAACTTTTTATGAAATTTATCTTTTGATTTTAAATAAACAACATCACCAATATTAAATTTGCGTAGTTTAGCATGAGGAAGTTGCTTATCAGCTTGATTAATTTGTTTAAGTTTAAGATTATCACTTACAGACTGATAGATGTGTTTTAATGATGACAAAATGTTATGTAAATAAAGAGACTTATCTAGTTGTTGAATATTAACACTGTTATCAAACGTATCAAAAAGTAGGGAAAGTTCCCTGGCAAAATGTAACATGTTAGGAGAAAAATTTGTCGAAGAGTGGATAGAGCCATTGTATAAATTCTGATGAATAAGTACAGCATTTTTGAAGTTTACTTTAGATTCAAGTAGAGAATTAATAGTATTCTTGATAGAAGAATTTCCATTCGCCTGAGGATGTCCAGACGACGCATGAGACAAATTTATACCCAATGAAGAAGAAAACTTATTGAAAACCTCAGAAGTGAACTGAGTTCCCAAATCGGTTAAAATAGTAGATGGACGACCAAAAGTTGAAATGTAATTGAAAAGAGAGTTAGTTACAGCTTCAGAAGTAATTTTAGAAAGTGGATATAATTGCATGTGTCTGGAAAAATGGTCAATTATAGTTAAGATATACTGGGAATTTTGTAAAGGACCTAAAATATCCATAGCAATAGTTTGATTTGGAGAATTTGGAATAGGATTAGATTGGAAAGGGGCTTTTGGAATATTATGTTGTTTTTGTTTAATGCAAGTATGACAGGAGTTAATAAAATTTACAGTATCAGCATACATGCCCTTCCAATAGTAACGTAATTGAAGTAAGGAATAAGTTTTGTCTATGCCAAAATGAGGTAAGTGCATTATATTTAAAATTTTAGCTTTTAGTGATTCAGGAACAACAATAATATTGTGGGGAGATGAATTATTAGAAAATTTGGTGTCCCAGCAAAGTAATTTAGTTTCAGGATGAAGATAGTAAAATTTCAAGTTCTTAGGAATATGTTTACGTTTAGCATTTAAAGAATTTCGAATAATATTTAATTTAACATCATTAATTTGTTCATTTAGAAAAGTTCGAGTTGAAATTTCCAAGTATGGGTCACTAGTATTATCATGAACTTGATTGTCATTGGGAGAAGTAGAGATATTATTAACTTCATTATTAGGAATTTCTGAATGAGACACAGCATTATCATTAGATGTGGAAATTAGAGAAGTATCAAGAACATCATTAGAGTTATTATCAACATGAGGAATCTCAGAATCAAGATGGGAAACAATAGGGAGTATTTCTTCAGATTGAAGTAATAAAGGATTAGTAGTTAAAGTTTCACAAGGTGGATTTATATCAAAACGAGAAAAGAAGTCAGCAAGCACATTATCCTTACCAGGAACGTGGACAAAATTAAATGAATATTCACTAAGTTCCATGAGCCATCGAGTAGTTAAATCAGTTGGTGAAGCAGTATGCTTGTAATTAATTAGGGATTTGCTATCAGTTAATACAGTAAAGTCACGGTTAAATAAATAATGTTTAAATGAAATGACACTTTTAAATAATGCATACAGTTCTAATTTAAGGGCAGGATATCTCTTTTCTGAGGGTTTGAGCGTTTTGCTAAAGTAAGAGATTGGTGTGAAAGAATCGTTAGATTTTTGTAATAATATACCAGATATTCCATTAAGTGAAGCATCTGTGTTAAGATAAAAAGGTTTTTCCCAATTTGGAAGAGTGACAAAAGGATGATTGAAAAAGATGTTTTGTAATTTAGTAAAAGAATTTTGATGATTAGTTTCCCACTTAAATTTAGCTTTAGGAGTAGTTAAGTCAATTAGTGGTTGTATTAATGAAGCATATTTTGGAATTAAATTTCTGTAAAAACCACAAACGCCAATAAATCTTTTAAGTTGTCGTTTAGTTGTGGGAGTGGGAAAAGAGGTAATTTTGACAATATTCGACTGAATGGGAGTAATGGCATTTTGTTTGACATGGAAACCTAAGAAATTTATACTAGTAGTGTGGAAAGAACACTTACTAGGAGACAAAGTAATATTGAATTTAATTAAAGTTGACAAAACAGCAGTTAATTTGGATAAGGTTTCCTGAAAATTATTAGAGCCGATGACGATGTCATCTTGATAGGCAAAAATCCCAGGCAGATGAATTTCATCTAGCACTGTGTCAATTAAGGATTGAAAGACACTGGAGGCAGTCTTAAGACCAAAAACCATCCGTTTATTTTTGAAAGAGCCAAAAGGAGTAGTAAAAGCAACAATATGTTGTAGGTCTTGAGGTAGATCAATTTGCCAATATGCATTTGGTAAATCCAAAGCAGTGAAAAATTTGTAATTAGAGAGATTGGAGATAATATTGTTAATTTTAGGAAGTGGATAGGAAGAAGATTTTATGACCGAATTTAAGAGTCGAAGATCAAGTGCAAGACGATAATTGGGTTTTTGAGTTTTTGAGAAGGTCTTTTTCTTGACTAAAAGCATTGGACAACACCACTCAGTGTTTGATCTTTCTATAATACCAGCAGATTGCATCTCATCTAGCTGCTGAATGGCAGTAGATTGAAGAGCTTGTGGTATCGGAAAAGGTAACGTCTTGATTGGATAATGATTTAGAAGTGAAATGTGAGGTTTCACTCTATCAGTGTGACCTAAAGTGGTCAGAGATTTGGAGAAGGCAGCATAACTCTTCATTAAAAGGTTTAATAAAGAAATTATCTCCTCTTCAACCAAATGTGCAAGGTCAAAGTCGGTAGGTAAAAGTTCAGCTTTACGCTGACTCAAGACTTTCTCTGAAGCTTCAATGAAATTGACAGTGTGAGAGCTAGCAGAAGGAGAAT
Organism: Dolomedes plantarius; assembly: GCA_907164885.2. Lineage (NCBI taxonomy): Eukaryota > Metazoa > Arthropoda > Arachnida > Araneae > Dolomedidae > Dolomedes > Dolomedes plantarius. The sequence goes on from OU015502.1 coordinate 124,220,149, forward strand.
CCTGAGATTTTGAAATACTCTGGATAGAGTCAAGGGAAGATATGTCGCCAACAATGGCAGACTTGGATTTAGACATACTCTGGATAGAGTCAAGGGAAGATATGTCGCCAACAATGGCAGACTTGTTAAAATGTAAGGTTTCATTTGATATATTTTGTACATATATATAGAAGTTCATACCAGCATTTTGCTTAATCTCTGAAGATGTGCATGCTACAGTGGTAGGACATTGCACACTATTATCTGACGACAAATAATTTTCACCTTCCTCAGCAATGTCTTGCATTGAGTGTATTGAAGGGTAACAGACAAGTTGAGAATTAAACAAAACGTTAGGAGAAAACAAAAATTCAGAAGTAGGAAAAGATGAGTCAGTGTGGACTTCTACATATGTGTGGTCATTTGGTTGTATCATTAGTTTGTTTGTCAAGAAAACATTATAATTCATGTCACAATTGTTTACAGGTTGTTCAATATTCTTAGAATTTGTATACACAACATTTTCATTCACATTAGATAAACAAGATATGTGTACATTCTTATTTTCATTACAATGGGTTAAGGTATAATTGTTAACTTCATTTTGTGGAGAAGAAATCAATGGTACTTTAGAATTCTTAATATTGAGACAAGATTCATTTACATTTAGTGAAATACCATTGTTTCGCATAAAATCATAACCAAGGATGGCTTTAAACACAGGAGAATTTAAAGTAGTAATGTAAAAAGAATGTTTAAAGTTGAATTTGTCAATTTTAAAAGAAAACAATGCACAACCGAAGAAATTAACACTAGAATTAATAGTTTTAATGGTTAAGTTTCTAGATAATAATTTATATTTAATAGTTGACTTAATGTCATCAAAAAAAGATTTAGAAATTAAGCTTATAGTCGAACCAGAATCAATTAACATTTTTACATCCTTATTTTGTAGATTTATGTTAGCAACAGGCAAAGAGAAATTCAAATTGTCAACATTCTGATTAAAAATATTACCAGTATTCTCATTGAGAGAATTAGGGATACTAGTATTGAGCACAATATCCTTACTTTGGGAACAAATTGTTTGAGTAGCAACATTATGTTTTAACAGTATTGGTACATATTGAGTTGATTTATGAGACATAGTTTTAGTAGTACACACATTGGCTGACTGAGCAACTGAGAACTGATTTTCAGCACAATCAGTCTCCTTTGTTAGTTTAAATGATTTTGAAAAGGTGGAGCATTCACATTGGGGAAACCAGTATTTTGTTGACTATGATCATTATTTGTGGTGCTCGTTCTTAGAGTTCTTTTAAAAGAAAAACAATTCTGCATGATATGCCCGAATCGACCACAAAAAACACACTGGATTCTTTGAGAAGATGCAACGTTGCTGTTACTAGAGTTGGTGTTATTTCTGTTCTGGTATCGCTTAAATTTATCTCTGTTTCTATTACTATTGTTTACATTGTAATTTCTGTTTGGTCGCTTGTAGTTATTACTAGAATTATGTTTAGGTCTCTGATATGGCCTATTACGATCAAAAGTGTATGTTTGTTTATTAGATTGATTCAAATTTTTAATTTCCTGCTGCAAAGCATTAACTTGAGCAGTCAAGTGGGACACAGAGTTATCATTGTGATTAGTGTAAACATTAGATTGTACAGATATTTCCTGAAGTTGCTGAGCACGACTGACAGCCTGTGAGTAGGTTTTTATGTTATCTTCTAAGATTTTTATTTTTGTGGAATTAGGAATTGCTTCCAAGATTTTGTTATACTTAATAGCATCCAAAGCAGTAACATCAGTGATCTGGGGATAAACATTTTGTACTAACAGATCCAGCCTATGTGCCAAGTTTAGTATGGTTTCTGAAGGCAATAACTTAAGAGAATTAAGTTCTTGTATGGAATTAAGATTAGACTGAGGTTTGAAAAAATCAGCAAATTTCTGCTTGATTTCAAGTAAGGTATTTAAAGATTTAAATTGTGAGCATTCAATGAAATATTTGAGTGCTACACCAGATAGTTTAGTTTTAAAGCAATAGTTTGAGCGTCACTCCACTTATTAAAATTTTGCAGGTCACTAACCTGATCAAAGAAAAAATTTAGCAGCGTGGAGTCCCCATCGAAAGGGAGAATGTTTAACAGCATGGACTGATTCTTTGCCATAGTTAAAGCAGTTTAAGTATGAAAACAAATACCGAGTACACAAATGAAGTAAGGAAAAAAAATATAACAATGTACGTATAGCAAAAAAATAAAAAGAAACAAAATGTATTATAAAAACCTATACGCACGCAAAACAAGGCAAAATATATTGAATAATGTCATTTTGTGTTGAAGCTACACATATATATATATATATTGATACATTATCATCTCGCAAAAAAAAATGACCAACACTTTATACAAGAAAAATTACCATACATTATCATCAAAAATCATTATTCCTATTTTAAATGGTGCTAGATTATTGCACAAAGTTTATCAAATTTTATTCATTCTATGCGTGGTACGCAAAAGTTGAGTGTTAAAATACTGAATAAAATGCCAGACACTCATATACCAAAAATTTACGTTAAAACAGAAAAAAATACCATAAAAAAATGAGCACAAGTACCTGAGTTGACGAGGTGCCCTGGCATGGCATCAGAATGTCCTAATGGAATTTGTCATATTAAAAGGGAGGACACCCAGGAATACTTTATAGTGACAAAGAAGTATACAGGAATGGCCAATGTCGCCATATTGAATTCGAAATTGAAGAGCTGCAAAACAAGAATAAATTGGTGACAGAAATATCAAAAAGGAGATTCACATTAGTATTGATCAATATTTATTTTTTTTATATCTTTAAAGGAAAAAGGTGGCTTAAGGCCTTAACAACAATCCATTTTTAGAAAGGTGCGGATCCCATCTTGGATCCGGCGGTCTGCGAGGGAAGCTCCGTGCTAAGCTGTCCGCGGGAATGAAAGTCAGGTCCCCGTCTAAAGTCTTCATACTCGTAGCAGCTAACCGCATGGCGTTCGGAGGGCAGTCTGTCTAAGTCATCAACGCTGAGTCTCTCCTTGCCGGTGGTCACGTGATAGGTGATGATTTGACCAGATGTCAATTGGCGCTTGCCAAGTAGTCGCCAAGCTCTGGATGAAGGCTGAGGAACAAAGGCATTACTTTGGGTGTGTGTGGTTGGAGGGCGATAACTGGCATATCTGCCAAGTAAAGGAATGTCAGCGATCGCAACCCTTTTCGCTGGAACGCTCGTTAACGTGGGGTGAGGTTTAAGATGTGACAAAAAAAGAGTTTCTTCGTAATATTTTGTATAGATAGGGGGGAAATCCCATAT
>OU015502.1:124228478-124233478 GCA_907164885.2 Dolomedes plantarius
TGATGATTTCGATGCAGAGAAAAATATAAATTGTGCAGACCGTTTGCAATCTGAATATAAATAGAGATACTGGGCAATGATGTTACTTCCTAATGTCGACTTTTTTAAAAGTAATAACATACTGGTAGGGATAAAATGTAAATAATTGAGTAGTTTCTTTCCACAGTTAAAAAAAATATCCTTGTATTATTTTACCTTTGTCTAAAATCATTTTTATGCAATGAAAGCACTTAAAAATTATTGTCAATTTCAAAACGTATAAAAATATGTAGACTTGTAATTTGCAGATAAATACAGATGCTGGGAGATCATATTACTTCCTAATATCATTTTCTTAAGAAGTAATAATATATTGGTTGAAATGAAAAGTTCATAATTGCGTAGTTACATCCAAATGTCTGGAGCAATATCCTTGTAGCATTTTAAAGATTGTATAAAGTCATTTTTAGACTATCAAAGCACTTAAAAATTACTAGCAATTTCGATACATATAAAAATATAAATTATGCATACATTTTGAAATTTGCTGATAAAAACAGATAATGTGCAGTGAATGTTCTTTCTAATATCTTTTTAAAATGAAAAGTAATAAAATATTAACGGACAGAAATTTCAGAAATTTTTGTAGTTTCTATCTACTATCAAGAACAATAACATTGTAATATTTAGAAGATTATACTAAAACATATGTACACTTTCATAGCTCTTTAAAATAATATATATATATATATATATATATATATATATATATATATATATATATATATATATATATATATATATATATATATATATATATATATATATATGCATATATATATATATATATATATATATATATATATATATATATATATATATACATATATACATATATATATATATATATACATATATATATATATATATACATATATACATATATATATATATATATACATATATACATATATATATATATATACATATATACATATATACATATATATATACATATATATATATATATACATATATACATATATACATATATATATACATATATATATATATATATATATATATATATATATATATATATATATATATATATATATATACATATATATACATATATACATATATATATATATATATATATATATATATATATATATACATATATATATATATATATATATATACACATATGCATATATATATATATATATATATATATATATATATATATATATATACATATATACATATATATATATATATACATATATATATATATATATATATATATATGTATATATGTATATATATATATATGCATATATGTATATATGTATATATATGCATATATGTATATATGTATATATATATATATATATATATATATATATATATATATATATATATATACATATATATATATATATATATATATATACATATATACATATATATATATATATATATCTTATATATATATTTCTTCTGTCCGTGTGTATGTAACTGAACTCCTCCTAAACGACTGGACTGATTTTAATGAAATTATGTGTGTGCGATGAAGTTGATTCGAGAATGGTTTAGATTCACAATTTGATCCGATAGAAAATCTTTTTATATTTTGAATTAATTAATAAAAAACCAGCAATTTGTAAGGGGGTGCGTCCGGTAAATGGAAGTTGTTACAGTTTGTGGAATCACCCCTCTGGATAATGGCGTCCACGTTAGGTTTAGTTAGCAAACAGCGAGCGGAAAGTTAAAAATAAATAAAATCAAAAAGTTTCAAGTCATATATTAAACCAGAATAATAAATGAAAATAATAATATTTCAAGTCAGATTTTATTCTCTAAAATTGACCAGATCCAACGGCATATTGATACTCTCGAAACGCGATGGAAAATTCGAATCAACCACGCTAAGTGACACGAGATCTTTTTTAATCGCTACTGCAATCCCCCTCACCTATATATTTGTGCCTATTGAAGAGCTAAAGACTAAGCTTCTATCCTGCTAACTTATTTCTGACTAAAAACATTACTGACATGTATAATCACCAGCCCACAACAACTTTCCAATAGCGAATATGTTTCACTTTACTCAGTAGAGAACCGTGTCATCGTGGCGCGTTCGGAAGGTCGCGCAAGTACCATGCTCTCGACCCGGGTTCGAATGCAGAGTCGTGTGAATTTTTCTAGACCTGTTATTTCACCTTTTTTTTAAGGTTTTTTTATTTCAGCTTTTATTTTATTATTTTTTAATTGTTATTTTATTTTATTTTATTATTTTTTATTTTAATTTTAATTTAATTTTATTATTTATTAAAATTATTATTTTATTTATTTTTATTTTTTTCTGCTTTTTTATGATGAAATACCGAATATAGCTGAAATCTGAGGAGTTTATTATACATTTATACATTTTTAATTAGGTCTTCATATTATTAATATGTATAACATTTCGTATGCTTTTTTTTTCTATGTTATTTATACTGCGTTTAGTTTTTTAATGGATATTTGTAGGTTTATTATAAATTTATATATTTTATGTTTTACTTTTCAGGATTTTTTGCTCCAATGATAAAGACTAAATCTTTTCTATGTTACTTATACTGTGTTTAGTTTTTAAATTGATTTTGGTTAACAAAATTCGACAATTTGACATTTTTACTTTTCAGCTTTACTTTTCAAAATTCTTCACTTTCCTAAAGACAATTTGACATTTTTCCTTTTTAGTTTTTAGTGGTATATTATAAATGCATATATTTTATGTTTTACTTTTCAGGTGTTTTTTTTTTGCTTCAATGATGAAAGGCTAAATCTATCTGAATTCTGAGGAAATTACTGTAAATTTATGGTTTATTTATATTGGGTTTCCTTTTTATTCATGCGTAGAACATTTTACATTCTTTTTTCTATGTTATTTATACTGTGTTTAGTTTTTAAATTGATTTTGGTTGACAAATATTCGACAATTTGACATTTTTAAGTTTTTAGTGGTACAATGATGAAAGGCTGAATCTACCTAAGTTCTGAGATGTGTATAACATTTCACATGCTTTTTTTCTATGTTATTTATACTGTGTTTAGTTTTAAAATTGAGTTTGGTTAACAAACATACTTAAAATCCCGGGCAACGCCGGATAAATTATCACCTGTGTAGGTTGATAATTTATAAATCTTAAAACTGTTCCCACATGTATAAATACCGACCCACAAGAACTTTCCAATATTTTTAATTAATAAATAACCAACAATTTTTGAAGGATGCTACTCTCGATTCACAGACGTAAAGTAGATGGCGCCACTATTTTAAACTTTTAGTATTCCAACCCATCTGAAAACACGCACTTCGCTACGGGGTACATTCATATATATATATATATATAATAAATACTACGATCAATGTATACAAATATTGTAAAAAAACCAAAAGAATATATTTATAATAAAATCGTAATGGATATTTTTATAGACAAAATATTGTCGAAGAAAATATTAAAATTAAATCTAATAGGACATACAAAAAATATAGTACAGTTAATATAGTACAGTTTGTGGAACATATCTTTTACTTTATTTTAATATTTTTTTGGATAATGTCCTATCGTCTGCTGCATTAGCAAGAAAAAAAAAATTTGGTCCATTTCGTTGTTACGTGACGATAAATTTATTTAAAATACCAGAAAAAGAAATCACATGATCAGCGTTTAATAAATTAAATTCTAAAAATTAATCTATAAAAATTCACCAAAAATCAGAAAATGGAGCCAAAGATTCGAAAAAGATTTCCTTTTAAAGGATTTTTTATGATCTTTTTCGTGATATAAATTTTATAACCCACAAATTATTATTTTATATGCAAACTTAAAAAAAGTTACAAAAACAGCTTAAAAATTTAATTTTAAAAAATCTAAGAAGAATTTTTCAAAACTCTTTCTTAGTGCACCCCTAAACTATAAGATGAATGGCCATGCAAAATTTCAGCCCTTTAGGTCCAGCGGTTTGGTCTGTATATTCTATGTCAGTCAGTCAATCAGTCAGTCAGTTACGGAACTGTTTTATATATATAGATTTTTATTACAATCTTTATATCGTAAAATTGACTACATGCACACGCATTATTTTCCTATGCTCTTTTTATTATTATCTTTATAATAGCGTCATTTTCATATGATTTTAAACAACAATCGTTTTTAACTTGCATTCAATTGGCTGTTAAAACTTTATATTTACACCCTATTTAAAAGAAGTAGGGTGTAAATTTGTCAAAGAGGATGTTTCAACACCCAACTTCAAAGAAGTACGGTGTAAATTGTAGGGTTGAAAGTTGGTAAAATCAAAATTTTGTGCAATATATTTAATTTGTCGATTAAAAGTAGTTTTTTTCTAAAAATTAATTTATTCCGCTTGAAAAGCTAAATATTTTACGTACGCGGTTTGTATTATTATTACTATCTTTATATTGCAACGTTAACTTCATGCGCGAGCATTAATTTCTTATGCTTTTTCATTATTATCTTTATAGTAGCTTTATTTTCGTGTGGTTTTAAACAACTATGTTTTTATTTATATTATGTTGGGTTTTTATTAATTAAAAATTAACGGTAGTTAATTTCGATTCCGGAAGTTCTTATTATCTTTATTTTCATATGAGTTTTCATTTACGAATTATTCAAATGTTGGTTAAAAAACTTTTGTGTAATTTATACATTTCTATGTGTTTAATTATTGAAATTAATAAATTTATATTTCTAGAGAGGCTGTTTTAATTTTTACTGGTACTATGATGAAAGGCTGAATCTACCAAAATTCTGAGGAGTTTATTATGGAGAGAAAAGGAATTTAATATGTAGAGGATGTTTATAGGAGTTAAATATGGAGAGGAGTTAAATGGTTTGCAGCCCTCAATCAAACACTTCATTTTTTAAGAGGGACACTGGAGTCATATCATGGTTCTATTGGAAATTTCTGCTAAACCTGTAATGTCAACTTCTTTTTTTTGC
>OU015502.1:124238478-124280978 GCA_907164885.2 Dolomedes plantarius
AGAACAAAAATTATACAGCCAATTTCTTTGTAAATATCTCTCAGTTTTGGGTAGGATACAACAACCATTTGCAATTAAGAAATTTTAGAGGAAAACCTCTTAGCAACTTCTATCAGAATCCCTCTGAATTTTTAAAAATCTGATTTACCCTGATTATCCTGATTTACCCTGCACTGGTCACGCGGCGTCTCACAGACACCAATAGCCCTTTGTTTACATTTTGCGTATTGATGGATTGAACAAAAATTATACAGCCAATTTCTTTGTAAAAATCTCTCAGTTTTGGGTAGGATACATCAACCATTTGCAATTAAGAAATTTTGGAGGAAAACCTCTTAGCAACTTCTATCAGAATCCCTCTCAATTTTTAAAAATCTGATTTACCCTGATTATCCTGATTTACCCTGCACTGGTCACGCGGCGTCTCACAGACACCAATAGCCCTTTGTTTACATTTTGCGTATTGATGGATTGAACAAAAATTATACAGCCAATTTCTTTGTAAAAATCTCTCAGTTTTGGGTAGGATACATCAACCATTTGCAATTAAGAAATTTTGGAGGAAAACCTCTTAGCAACTTCTATCAGAATCCCTCTCAATTTTTAAAAATCTGATTTACCCTGATTATCCTGATTTACCCTGCACTGGTCACGCGGCGTCTCACAGACACCAATAGCCCTTTGTTTACATTTTGCGTATTGATGGATTGAACAAAAATTATACAGCCGATTTCTTTGTAAAAATCCCTCAGTTTTGGGTAGGATACATCAACCATTTGCAATTAAGAAAATTTGAAGGAAAACCTCTTAGGAACTTCTAACAGAATCCATCTGAATTTTAAAAAATCTGATTTACCCTGATTATCCTGATTTACCCTGCATTGTTCACGCGGCGTCTCACAGACACCAATAGCCCTTTGTTTACATTTTGCGTATTGATGGATTGTTCTGTATGCTCAGAAGATGTCACTACCTTCGAAGTGTTTATGTGTGAATCATAGTTAACGCACATAACTCCTGCAGTTGCTGTCATTCTTTTGTAGTAAACGGATATATACCAAAACACCCAATTGGTCTTTCACCAAACTTGCAAAAATTGCTAATAGAAATCCATTTCCTTTAATTTGCTATTTTTTTATTTATCCTAATTAAAGAGTTGCTTATAAAAATAATTTTTTTCATTTTATTGGTTTTCATTTGTAAAAATTACTTATAGAAATTCCTTTTTTACCTTTCCTTTATTTTATTGTATAAGTGCATATAAAAATACATTAAAAATTTTTGATTGGTTTTCATTTACATCCATCATGTCTTTAAATTTTTGTTTGAATATATATTTATTTTTATAGCTATAATATGTAAAACCTAAATAAAATAGGGTGGCGTCAATCAGACGCCACGCGACCATGGTTGCAGTTTTATATACCCGGCGAGTGCAGGGTACATAAACACCAATAAAGTGTATTTGGACACACCAGTTTAACAGCTTCAGCTAACCACGTAACAAATTATAATTCTGCAGTTATATACAATTTGGAGCCACAGCACTTCCCAATATTTGACCCGAATAATATTGACAGGAAATGATTGATGGAAATTTCTGAAACAAACATCATCTCATTTAAGCGTTCATAGTAACTCGGCCATGTTTAACACAGGCGTTTGTTCGTACGAGCATAAGACTGTCACAGTTGCTACATAGTATAACCAAAATTTCTGATCAGCTTCAAATATATCCTAGAGTTCATTGCGAATACTTTTTTTAAACCTAATTGTGATGCCATACATGTAATGCACAATGTCCTTACTTAACCATTCAGCAGGCGCCCCGTGTACAGAGTGCAACATTTTCGCAATTTTGAATGGTTTGTTTTCACATTTAAGATTTGAATGTTCTAAACAAATTCTATTTATAGCTACACCCTTTCTAACGCAGGTCTGATTTTCTGACCCTTTTATTCCTTTCCATTCATTGGTGGGAGGGGTTTAACCGTGGTAAACCAACGATTATACTGGACTACAATACGACAAAAAGCAGGTGTTGATATACTCGATCAAATATTCAACTATTACATGGTATCCCGCATATCACGAAGTTGGACAATATCATTGTTTTTTAGGTGTTTGGACATAATAGGAATCCATTCGCAAGTTGTCCTTAGATCCATTAAACCAACAGTTTTGAAATAAGGCGATTGTATCTGCATTCTTTAGCCTTTAATTGAGGCGGTGAACGGCAAAGTGGTGTAAGTCAGTTTGTCAAATGGTGTAAGTCAAAAGCATTTTACTGCAAAAACTACAAAAAATTCCACTATAAATTGAACAAATTATAATTCCCAATAATTATTATAATATTGGAAATAATAATTATTTAAGATTCCACAATAAATTGAACATGGACATTACATTTTTGCCCTCAAATAAAAAAAAGTTGAAAATGTGACTTACACCAGTTTGCCTTTCAACGCCTCAATTATAAATATATCTCAATATTATAAACATTTTATATCTTGTCATAAAACTCAGAATTATTATTTTCAATTAAAAAAAAGTTTATTATAAAAGGAATAATTAAGGTTGAAAGAGACGTTGGACTTTGTTCCACGCGCACCTGCTGGTGTTCCAAAAATTGATGCGCGCGCTGAAGGGTTAATATGACGTCATTCTTCCCGAATATGTGAAGAAATGTAGCGTCACAAAATAGTTAACATAAAAAGCAGTGAGAAAAACAATCAATTAGGAAATAAAATATAGAGTGAAGGTTTTATATTCGATCCAAGTATTTAACATGTAACACCAGTGACTTAATTTCAAGTGATACAAAACCAATTGATTTCGTATCGTTTTTTATCTACTTAGAAATTTTAAGTCTGAGTATGCTTCGTAATAATCACTGCAAAATTACAAAAATGCCTAGTATCGAAGATAGATAAATGTTAATTAGGAAATAAACTATAGAGTGAAGGTTTTACATTCGATCCAAGTATTTAACATATAACACCAGTGACTTAATTTCAAGTGATACAATACCAATTGATTTCGTATCGTTTTTATCTACTTAGAAATTTTAAGTCTGAGTATGCTTCGTAATAATCACTGCAAAATTACAAAAATGTCTAGTATCGATGATAGATAAATGTTAATTAGGAAATAAAATATAGAGTGAAGGTTTTATGTTCGATCCAAGTATTTAACATGTAACACCAGTGACTTAATTTCAAGTGATACAAAACCAATTGATTTCGTATCGTTTTTTATCTACTTAGAAATTTTAAGTCTGAGTATGCTTCGTAATTATCACTGCAAAATTACAAAAATGTCTAGTATCGATGATAGATAAATGTTAATTTGGAAATAAATATAGAGTGAAGGTTTTATATTCGATCCAAGTATTTAACATGTAACACCAGTGACTTAATTTCAAGTGATACAATACCAATTGATTTCGTATCGTCTTTTATGTACTTAGAAATTTTAAGTCTGAGTATGCTTCGTAATAATCACTACAAAATTAATAAAAATGTCTAGTATCGAAGATAGATAAATGTTAATTAGGAAGTAAAATATAGAGTGAAGGTTTTACATTCGATCCAAGTATTTAACATGTAACACCAGTGACTTAATTTCAAGTGATACAATACCAATTGATATCGTATCGTTTTTATCTACTTAGAAATTTTAAGTCTGAGTATGCTTCGTAATAATCACTGCAAAAATACAAAAATGTCTAGTATCGATGATAGATAAATGTTAATTAGGAAATAAAATATAGAGTGAAGGTTTTATATTCCATCCAAGTATTTAACATGTAACACCAGTGACTTAATTTCAAGTGATACAATACCAATTGATATCGTATCGTTTTTATCTACTTAGAAATTTTAAGTTTGAGTATGCTTCGTAATAATCACTGCAAAATTACAAAAATGTTTAGTATCGAAGATAGGTAAATTTTAATGCCATGCATGAAGACATAAGTCTTTAATTCAAATAATTTTATGCATGGAAATAAATTTGAAAATTTTTCCTGTTATACATCTTCAACATTCTAATTTTTCAATTTGCAGATAAATAAACTGATGAATATTGACAAAATTCAGCAATATTACCTCCGTGCATTTAGAAGTAATTTAATTCGTATGTAGAATTTCATCTATTTGATACTCTCCAGAGGAAAAAAAGGTAGACAACTTCGTCTCATAGAAACTTTTTATTTGACAGAGTCTGAAATTACACAGCAAAGCAATTTTAATACATTTTCAATATAAATGTCACGGAAAGAAACATCCTATATATAGATTAATTAAAAATGTTTAGCATAATTCCTAATGCAAGCAAATATTGTATGTCTGTGATATAAATAAATCAATGTTTCGCGTTACCTCTCGTTGATTAAAGAATCAAGCCAATAAACCCGACAGGAAAACGAAAATGTAATAAAATTTGTCATCATGTAAAATAAATATAACTTTAATTAAGTTCTGATCCCGGAGTTTCGAACAAAGATATTGATTATGTTCTGTTTAAAGTCAAATCTTCCCAATAAGGAACTATATTTTAATTACATCATAATTAGCAAAGCAATAAATTGCAATAAAAATCTAGCATTGCTCATAGACTAGAAAAATACGAACTTGCTGCCGCTATTGAAAACAATTTTTCCAGAACATTTGCGTCATGAACAGGAACTATATTTTTACTGGTAATCATACAGAGGTTTCATTTATAATGATTATGACTCAAAAGCGGATTATTTCTATGAGATTCAAAATGATATTATAAATAAAACATTTTAGGTGAAATTATGACGCCAACGCAAGATAAAAGTATGAGAAATGCAGTCCTATTTTATACATAAGCAATAATTATAATCATTAATAAAATAAGTATATTCCAATAGAAAAAAGTTCGAATTATATAATCAAGTATATTAATTAGGTTTTTATATTATTATATTTGTAAAGTTTATGTCTGTGAAATAAATAAATCAATGTTTCGCGTTACCTCTGGTTGAAATAATTAATAATAATAATTACAACGTCTGGAATACAAATGCCACACTGTTAGAGGCTGTTCACATTGCGTTCTTCAGTGTCAGACTTAATTGTATTGAAATATATGTAACCGATTACAAACCTCCAGATTAGCGATGAAATTGTCAAGGTCAGTTATTGGTTTAAAATATGTCAATACGGGTATCACTGATGCTGACGAACGCAGTGTAAACAGTCCCTTAGACAATCCCAGTTTTACTTTATATAATTGTTCTATCAACCTTTGCATTTTTGCTGCAACGAAGCTATCCCTCAAAAGTTATAATAAGGTGCATAAATTTATGTATATATATATATATATATATATATATATATATATATATATATATATATGTGTGTGTGTGTGTGTGTGTGTGTGTGTGTAAACAATTTTTAGACTTTTATGTTATACAATGTATAATGTAGCAAAATAAATTCCTATGTTTGGTAAACTGGGTATTTCAGTGTAGTTTTATAAAATCTTAGTAAGCATCATGATTAAAAAGGAATAGGGTCAAGAAATGAATTTTTAAACTACAACATTTATGTATATTGAAGACCGGGTCATATTGACCCGAACGGTACATTCGTGAAGTAAATACGAACAGAACATTAGGGTTAAATCGCACCAAAGTATTCAGATCCAGTAGCGTTCTGAAATCTAAATTTATTGAATAAATGCAAAAAAAACACTTTTAAAAGATAATTCCGCTTATAAAAATTATATCATTCTTCGGAGTAATTAAAAGGCATTATACATAAATCCGCACTTTTAAACCGTAAATTTTAAAACCTTAATCACAATATTTCATAGACATACTTTGAAACGGAAAAACTTTTCTTGGGAATAAACTAAAGTACTAACGTTAGATTTTTATGTAAGCTTGTTGCCATGAACTCCTTATAAAAATCTTCCCATATAATTAAGATAACTTAATAATTACTATAGGATTATTATATACAGCGGCTGAAATATTGCGTAGATTTTATGAAGAAATAAATTTAAGGGGAAAAATTTAAATTTATTTAAATTTCTCACTTTAAGTTAATTTCTTTTGTTTAAAGTTTTAAAACTACTGGCTAATTTTATGGAATTGAAAATTTTTACCACTTTTTAGAAAAGTTTCCAATGAAATAATTCTTGTTAATGTGATAAAATTTTCTACTTCGGGATTTTCAAAGAATATGTAATTATTTGGAATTTCAATTGGAATACCTGCATTTTAAAAATCCCCCTCCCCCCCAAAAAAAAGATAAAAAAATATGTGTTAGGAAGTTTAATGTTTTGAGAGAAATTTTTCTTTAAATGTATGCATATATGCAGAATGGTGTTTTTTAGATGAATTTTCTTAGTAAAGTTTAAAAAGTAAACTACATAATAAAACTAGATGATATAACTAGATTGCATACGAAACATAATTTCTCACCATGTGCATAGCTGGCACCGATGATCTAGAAAATTTTATTATTTATTTCACTTAAGTGTTAAACGAGTATTTTTATATATTTTAATACCTTAACTGATGAAAAACCAAAGGAACAAAAAAAATATATTGAATTTTAAATCTTAAGTGTTTATTATGAATGCAAACGCTAATTTTAGCATACTCAGTTTTACATAAAATGTGAAATTTTTTAAACATTTTATTTAGAAAATTATATATTGTTTTTTAAGGGAAGAGTGTACATTAAAATTTATTTTTTTTACTTTTCATCATAGAGATATGAAATTTTGTACATATACACATTTCACTATAAATAAATAGAATACCTTAAAAGAAATTTCCAGTCTCATTATAATTTTAAGATTTTTTTAAAAAAGTTGAAAATTATAAACAAAATTTTAAAATGCTCCTTGCTACTTAATTTTTGAGATATTTCCTCGATTTTGTATTTTAATCTCTTTAAACTGTATAACAAACAAATCTGGGTATCAATTATTTAATCCCTTGAATAGTTATCTGAATTCCATCCCGATTTTCATAAAAATTTTGCCTTTTGAAAAGTTATAAATCAAATTTAATTACCTTAATGAAATCGAATTGTAAAATGCATACCCAGTTTTATTGTAAACAGCATCAGGATTCTTCCTTATTGATTTCATGAATTTTGAAGAAAACTTAAGTAGCATGGAGTATTTAAAAAATATAAAAACCTTGAAAAATATGTTTTGAGAAAAATAGATTTAAAATTTATTACTACACTTACCCATTGTAAATTACTTTGTAGAAGCTTCATAAATGATTTTTTACCTGAAAAAAAATATTTTGATACTAATAATCTACAGAAATATATATTTTTTTACAATAACACAATCAGTATTACAATGACGAGACTTGCTCAAATAAAAGTCCACCTTTCCCTTAAGTATATGAGCGACATACGAAATGACTTTTTTAATTATGATAAACAATGCTTCTTTCAATAAGAAACAATAACACAATTCAAAAGTTTTATTCCAACTTGTTTAAGGGTTTAATATTTGTAAGTTTTTTCATTATGAAAGTATTACCATATATTAAATCAAAATACAAAGCAGAAAGCGTTATATTAACCTTTAGATTACGGGGCCCATTTTTCCGATTCCTTCATTAGAACAGGAAATTTCATACCCACTTTGTAAGAACGGCCATTAGGGGGTTATATATATTTATATATATGTGTGTGTGTGTGTATATATATATATATATATATATATATATATATATATATATATATATATATATATATATATATATATATATATATATATATATATATATATATATATATATATGTATATATGTATATATATAATATTTATATATATATATATATATATATATATATATATATATATATATATATATGTATATATGTATATATATATAATATTTATATATATATATATATATATATATATATATATATATATATATATATATATATATATATATATGTATATATGTATATATATATAATATATATAATATATATATATATATATATATATATATATATATATATATATATATATATATATATATATGTATATATGTATATATATATAATATATATATATATATATATATATATATATATATATATATATATATATATATATATATATATATATATATATATATATATATATATATGTATTTATATGTATATATACTCGTATATTCCGTCTTGAGCTCGTATTGTTGGGACGCATGCTATCCCACCCCGTAAGGAAAGGGTTAATTATATACCTAACTAGGGGCTTCGCCCCTAGGCTCGGTACGCTCGTTCCCCTGTTATGGCTAATAGCGAGATACATAGGGGTGATTCTCGAAAAATGTAACAGCTTCCACCCATTTACTGTTGTCACCCTTAATGCGATGAGAAAGCTTTCAGCTTCCAGATGTTGTAAATATTTTCTTTGTAAGATAAAAACTCAGGACCATCGATATTACATCCATATAGGGGACGATATTTCTTGAAAAACTGTGTTTCATTTTTTGATGAAAATATTAGTCTTTTTAAAAATATTTTTAAACAAATGAGGTCTAGTTTGAACGAGAAATGTCTGTAGTCTTAGATTGTAAAAAGATCGAAATTCTACCATCATTTTTTGGCGAGTTACCGTAATCTGAAGATGAAAAGTCAATATTTTCCCACAAAATATAAAACTTTTAAAATAACTTAAAGTTCGACGAAGATGAGACATGTCTAACTTTGTTTCCCACATTTTTCTGCATCTATTCGTATCGGTCTCGACCCCATACCACCAGCGGTTTCGGAGGTGATAGCGTGACAAGCTTTTGACAGCGGCGGACTTTTGACAAGGGGAGTTTCTTTTTGTTTAGAATAGAGAGAAGAGAGATTTTGATACTTATCAGCTATGCAGATTGTGCAACAAACATCCTACAAAAATTCTGGATTTTCTCACTTCATGGAAATGCAAAAATTGTTTTCATTACGCAACGTGATGATATGTTTATCATTTTCGGAAATTTAAGCAACAGTTAAGGACACAGGGTCCAGGACACAAAATTGTTCGAAATTTCAAAAAATAATTTATTGCATTAAATTTTTTTTGTTCTTTTGCGATTAAAATGACGTTAAAATTATGTTTCTATCTTAATTAGAACAGGATAAATTATTATTTTATTTTTTTTTTTGCAACATTCTAATAGTAGCCAATAGATGTTTAAACCTATAAGTGTGTTTTTCTGATTGATGGGTTTTTTCCCCATTTCTCGTCTTTAAATTGTTATAAGTCAAGAACCGTTAAAGATACATGGTGGAAACTTGGAACATGTCTTTTTCAACTATTTTACTTTAATTTTGGTTCGGCAAATTTGAAAAAAAATATTTACTTTTGAAAATAGGATTTTTTAAAAATAAGTTACATAATTCTTTTTTTGAAATTTTTAATCTAAATATTTTTAATTCCTTTAAAAATTAATATTTAAAAAAATGCTGAATCAAAATTTAAACTATTATATTTCTGTTTAATTAAATGAAAAAAATTTGAAATTCGACAAACAATATTTCGAGTTATAAAGATTTTAAATTACCCCACTTTTATTAAAAATTTTAAATTTTTAAATTTTTAAAAAAAAATTTGAGAAATTTTATGACATGATTTTGTTTACAAATTATATAGTTGACCATCACAAAAAAAACTCAAAATTTTAACTCAATAAATAAAAAAAACTTTTAAATGTGTCCCTGACCCCCTTAAATATTAAATTACTTTAAAAAGACGCACTCTACAATTGATTTACATAGATATCTAAATAATTTATTCCATATGTGTTGTTTCCTCTTATTACTTTTTGTTGTTCCTGCTAGCTAGTTTTTCCCTCGATCCTGGGCAGTCCTTGATTTTTAACAAAACGTGCCGCTCTCCCGTCTTGCAACTCTTTCACTTTCTTCAACTCTTTTCTTAGGTTGCAAGATGAAGAAATGAATTATTACAAAAATAAACTTTAACATCACCTAAAAACAATTATTCTCACACAAACTATTTATAAAACACGCAATAGTAAACTACAAAAGAAGTCATTCGCAAGCCGGAAAGAGTACTATCTTAGATAAATGTACGTGGGCCGCGGAGTAGTTCCATAGATAAGGAGGATGTATTCCGTAAGAAGGTCCCTGAAGGAGAATGGGTACTTTTTGATCTGGGATGATTCTTTATATTTTCTTTATATATTCTTTATTCTCACACAAACTATTTATAAAACACGCAATACTAAACTACAAGAGAATTCATTCGCACGTCGGAAAGAGTATTATCTTAGATAAATGTACGTGGGCCGCGGAGTAGTTCCATAGACAAGAAGGATGCATTCCGTAAGAAGGGCCCTGAAGGGTAATGGGCACTTTTTGATGTGGGATGATTCTTTATATTTTCTTTATATATTCTTTGTTCTCACACAAACTATTTATAAAACACGCAATACTAAACTACAAGAGAATTCATTCGCACGTCGGAAAGAGTATTATCTTAGATAAATGTACGTGGGCCGTGGAGTAGTTCCGTAAGAAGGGCCCTGAAGGAGAATGGGCATTTTTTGATCTGGGATGATTCTTTATATTTTATTTCCATTGCCATGGGCACATGACAGGAAACAAGAAGAACAAAGAGAGAAAAAATTACAAAAAGAACAAAGTCGTTGACCCATTCGGTAGTTTGTCTTCCAGAAACGCTCTGATTGAGTTATTCCTCGAAAACCCTACACTAGTGGAGGCGATCTCCGTCCATAGCTCCATCCATGTATAGACTGATCACAATTTGGGGTTAGCAGGAAATTAATACGGATTAGGGGTCCTGCCAAACAGTCATTTCCAATGGTCAAACGTAAAGCCTCTAAGGCATCAGGTTAGCGCCAATTAGGTACATCCCAGAAAGCCGCATGTCAGAGAATGTTGACTACTTTGCCACCAAGCGTGCTACCTGGGATGTACGATGTGGAGTTAGGTGTAAAATGCACCCCAATTATGATACTACAGTTACAAGATAAAAATAACTTGTTATATACCATGTTTTTAAATTTTCTGTTGAATCATATAAACTTGACAATTCTATGTATTAATAAATACTTTTTAAAATTTTTTTTGAAGAATTATCCCCTCAACTTGAAATAAAATGAAGTTAATTGGAAGTTAACTTTCGTTTAACTTTTCGTTCCCGTCCCGGACGATAGATGGCTGCACCAATCTACAAAACAAAATTAACTGAAAATAACTGAAAATTAATTTAATTCTGCTTAAATATGGCTAAAAGTATTTTAAAAATGCATTGTCATCGTGTTCTGACATATTCTAAAAGTTTCAAATGTCTAGCTAGTCGGGAAGTTAGTTAAAAATAGATTGCACGATTTGTACTTGACAAACACACAAACACACAAGAAAGAAAAGTTAATAAAAACATGGTAATAAATGATATTTGTCCTACTACATGAATTTCTTGCTGTGTTTGTCATATTTATTGTAAATAAGTTTCAAATTGTATACGAAATTTCAAAATTTTGTCAGCATTTTATTCAATAATACTTTCTATCACATTTATGACTACCACTTGCAATAGTTAGAATTGTCAGATAACGTTGTCACTCATGAGTGAATCGCTATCTGCCGCTGTCTGATAAAAATCACGTCAAATATCCTTTTGTGCATTTTCAACCTATTGAAATTTAAGAGCTAAAAAACGGAGAGCTGTATTTCCAGTTCGCTGAAATTATTTGAATATTTAAAACAACACAAACTGACTTTTATTTCCAGACATTTTCAAAAGACAATGAAATTTTATATTTACCGATATCTTACTATACTTTACAATCATGACAGTCCTCTGTATTTTTATATGTTTTTATCTTCCTCTGAAATATAACTCTAAAATAAACTTTATTTTATTTCCATTAGGATGCGTAGTCTCATGGATATCCAACGATGTAACACTAAGTACTTAAAAATGATGCTCTCAATATATAGGGTGAACCAAAAGTCTTGCCCTGATGATAAATATTTATCATGCTCAAATAAATAATCCAACAGAGATAGATAAAAATAATTCGAAAATAGACAAAAAACAAACAGAAAGTTGTGGTTGAGTTTGGTTGTGGTTGAGTTGTGGTGAGAGTTTGGTTAAGCTGTAATGGGGGGTGGAGCTATAGTAATGTTACAATGACGTAACCTTTAGGATAGAACTGGCTGCTGTTTCGCCATAACCGTCACTTACGGAATTGGGGTGTGTACGCATCGTTTACTTTGCATTAGTATTTTTGTGTGCTTGCATGTAAGGTGCGTTGAGCCCATACTGTAAGTTGTGTTTGTCTTTTCATTTTCTTCTTGACTTATTGCTTCTTTGGGGGACACGGGGCCTTGGGTTATCTTTTGGGCTTACCTGCATCCTATTCAGAAAGTTCCCCTTGAGGTAACTGACATGGTTAGGCTCCCTGATGACGAGACCTGTCGGTTACCTCTGTTGTTTTATGGTTCAGTTCCGGCATTTATATAGAATCTTGCCGTTGGTGCGTGGATGCCCAGAGTGCTTGATTTCTGTTTGTTTTTTTGTCTATTTTCGTATTATTTTTATCTATCTCTGTTGGATTATTTATTTGCTTTTTTTCATTATGGGGATATGAAGCTTCTGCGCTATCCTCTATTGAAATTTTTTTCTTTGCAGGATAAGTTTTATGTTATAGTGATTTAGCAGTCTATGCTTGAATTTTAATTTTGTTTATTTTTATTGTTTGCATTTTACATATCATGCTCAAACTATCATAATTAGACCTATGTTTGTTTGGATATATTGTAGGTACTGTTATAATTTTTTATAAGACCATTTACCTCAATAAATTTTAACGTGTGCCCCCTTGGTAGCTCGGAGAATGCCGAAGCGGTATTCCAGTTCCCGCCAAGTGTTATTTAACATGTCTTCTGTTACAATACACACAGTACATGTTTCGTCTAGGAAATCACGCACTAAAGATCCCCAGTGTGGGGGTGCGACATCTTTCTGATAAAGTTGCAATAAGACTAAGTAAATGTTTGGGGTAACGGTTTTTGGGCTTTCTCTTGAATCTACGCCATTCCGGCCGAAAATGATGTCCTCCTTACAAATATTCCCCTGAATCCCTCTTGAAGGAGCACTCTCGTCATTTATTGCACAAAAAAACTACTAAAACTGACCTATCCAACGATACAAAAGTTACATTATTATATTAAACGGTTATTTTGTAATGAATTTTTATGGCAAGACTTTTGGTTCACCCTGTATAAATGGTATTAGGTATGTATAAATGTTATTATGTATCACCCTTATAAATCCCTACTCAGGAAAAGTACATAATACGGAATACTAAATTATATTGTTTTATCCCAGCTTAACTTTACAGCAAAATTCCAGTTTTAGGTTGAAATAAATGATTCTATTGTGAAATAGAGATAATTCCTTTTCGTCTCTTCCTTCTTCTGTAAATAACAGAATTATTGGCTCTTTGGAAATATTGGTCTTGCAAAATAAGAACTGCACAAACTGTAGAAGTGAAAATGGTATAATTCCCCACGGTGTGTGGACAATAAAGAATGTATCATAAAGGATGCAGAGGCAGGGGTAAATACAGGATTGTAAACCAATAAAAAAATAGAAGAATAGCTGTCGGTGTGGCCAGTGATAGCGATCTGAAGTTTAGATTTTACAAGATGGATGGTCGTTATTTTATAATTTAATTTTTATCTATAGTTCTTGTCTAGAATAATAAACTCTTCAATAAAAAATACTTTTGTTTTTATATAAATACAAAAAGGTTCCAAAGAAAATTCAAGAAATAACTTTTAGTCAAACTTATTGCAATCCCTGAAATATTCTTCTCATAGTAAAGTCAACAGAATGTTAACATTAGCATTGCCCTACTCAGGAAAAGTACATAATACGGAATACTAAATTATATTGTTTTATCCCAGCTTAACTTTACGGCAAAATTCCAGTTTTAGGTTGAAATAAATGATTCTATTGTGAAATAGAGATAAAGTCACGTTATGCATATACATTAAATTTATCTGTCTTTGTAAAAGAGCTGGTAACATATGTCTGAAACTACTGTAAACCGTAGTAATGTTTGAGATGTAGGCATGATAGTGCTTCGAATAGAAAAGTTAAAATATTTAAAACTGAGATCCATGAAATATTCTACACTTCGAAAATTCAACACAGTTCTTAACATTGTCCTATGAACAAAAGTATATATTTGAAAATAGTTAGTCCCATTATTATGAAGATTTAAGTTTAAGATAAAAGGCAATTTTAGGTTGATATAAGAGGGAAAAGTTTCGTTGTGCATGATCAAACATCAAATGTGTTGCACGATCAAAATTTCATAATTTACCCTTCACTTCCACTATGGGGATAAACTTGTTGTTACAGAGTGCGACTGTGTTTGGTGGAGAACATTTTCTTTTTTAAGGGGACAGTGGACTTTCAAAATTGTGAAATTCGTCCAAAAAAATCGATTTTTTTTATTTTATTGAATTGTGAAACTACGGACGAGTAGGAATGTGTTGCAAAAAGAATTTTTAATTTCTGTGATTAATTTCCTAGTTAAAGCCATTTGTATTTAATTTAGGTATTATGTGGTTACTAATAGCAATAACTTTAAATGAGTTTTTCTCAAAATAAAAATTATCACGTCATACGAATATTCAAACTGCTCCAAACGCATTTCTAATGATCGTATTACTTTGAAATTTAAGTTTTAGATACTTAACTGTATATCGAATAAATCTTATTGGAAAAAATTATGCTCTGTAGCTTAGAATTTCTAAATTTTGTACTCGAAAAGATGATTTATAGGTATTTTGTGTAATAAAAAGGGTGTTTTCACTATTATTATTTTTTTTCTCTTTATATTTTTAATGAATGCTTAAAATAAACAATAAGTTTCATTGTTAGTTCTATAAGGTATCCTGTAAATAAAAATTGCCATATTATATGTAAAATAAATGCACATAATGGGGCCAATTTTTGATAAATTAGTAATTCATAATTCATAAATTATTAATATTTCATCATTACATTTTAACCACTTTTACATATCTATGGTACTAATCACATATTCAAATTTTATGCAAATCCATTCAAAACAAAAAAAGTTAGGTTTGAAGGTCCACTGTCCCCTTAACTCTAGAAGGTCAATTGCCGTCATTTTGACTGTTTCGGACATACTATTCAGCCCTATATCTGTGTATCTGTCCTCAGGCTTCTGAAGTTTTAATACATTTTTCTAATTTTTCGCGAAATACGCACACACATTTACAAAATTATATTGTAATGTAAAGAGGGGGAGAATATTTGTTGTATACCTACTAAGACTGAAATCCGTCAATTTTACAGCAACATAGACAACAGGAAGAAATCTTCAAAATAACACCTAAAATACGTTAGTTACTTTTCGTCTCTTCCTTCTTCTGTAAATGACAGAATTATTGGCTCTTCGGAAATATTGGTCTTGCAAAATAAGGACTGCACAAACCATGCATATATTTTTTACGATAAATCATACCAGGTTGTCAGCTCGGCATACTTGCATGAAAATATATCTATAAATATATACTAATCTATATATATAAAACATTTAAGTAACTGACTCACTGACTGACATACAACGCACAGACCAAACTGCTGGACCTAAAGGTCTGAAATTTTGCATGGCGATTCTTTTTATAGTGTAGGGGGGCACTAAGAGAGATTTTTGAAAAATTCTTCTTAGATTTTTTTAAATTAAAATTTTAAGCTGTTTTGGTAACTTTTTTTAAGTTTGCATTTAAAATAATAATTTGAGGGTTATAAAATTTATATCACGAGAAAGACAATAAAAATTCCTTTAAAATGAAATATTTTTCGAATCTTTAACTCTATTTTCTGATTTTTGGTGAATTTTTAAAGATTAATTTTTAGAATTTAATTTATTAAATGCTGATCACGTGATTTCTTTTTATGGTACTTTAAATAAATTTATCGTCACGTGCATAACAACTAAATAGACAAAAAAAATACGTTTTTTTCTTGCTAATGCGGCAGACGATTGGACATTATTTTGTCTATAAAAATATCCCTTAAGATTTTTTTATAAATATATATATTATTTTCTACATCAATTGTCTATATTGATCGTCGTATTTATTATAAATAAATATATATATATATATATATATATATATTTATTTATTTATTTTTTGTAGCATTAATTGCATATATCGACCGTTGAATTTAATTTGAATGTATTCCTTTGCGAAGTGCAGGTTTTCAGCTAGTTTATTATATATTGATATGAAATTGTACAAAATTTAAGGTATTTAACCATTTAAAAAAAGAAACATTAAATATTTTAAATTCTTGATTTTAATTTTAACCGTCAAAATGACGGCGTTCGGTCTTTTTAGTAAGAAAACAATTCCCGACTTCCTAGTATTAAGCGAATATACTCTCTAACATCTATAACATTAGTCTTCTGTTAAATTCGAATTCTCCAATCCGGTATGTAAGGTATACACGAGATTCGATTCACAAGAATCGAACTTTTGAATTAATGAATTAAAGAAGCTGCTTCAGATATGCTAATTTCGGCATACGCTCTTAGTATAAATACCACGCAGCGTCATTAATGAGAAGGGGAGGTTGTTAAGGTTGAAAAGGTGTTATCCTGCGCTAGTGCTTAGCGGGCCAGAAGTTTACGTGGCAGTACTGCTGGTTTGACTTACTGTTCGTGAGTATAAAAATATATTGTTCTTGAAAGCTGTGTTTATACATTCCGTACAAGTAGTACGCATGCTTATTGCTGTAAAAGCAATTATATGTGCAACGAATTCAATAAACATTGTTTCATGTATAAACTGTGTTTGCTTCAAATTCAAATAGAGTGCCACTTCAAATTATATACACCCAAGTCTGGGTAGAAGTGAGCATAAAATCTCTATACTGGCGATCGAAAGATATATATACCCTGGTAGTTAGCGTTACATTTGTAACGAACAACATATGTGAAATTAAAAACTGTGTACTGTGTACTTATATTGATAAATTGTTGCAAGTACTTATATACTATTTAAAAAATGAGTGTTGTAGAACAAAATCCTGCTGGAAATTTTCCTCGGGTAATTATGGTTCAGCATTTTGCGCCATTCGAAGCCACCTTCAATGGCGGCCTCTCAAGCCAATTCCTAAAGAAAATTGAGCATTACTTTCAGCAACAATGCACCCCAGAGGGGGATAAACTTAAAATTGCTCTAGCCGCTTTAAGAGGTAGTGCATTTCAGTGGTACACATGCATGCAAAGCAGTAATCTGATTTTTGACTATTTGTCATTCAAGCAACAGTTTCTTAGTGTGTTTCCAAAGACCTTTAATCAAAGTGAAATTGAAGCGGAAATTTATTCGCTAAGGCAACGTGAAGGTCACTCTGCATTAGATTTTGCTATGGAAAAGATTTCCAAGTGTGAGGAATATTTAGAAGGGGTGACGGAAGCGATAATCTTAAAAATAGTTATCCAACGTTTGAAGCCAAGTGTTCAAGATTTTTTAGATAATCAAACAATTACAAGCAAGGTTACCCTCCTTCAAGCTTTAGCTAAATATGACAATAGGCATTTCTTCGCTACCCCTCACCGTAATTCAGGTACGAGAAGTTTTATACACCAGCGCCAAAATTTTTCGCGAGTTTCAAACCAGCAGCGTAAGCAGTACCGCAGGCAAAATAATAGAAGCGCACGGCGTTATAATGAAATTAGTGCACTTAAAGAAAATAATATGCAAGCACCTTACTTGCACTAGCAAGTTGATTCACATGATATGGTTCAACCTGTTGAAACTGTGTGGTCAAATGTATTATTTTGTCCGAGCAGTAATCATTATTTTGAGAATAGTGAAAGTCAGGGTATTTTTGTGGCTTATAAAGAAAGTGAGTCTAGCTGGAATGATGAGGTAATTCCAGTACAAATTTCTGAAAATAGGGCCGATACTAATGCTAGTGGTTTAGAAAATAAATCATCGGACACTTTTATTAATGCTATACCTGATATTATTGATGCTATACCTGATATTTTAGATGATATTCACACATCTGTTAATGAAGGAAATTTAGTAGATGACGAAGTATGCGTTACGGAAGTTAGTGAATACTTATTAGTTGACGAAAATAAAAATTCTTTAAACGATGGTAGGAACTCGCTAGGTAATGATGATATTATTTCAAGTTTCCATCCGAATGAGGATGCTGTAGGCCAGGTTGATAATATGGTTTTAAATAAAGTACATGAAAACCATACTGAGAATCAGGATGAAAAGTTGACACAGAGTTATACTGTAAGTAGTTTAGCTGATGCTTCGGAAGTTATATACGCAGGTTGCATTAAAACGCACCAGTACGAAAAGCTTAATCTTCCTAAAACTGAAGCAGTGTTAAAGAATTTAAATGATAACGATTCTGATGTCGCAAGTTTCACTGAGACTTTTTCGTCAAAAGAGGATAAAACTAAAGTTAAGGGGGATAAAAAACGTGAAAAAGCGCCTTCAGGTTCCAGCATTAAAACTGCTAATACTGAAGTAATTAAGGCGGTAAACAAGAAGTCGTATAAGCACAAATACCAAAAACAGAGTCAGTTTGTTGAAAAACATGACACAAGTAGAGAGATAAAGCCAGTAACTAAACACGTTGGTGAGGCGTATAAATTTGACAAAATAGAATCTGCATTAAAATCTAATACCGATACAAGCAAAAGTACGAAGAAAGGTAAAGTGTGCACTACAAAACCTCCATCTAAGGATGAACGTGGCACACATAAGGTACACGAGGTTATAAAAAGGAAGAATGACAATTTTAAAGCTCCTTTGCATAAGTACAGGAAACGCAAGATATCAGCCGCCCAGCAAGGTTGGCCTCCTCCCAAGAGACCTCCTGTCCATCGTCAAGCCGGACCAGCGCCTCAGGATCAACGACCTGCTGCACGAAGGATGCCCACACGGTCAACGAACCCCTTTACTAGGACTGCGACCATCAAGAGAGGTTCCACGGATTGGACAGACTGGTGCAAGGAAGTTGCTGCATTCATGAGGAACAAGTCTTGTATCAATTCTCTTATTCTAACTCCCACCCTTTAATAAAACCGAACCAAATTGGTTTGAAGTTCCCCATTGTATATACTGTGTAAACATTTTGAGGGGAAGGAGTGAGCCACTGAAAAAAAAAACGGCATACTGTTGTTTTATAAATTTTTGAAGGGGACATGTAGTGACTAGGAAAAAAATACATACTGCACAATATACCAATTAACCACTAATGTAGTAACTTCACAAAAAAATAACACATGTACATTATAAATTGGGGGAGAGCAGATACAGTCAAGAAATGTCATGCTGTGCAATTGTGTTGTCACTTTTAATTAAAATAGATATTTTAGGGCGCAGTTGGCAGCCCAGTATCCGCAACTCTGCAAATCCACTGTTTGATGGTGTCACCTGGACCCTTCGGGGTTAGTTTTGTAAAATGGTAGTGGCGTTTTTCCTCCACACAACGTGTGGAAGGTTTTTTTGGCTTTGCCACCCATTATGTAAAAAGTCAGACCAGCACGCGTTTTCAATTAGTTAACTGAAGCCGTTCAGACCTCAGTTACCTAATTTTTTTTTTCGAGGGAGGCCAGTGTAAGGTATACACAAGATTCGATTCACAAGAATCGAACTTTTGAATTAATGAATTAAAGAAGCTGCTTCAGATATGCTAATTTCGGCATACGCTCTTAGTATAAATACCACGCAGCGTCATTAATGAGAAGGGGAGGTTGTTAAGGTTGAAAAGGTGTTATCCTGCGCTAGTGCTTAGCGGGCCAGAAGTTTACGTGGCAGTACTGCTGGTTTGACTTACTGTTCGTGAGTATAAAAATATATTGTTCTTGAAAGCTGTGTTTATACATTCCGTACAAGTAGTACGCATGCTTATTGCTGTAAAAGCCAATTATACGTGCAACGAATTCAATAAACATTGTTTCATGTATAAACTGTGTTTGCTTCAAATTCAAATAGAGTGCCACTTCAAATTATATACACCCAAGTCTGGGTAGAAGTGAGCATAGAATCTCTATAGGTATATTATGTAGGTATCTCCCGCATCAAAATACACATAACTTAGATCCTAAGCCTTTTATGATCGTACTTTAGGCTTCTGTGTACTAACCCTATTAAATTCACTTACCTAAATGTTAACCTATAGCGAAAATTTCTCCAAGGGTTGCCGACTTGGATTTAAAGACTTTCTGTTTTTAATTGTACTCCGTAATAGAAAAAGAAATTTTGCACCTTGGAGCATTTTTCGTTTGAAAGAAAATACAAATATTTTTTTTTTTTTTAATTATTCGGGGGAAAAATCTGGTATAGAATGTTTAAAACGCTCATAAATTTCTTTGGTGGATAAATTTTACAAAATGAATCCTAATTCAAGGTGCAAAAAACTTCGGGCTATCTGAAAATACCATTTTTTTATTGGCAGCATTTATGTAGCTGTAAATAGCAGACAAATTTTCTCCGTACGTTAACACTGAGGTGAGTGAATCCAATAGAGTTTGTACACAGCAGCCTTAATATCACTGACATGAAAGAAAGAAGTTTTATTTTAGGCTGGCCACTCTGGAGAGGCGGGTCTTATGAAACAGTTTCATGAAATGAGATACTCAAGTTCACCATTCCATTTTAAAACGCAGAGATGCGTCCACTGAGTTTAAGGGGACAGTGGACCTTCAAACCTAACTTTTTTTGTTTTGAATGGATTTGCTTGAAATTTGAATATGTGATTAGTACCACAGATATGTAAAAGTGGTTAAAATTTAAAGATGAAATATTAATAATTTATGAATTATTAATTATCAATTATATCAAAAATTGGCCTAATTAAAAATGTTCCATGCGCATTTCTTTTGCATATAATTTAATAATTTTTATTTACAGGATACCTTACAGAACTAACAATGAAACTTATTGCTTATTTTAAGCATTCATTAAAAATATAAAGAGAAAAAAAAATAATAATACTGAAAACACCTTTTTTATTACGCAAAATACCTATAAATCATTTTTTCAAGTACAAAATTTAGAAATTCTGAGCTACGAAGCATAATTTTTTTCAACAAGACTTATTTGATATACAGTTAAGTATGTAAAACTTAAATTTCAAAGCAATACGATCATTAGAAATGCGCCTGGAGCAGTTTGAATATTCGTATGACATGAAAATTTTTATTTTGAGAAAAACTCATTTAAAGTTATTGCTATTAGCAACCACATAATATCTAAATTAAATGCAAATGCCTATAACTAGGAAAGTAATCGCAGAAATTAAAAATTCGTTTTGCAACACATTCCTACTCGTCCGTAGTTTCACAATTTAATAACATAAAAAAATGGAATTTTTGGACAAATTTCATAATTTTGAAAGTCCACTGTCCCCTTAATAAAATTTAAGTTGCACGTGTTCGTGAAACCATCGTTTCATGAAACTTGTCAGTATGTTTCAAGCAATGACAACTTCGTGTAGAATGAGTTCTGTCACTTCTAAGTGGATGAACCCTGTACTTACGCTTTTTTTTTTCTTATTTTGCTGCCATCCACAGAGCATGACTATATCCTCGTTATCAGATGACATCGTAGTAACTGTAAACTATAGTTTAATCAGTATAGGAGACATCATGTGAAATTTGTCAAAAAACAAATTTCCTAAAACTTATTTAAAAAAACTAGTCTCTTCAGTGTAGGCCCGCATTAGACATACTATGGGTATTATATTTTCACTTATGTGTATTATGCATATATTGATGTTATTCCTAATACCCCCTGGTCGGAAATTACAGACCAGATCCACATAGGCTTCGGGTAGTGAGGTTCCGGTTTATAATAGCATCACAAGTGTCAGAATACGACTTAACTACGTAGGTGCCACCACAATTTTGACCTAGCAGCCGCAAAGGCGACATTTGGGGGAGATAGTACCTTCCTCACCAACTTACTTCATAGAGGGACTTTCTGGTCTACTGATTTAACGTGCCCATATCCGGCCTCGACACGAAGTTATTTAACGGCGCTTGCCGGGATTTGATCCGAGCTCCTTCTGCAACGAAACACGACGCGCTACCGGTAGGCTACCTCGGATCCCGTTATTTAAATATTTACTTGTATTAAGTATATATTTTGTAAACAGAAATTTAAAAATAATCTGTTTGGTCTAGATAAAAGACAATACTGTTTATTACAACTTTAGTTCCTTTATATAGCACTAAGACTTCAAAGAACCCAAGATTTACTGTCCTTATAATACAGATAGTAAATTCTTTCATGGCGGACCACCTACATTCGTTCCCTATTTAATCTGTAATTCCAGTTATTCTGTAAATTGTTTATTACAACTTTAGTTCCTTTATATAGCAGTAAGACTTCAAAGAACCCAAGTTTTACTGTCCTTATCATACAGATAGTAAATTCTTTCATGGCGGACCACCTACATTCGTTCCCTATTTAATCTGTAATTCTAGTTATTCTGTAAATTGTTTATTACAACTTTAGTTCCTTTATATAGCAGTAAGACTTCAAAGAACCCAAGTTTTACTGTCCTTATCATACAGATAGTAAATCCTTTCATGGCGGACTACCTACATTCGTTCCCTATTTAATCTGTATTTCTAGTTATTCTGTAAATTTTGTTACTCAATGCCATCAATTCAGTTAATTAAGGAAGATAAAAAGAAGTGCAATTTAATTAAATTACTACAAAAATAGTAAATTAATTATTTTGCAGAAAGGGGGAAATGGAAGATTCCAATTTACAAGTATTTTTGTTAGTGTTCGCTTGGAATATTTTTTGCACTCTATAATAACCAAAAAAACGAGACCTCTTATTCTTTTTTGCCTAGAAGTTTTTGATACTCCACAGTAAACTTTAAAACCAGAATTATTTTCATTTATTTGGCACAATTAAGACTTGGCGGTAAATTTTAAATGTATTTTTTTTTCTCTGAGAACCCCTTTTTCTAAGCTGTTAAAACTTTCTTTTAAATTGGTAAACATTTTTTTGGATTTCAATGCAATACTCAATTATTGTCATGCGATAGTTTTCTTCTTATTAGCATTTCTGTTTTTTCTCTCGAGAAAGGAATTTTTAACAAAAAAATTATTATAGTGAACTAGTTTTGTGAACACTTTAAAAAGAAATTGGGCTGCAAAATAAAGATTTCTAACATCTACATTTTCTTCTACAGGAGATTCTATGCATTCATGTATATGAGGATTCAGTAGTGTTAGCAATGTAATTTTGGACGACCTTTTCTGATCTCAGTTATTTCCCTTCTCTCTTATTTGTTCTCGTATCAAAAATGTCTATTGGATGTCTTATTAAGGGGACTCACGACCCTTAAGTCGAGGAAATAAGGCATATTTTCATACTTTTTGACTCTTTGTAACTATTTCAATTTACTCCCAATTTTTCCAAATTTTATATATATGATAAATTATATTTATTTTAAAAAACAAATTTTCAACTCTCAAAATAATTTTAAATACTTTTTTATATGTTTTACATATACCTTGTTTCTTAAGAATTTTTATTGTATACTGGCTTGCGCGCAGAACTATGAAATAAATTTTACACTTAAATGTATAATTCCTGTTTTATATTTAAAATAAATAATTCGAGATACAATTGAACATAAAACATTCAACATTAAAATATTTTTTTCAATTTTTTTTTTTTAAACTGCTCAAAATATACTTAAAATTTCCTTAAATTTTTGCATCAATTTATCCCTGAAAAAGTAACAAAATGTGCAGTGATTGCAATAATTCTAGTTCAGACGCAATAAAATAACATGATTATGCAGTGATAAAAATTTCATGGAATTTGTTTCATAGTTTTTGAGATATCAATTGCGGAATGATGCAAAATCACATTTTGAGAAAAATGAATTTAAAATTTTCCTTACCATAAACTTGATCAGTAATTAAATATTTAGAATATCAATATCTCCGGAACTAAGCGGAATATTTTCGTGCGGTTTGCTTTATTTTGCTCAGAAATGATCAGGCTTTAACATATATTTTTTCCAAGATATCGAATGATTTAAAATTTAAGGGTAGTGAGTCCCCTTAAAAGATACAATTGGATCTTTCTGGGATCCTGTGTAAGTTTATAAATACATGTGATGTTATTTTTCAGCAAGTCTGTGTCTATATCTGTTGTAGCTTGTATATGTTTGGCTTAATATAAATAAATGTCTGTTTCCCCGGTCCACGATATATTTTAACTTAACGCAGTTGCCTCTCTTATTCTAACAAGTAGTAATATACATTTCGCCTTCCGCAAGTGTAACGGGACAGCTCAAAAAATGCCATTTTGAGAAAATCACACTTAAAGTTCTTCCCCTCCAAGAGTTAGTGTAATAGTCAGACTTGCAACGTCATGCGGCACCTATTGTATCTATTGAATTCCTGTTACCCACGAAATGTAGACTTCTAAAACGTGAACCCAGATGTACAGAGAACTCAAAAATTGGTCATTTTTGAGTTGTTCCGTTACTCTTGCCGGAAGGCGTTATTAAACTTTTAGAAAATAACAAAATTATTGGGTTTATGAAAAAGTTTCCAGGATTTTGTATAATTTTATTTCATAACATTTATTTCAATAAAAAAATATGAATTATTCAACAAAATAAATACCATCCACAATCAAGTACTAGTCCATCAATTTGGCACATCATGGATTCCTGCCGAGTAAAATTCAGGCGGTTTTGAGTCAAAGTACTCTGTAAGTGCCATTTTGACTTCCCCAATATCAACGAACTGCTTTCCATCTAAGTGTTGCATAGAGCGGAAGTGGTGATAATTGGGTGCGATGTCTGGGCTGAATGAGGGGGAAGAAAACCCCAAGCCTAACTCAAGCAAACACTTTGTCACGTAAGGTTTATTTCAATGTCATAAAGACAGCGCACGATATTCATCTGTGGACGCCTAGTGTGGATGGAATTTGCCAGACTCTGCAGCTGAGTACAGTAGAACTCGATGGTTCTACTATGCTACCAAATACTTGTACCAAATCCAGGTATACCAAATACTCGTACTCAGTGAAAGCAGCTCCCAGTGGATGGGTCCACAAAATTCCCGTCAAACGCACAGCATACATAACCTGGATCTGGAGCAATTCTGGTTTTGAAACGGCTTGTGCTGATTGTCCAAAGTACGTCCATGAACTTTTCCGCATGCAGTTAACGTAAAGACAGTACCTTTCCTCTCCCGTGACAATGGTATCAAGCCAGGCGTATAACGCTGCTTAGAGAGAAGTTTAGTAGACATCTCCCTACAAAATTCCTCATTTTCTTCCAAATCGGAAAGTATTTTAACATTGATCTGGTTCTTAGTGTAAGGTATACATAAGATTCGATTCACAAGAATCGAACTTTTGAGTGAATAAATTAAAGAAGCTGCTTGAGATAT
Source organism: Dolomedes plantarius (assembly GCA_907164885.2). NCBI lineage: Eukaryota > Metazoa > Arthropoda > Arachnida > Araneae > Dolomedidae > Dolomedes > Dolomedes plantarius. Next base: position 124,264,002 of record OU015502.1, read on the forward strand.
GCTAATTTCGGCATACCCGCTTGGTATAAATACCATGCAGCTTGATTAGAAAGAAGAGGTTGAAGAAAAGGTTGATAGATAAGCCAAGTAAGGGAGCTAGGAGGTAAGCAGCTCCAGGTGTTAACCGGTGCTTGTGCTTAGGGGGCCCAAAGTTTACGTGGCAGAACTGCTGGTTTGACTCTCTGCTGGTTTGTGAGTATTGCAAAGTGTATTTTTATTGAATGCTAATATATATTCCGTACAAGTAGTACGTATGCGTATTGCTGTAAAAGCAAATTCTATATGTGCAACGAATTCAATAAACATTGTTTCATGTATAAACTGTGTTTGTATCAAATTCATTTAGAGTGCCACTTCAAGTTATATACACCCAAGTGTGGGTAGAAGTGAGCTATACTCTACAACCCTTTCAATGGCAGTGAGGTGCCGAACCACGGTGGTGTGATCACAACTAAGTGTCTTGCTCGTGGAACACGTGTGGGATCACGTGTGGTCAGACTTCCAAAATCTGGAGCAGTTCATCATTCAAAAAGGTCTCAAAATTCTGGGGAAATTTTGCACCAAACCGATATTTATTAAAAGCTTCTTATAATCGTCATAATAAACTAAAAATGGCTGTTGGTTTCGGGTAAATAGGTAAAATAATCTCATCAGGCCACAGAGTGGCATGTTGGTTTCAGGGGCAAACTACGGGTGTAATAGTCTTTGTAATCTTTGATAAAGATATATATAACGAAAGAATAGAACCTTCCAGAAAAACTTTTACGTTCGTAACTTTTGCTTAGTCATTTAGCATTATAGATAATCAGTTAACCTAGATAGGTATTCCTGGTGTTCAGCTGAGGAGATTTTTTTCAGTATACTTCTAATCAGAGACAAACAAATGTATATTTCTGGACTTTGTTATTAGCATAATAAGATGGATTTATTCTATTATAAAATATTGCTTACTTTTTAAAATTTAAAATTTTTCCATACGTATATGTTTCGGAGGGTATTAAATTATTAATCGCTACAAAATCCAAGTTATTTAAAAATCAAATTCAATTTTTTTAAGTAACACTTGCATGTCATTTAATTTTTTTTAATGAAGAAAACAGAATTTAAAAATGTGCATTTAATAAGCAAATTTTTTAATTTTGTTCTTTTACAGACAGTTTACATTTAAATCTAGAGAGCATATTTTTTAATATTTTCATATTTTCAGTAAATATTTTTAACGAACCATGAAATCCTTTTCACCTGCTGTCACAAAGAAAAATTTTTTTCATAAAATTTGAAGTAAAATAAATTTTGAAAATATGAGGATTGCATTCAAAAGTCAAATTTCAAATGCAGAAAACAGAATTTAAAAAATTTTGTTTATGAACATGCGAGAAACTTTCTGCCAGTATTTTGCTCTTAGTATTTGAATTACGTAAGGCATTTCTTAACTTCGTTTAATGATTTGAAAGGCAATTAATGCACCGTCTTTAGCCTCTCGAAAGAACGAGGGGTGAAACAAAATTTGGGGTTCAGCGCTAGTTTTATTTCAACATCGGGCTTGATGATGTGAAATACCAAATGCTGTACCGGTTTTAGTCTCTCGAAAGATACAAGATGTGAAACGGAATCTGTGGTTCAGCGCCAATTTCTTTAGAGCGAAGCATACTCTTGCGATTTAAACAGGAAACATCGAGATGCAGATGATAGGTGGGAAACAAAATAGATTCAAAAGAGAAATTTAAAATTTCAGGAGAAACTAATTAGAAAAAGTTTGAACTGCACATAAAACACTGTTGTTTATAACATTTTTCTTCGTGATCATAACTAATCTTATGGAAATCCAAATAATACGTACTTTTTATACTTTCGTAGAAGAACGTATTAAAGACCAAACTATATGTATCCTTGATACTTTCGTAGAAGAACGAATTAAAGACCAAACTATACGTACCCATGATACTTTCTTAGAAGACCTTATTAAAGACGAAACCATACGAAATCTTGATACATTCGTAGAAGAACGTATTGAAGACCAAACTAAACGTATCTTTGATACTTTCGTAGAAGAGCGTATTAAAGACATATACCACTGATACTTTCGTAGAAGAACGTATTAAAAACCAAACTAAACGTACCCTTTCGTAAAAGTAAGTATTCAAGACCAAACTATACGTACCATAGGTACTTGCGTAAGAGAACATATGCAATACCGAACTATATGTACACTTGATACTTCGTAGAAGAACGTATTAATTATTTTAGTATACTCCATAGGTACTTTAAGGTGCAATGACGTAAATTAAAATTTTGATGATGAAATCGTTCATAAGAGCACATTAATTATTTTAGTATAGTCCATGTGTACTTTAAGGTGCAACGACGTAATTTAACATTTTGATGATGAAAATATTCATAATGTCAACTAATTCCGACTTGGATATTTGGGAAAAGTTTAATATCTGTGTTATTGCTTCATTATCAATTATCCTAGGGTGAAAAAAAAACCTTAAGAAGAAAAGTTCACAATGTAAGTACCAGAATATTAAAAAATATTTAAAAATTGTGTAGTTTTACATCAAGTCATCCTCCCAAGAGAGTTTTCGTGGAATAAGGATGGAAATGTGCATTGCATTAACGGTAGAAAACTTCAATTAAAGCTAACCTCATTTCATCTTTAGAATTTTTAGCGGAAATAAGAGAAAAAACTACGAGTCATGTTTGTTTTGATAGTAAAATGGTTTTAATGAAATCTCTTTAAATTTAGTCGTATTTTAAACGTTAAAATTTAGAATGTAACATGATGAAAATGACGCATTTTATACAATATAATATAATAAGTGTTCCGATTGGAACTATTTGAATCTCGCGGAATCACGTCACTTGTGACGCGAAGCTGTTCAGCGCGCATGCGCTATTTTGTAACTCTTTCTTTCCCTTTTTTCTGTAGAGCAGATTAGATTTAGATTTCGAATAGATAACATGTTCTTAAATTTTTTATTAAATTTTATTCTCAAATTTTATCAGCATAGAATTTCTTTTGAGTGTATTCTTGATTTATATTATAGATAAGTTGAACCACACATTTAAACAGATAAATAGTCCAACAGAGATAGATAAAATTAATACGAAAATAGACAAAAAACAAACAGAAATCAAGCACTCTGGACATCCACGCACCAACGGCAAAATTCTGTATAAGTGCCGGAACTGAACCATAAAACAACAGAGGTAACCGACAGGTCTCGTCATCAGGGAGCCTAACCATGTCAGTTACCTCAAGGGGAACTTTCTGAATAGGATGCAGGTAAGCCCAAAAGACATCCCAAGGCCCCGAGTCCCCCAAAGAAGCAATAAGTCAAAAAGAAAATGAAAATGTTTTATGGTTCAGTTCCGGCACTTATACAGAATCTTGCCGTTGGTGCGTGGATGCCCAGAGTGCATGATTTCTGTTTGTTTTTTGTCTATTTTTGTATTAATTTTATCTATCTCTGTTGGATTATTTATTTGTTTTTTTCATTATGGGGATATGAAGCTTCTGCGATATCCTCTATTGAAAATGTTTTCTTTGCAGGATAAGTTCTAGTCATTTAGCAGTCTATGCTTGAATTTTAATTTTGTTTTTTTCTATTGTTTACTTTTTACATTTAAACAGATTTAGAAAGAGATTTAAAGTAAGTGATTTTAGATACCTACCACTGGACGCCAAGAACAATGAGCAAAATATGACATTAATGTTATATCACTGGAATTGGTTAGTTCTTGAACTTCAGAATTTAAAGTAAGAGACCATTGAAATGGCAGATTTTGTTACGGTATATATGATGTTAAAATGATAACTTATTAGAATTGGTCAGTTTTTGACGTAAAGAGAAATTTTCATGTTAATTTCCTATAACACATTAATCATTTGAATTTTTGAATTATTTACAGGTATTCTAGTATTCTGTACCATAGTTAGTACGTTAAAACTATCCTATTGCTGAAAGTGAAATTTAATAGTGCTACTTTTTATGTAACTTTCCCAAACAGGCAGCTTTAATACAATTTATTTTGAGGAAATATTTCGGTATGTATAGAGTTATAACATATTTTTCCCAAAGAAAAGAACCGGACGATATCCAAATGGCATTCGGTATCCGAGTCCGTGGGTTCGAATCCCACTCTCGGCAAGGGCGTTTGAAGTCGTTCAGAATCGGCTTAACCCTTTCAGTCCCAAAAGTTTATTACTCATTCTAAAAATATGAAATTCCTGAAATGAACTCATTTTATGTCCAGTATAAAAGAACAGAAAGAAAAAAAATTTTTTTTAATTATTTAATCAAAATTTTAAATGATTCCAAATGGCATCATTGGGAATTAAGTAGTGCTTGAGTTAAAAATAGAGTTGATGCCATTTGGAATCATTGGGAGTTGATGGTAGGTGGAAAAAATTAAATATTTTAATGTATTTTGATCTATACATGTATCTGAAGCAAATAATATATTTTAATGAATAAAAAATATATTTTAATGAATTTTAACAATTTATTTTAATAATTATTTTAATTTATTTTACATGAAATTTTTTAAAACAATTATTAATTTTGTTAAGGCAAAGTGACACATTGCATTTTTCACACATTGTTCTGATGTACGATTTGATACACAATTTACATCTTTTTCCTTCTATAGGAAGAGGCCAGTGGCCTAAATTGTCAATAGATCAAATAGATCCCCATTCATTATCAAATAAAGAGCTTTATCTATCGATAAAAATTCCGATTTTCTTTTTGGCATGTTAAAAGATTTTGAAGCAAATCAGTAGAAGTATACTTATATTCAATTAATACTATTCAAGTATTCAAATTTGGTACAACCATGTGCTACAACCGCTAGCAATCGTAAATAAACGTTTGGAGGTGTTGAGTTGCGCACCCCATTGATAACTCCCAGTGATGCCATTTGGAATCACTCGTTTTTGAAAAAATATGCAACAAATATTTCGGATAATTTATTTAAAAAAATTGCCAAAATATGATTTTTACACTTATTTAAAAATGATAAGAGGCTAATTTAAACATTATTATTTTTTTAATTACATCTAAAATGAAATTGATTTTAACGTGTTTTTAGATTTCAGTTGACACTCAAACATCAAATATTTCTTCCTTTACTGGAATAGTGCTGCCATGTATAGGGTAAAGGAAAAAATAATTTTGCATAGAAAAATGTACAAATATTTCAATAAAATTTATTTGATATCAGTGACAGTTCTGGCGGCTGAGAAAAAAAATTCTGAATATCATGATTCCAATTGGCATCACTGGGAGTGAAAGGGTTAAAACAGTAGGAATCGATCGAATTAACCCTCGTGTATCAAAAAACGACCGTACGGCTCCGAACCAAACTAAAACCAAACCAACCCAAAGAAAAGACTATAAAAGTAATTTTTATTATTTTTTAAGTTAACCTTTTCCTTGAGGGGTGGGATAGCATGTATCACAAGACTACGGACCCAAGATATTTTATATATATATATATATATATATATATATATATATATATATATATATATATATATATATATATATATGTATGTATGTATGTATGTATGTATGTATGTATATATATATATATATATATATATATATATATATATATATATATATTTATATATATATATATATACATATATATATGAATATATATATACATACATACATACATATATATATATATATATATATATATATATATATATATATATATATATATATATATATATATATAGATAGATAGATAGATAGATATATATATATATAGATATACATATGTAACACCTTTAATGGCCGTTCTTACAAAGGGGGTATGAAATTTACTGTTCTAAAGAAGAAATCTGAAAAATGGGCCCCTTAAGCTAAAGGTTAATGATATTTTGTCAGAATAAAATAGAGCTTTACTTGGCAAACAAAAAGAAATGCTTAAAATTTTCTTAAAATACCTCACAACAGATATGCAAAAAGGGGCAATTTACAGAAGTTAGTACATTAAAACTTACCTGTTACTGAAACTGGAATTTATGGTTCTACATTTTATGTGAGTTTTGAAAAATGCAGTTTCCATATACCGTAAAATTTCGACTATAATATGCACCCGAGTATAATACTTATGCTTGATTTTCTGCAAAAAATTTCGGAAAAAATTAAAATTCGACTATAATACGCACCCATAACTTTTCAATATTGTATTTAAAAATTCCACAAATATTTATTAGCATAAATAAAATTTGTAATAAACAGAAACAAAAACGTCGAAGTCGGTAGAAAAACACTTAAATTGTTAATTCAAAACAAACGATACTGTCAAATTGTCAGTCACATTCACTAGAATACAGCTCATCTATTGTTATTGCATCCATGTCACAATTATTGTTGCCATCGTAATATATATATCGCCATCATCACTGGGAGTTCCGTTTGTTTAAAAGGAACACCTGCTTAGTAACCGGGTGGACGAATCACGGAGTGCAGATGCGCACGCACCCGTGTTGTGGCAATGTCTTACAGCTGCTGTACGTTCGTTTATCCAATGTATAAAACTACGTTTTTGTGTACGCTAGTATAATACACACCCTCTATTTTGCGGACAAAAATGGGAAGAAAATGTGCTTATTATACTCGAGATTTTACGGTAGTTTATTTTGTGGAAAATTTTCGGTTCAGTTTTCTATGATGTATAGAGTTATTACATATTTTTTCCAAAGAAAATATAACAACAGTAATTATATATATAATAGCCGTTGTCTCTGTATAACACTTCCGGGCTGTACTCATCTTTCAATTGAAGCCCTCAGTAAACAAACAGCCGGTTAGGCTTAATTTCAATTTCAGATGTGGATCAGAATTTTTTCTTACCTAAAAACTGATATTTTCTCCATCATATCACGTTTGTTCAGCCTATTTTTCTATAAAACATTCAGAACTAAAAAAAAATTGGATGCATTTAGCTGTATATTTAACAGTTTTTAAAAATCTGTTTACTTTTGCGATGAATTCTGAAAGAAACAAACTTGAATGTGAATGAATCAAGTAGCTCAAGTATTCATATCGCGTAGTGAGCTGTAAAAAACTGGATGGCAGTCTACTACTCCAATCGCATGAAAAACTAAATAAATAAAAAATAATGAAAGGGTTTGCTTTTACAAGGTGTGGATAAAATGCAATATTGTTAGGTAATTCGGGATATTTTTTAACTTTCATTTACTTTTTCCATTATGACGTCATTTTTAGTATTATGACGTCAAAATGACGGGTTGGATGGCAGTCTACTACTCGAATCGCATGAAAAACTAAATAAATAAAAAAATAATGAAAGGGTTTGCTTTTACAAGGTGTGGATTAAATGCAATATTTTACATAATTCTTGATATTTTTTAACTTTCATATACTTTTTCCATTATGACGTCATTATTAGTATTATGACGTCAAAATGACGGGTTACCTTCTAGTTATTGATATATTCACACAAAAATAGACATAAAAAATCCTCTACAATTTTCTTTCAATATTGTAAAGATCGTGTTTATATAGGTTTGAAACAAAAATGAAAATTTTCATTTTATGAGTCTCATTTTATGAGTCTCATTATGTACTCTCATTTGCCACATCACACTGTAATTTCGCAAATTTACGAGTGCTCCATCTATAACCAAGCCACGATATTGATGAGGCAACATCCGTTTCCACTTTGTATTGGTAGGGAAGCTACACTACTGAACAAAAGATCCTTAGAGTCAAACTCATAAATATTTCACGTTCCTCATGCATTTTATGAAGAAGTAATTGGAATAACAAATCGCATACAATATTTCAACTCTTGCAGATCGATCGACGTGATTTATTAAAACGTTATTCCGAATTTCGGATAATAAGTATTTCAAGCTCCAATTATTCACAACGTCTTGCACTGTTCAGACCTACCTTCATTACTTTCGGTAAATTTCGAAACGCAGTTACTAGAATATGAATATTTGAAATTTCGCTTTAAAGGCATTTTAAATGAAGTGACTTTTGCTTAGTGTAGATAGCAGCAAACATTTATTTAGTAAATAATAGCTGTTATAAATTTTAATTTGCTTCTCGATATTATGGAAAAGACCTATCTTGCAAAGAATCTCTTTTCTGTGTTATAGTCTTGTGTTTAAAATATATGAGATTGCTAACGCTGCGTTATGTTTGTACAAAAAATGATTTTTAATTGGATTAAATAAAGCATTATCATAAAAACTTTATTCTTATTAAATATTAATAAAGATTCAAGAAAGTTTGTGACATCATCAATGTCAAGTTTGATATATATGTGTTCCCCCCCGAGGGCATATTTATCTAATTTTGACACTCTATTTGACCCTTTTTAGTTCACTTCCACCTTTATGATTCTATGTAATGATGTCATATTCAAATATTTGGGAATGATCTCAGTGGAAGAAGATAATTTTTTTGTTAGTTGAACTTAAAAGCTTCATAACTTAGTCTCTGGGCTGGAAGTAGTCTAGTGGTAGCGAGTCAGTTTTCAGTGCTGACAGAGCCCAGATCGAATCCCGACAAGCATCATTAAATAATGCTATATATGGGCACGTTAAATCCGTAGACCGGAAAGTCCCTCTATGAGGTCGGAGAGGGTGGGAGAGGGTATGATCCCTATAAATGCCGCTCCTGGGGGGTGCTCGGTCGAAATTGCGTTGACAACTGGCTAAATAGGAGTCCGACTCTTGTGGTGGCATTATAAACCGGATCCGCACCACTCCTTGCTGGCCTATATGGACTTGGTCTGGAATAAATTGAGACCAAGAGGCATTAGAAACAGAAACAATAACTTAGTCTATTCTGGTTTGAGAGCCCATTGGCTTGTCATTTTTGCTAGACTTTTGCTTCGAGTCATAGGGCCTGTTCACATAGGAGTCCTTTGCTTTTCGTTAAGGAAAAGATGACGTTGAGACGAAAATAAACCAGTCATATGCCTCCAAACGATTAGCAATGAAATTTTTAACGCCTATGATTGGTTTATTTTCATCTCAACGTCATCTTTTCCTTAACGCAATGCAACGGACTCCTATGTGAACAGGCCCTTAGTCTCGTATGAGTAGTTCTTTCTAGATTTTGCCTAAACATAGTTTTGATCGAATTGAGCAAAGTTTGTTGGTAATCGTACAAATCAACAACAGTGAAAACTTCAAGTCCCAATTACTGTTTGCTCCAAAAGTAAAGTAACGTTATTTACAACCATTAGGGGTTTGAACAGCGTTGTTTTTTTATTAATAGATTGTATATAGGTGTTGGAGACCAGGAATAAAGGGTGTATGTTAATAATTTATTCTTCTTTATTACTGGAAATAATTAATGAGTCTGTAGATTACAGACTTTTGTTTTAAAAACCCTCCGTTTACCCATTTTAAATAAATCGATACCAACGAAAAGCGCCATACGCTTAAAGGGACAGCGGACTTTCCACCTCGTTTTTATTTAATTTTCCATTCATATCTCTGCATACAAAATGAAAAACTAATATCATATTTTACTACATTGAAGACACTTAGAATTCACAAATAAATATTTTAGGGCAGAATAAGGTTTTTTTTCATATTTCTTTTTCAAAAATGGCAGACTTCTTCGAAATGCTCCATGCATATTAATTTTCTTCTGATTTCTTCCAAATTTCTCAGAATTGTTCATTGAAGTGTTTGTCACAAAACCGTCCATCATTCTTTGAAACTACATATATTTTCCAGATTTATGACCATGAAATAAAGTAAAAAGATACAAAAACATAAAAATAATAACAGTCAGATTTAAAATATATATATATTTATGGCTTCTGATTCATACAAAAGAAATGAAATTCCTAGTTATGTTTATATTTATATGGTAAGCTTAAATTTTAAAAAAATTACTGTTTTTAAATGATATGGTAAACGTTTGGAGCATTTTAAAAAATGATAATTTTTTTTGAAAAAAAAAATTTTAATTAGACCCTAAACTGCCACAAAATACTTATTTACAAATTCGAAGAGCCTGTAGTGTAGTAAAACATAGTATCAATTATTCTTTTATTGTATATAAAGGTAAATATTGAAAATGAAAAAAAAATTCAGGAAGTCTCTTCTAACGAAACTACCTCGTGTTATTAACGTAGAATTACTTATCGTTGCTTACCTCTTTTGTATATATGTACATATGTGTTATGTATATAAGTATCTATATATATGTACATATGTACAGTGGAATCTCTATCGATCGTTTTCGGATCCATCGTTTTCCCGTATGTGTCGTTCATTTTATCCAGTCCCAACGATCATATTGCTTTGTTATGTTTCCGCATCTATCGTTTTCCCACATTTATCGTTCATTTCAATCGGTCCCTTCCAAAAAATATAGTTCAAGATTCCACTGTATATATATTTGTCTAAATTTTGACGCGTTTTGGTACGTTTCTGTTTAACTGTTTACTGCTTGCCCAAGCCAGACAGGCTGGGTTTGGCGCTCTGCGGAAATTATAACTCGCGACGACGTGCGGTTTTAGCTCCTGAAATTTTGCTTTCCGGAGAACTGTTATGTAGGAACATAATCCTAAGTTGAAAAACGAGGTTTTGCATTTGAGTCGTTTACGATCATAAGCAGCAACGTGCTCATTACAAACTCGAGAAGCGATACTAGTAACAACGATTGTAACTATTCGTGAGGCTAGTTTTGAAAGTAAAGAAAGATTTTTATCGTTTGAATATGCATTGAAATGGCTTTGTTTAGTCAAAATTTCGTTTTCAAGGGATAAAGAACATTTTCAACCTGTAAAATATGCTATAAAAAAAAGAAAAAAGTGCATGTGACTGGTTTTAAACCTAAGCGACAAATTTATCATATTTTTGTAGATAAGCTAATATGAAGGATTTTAAAAAGTATAGATAGTACACCATTTTAGGCTTTTTTCAAGCAATTATTCCACCAGTTTACTTCATTTGTTGATATTATTTAACAAAATAAGCATCTGTTTTCGACGATTGTATGAATAATTAAAGTACTCTAGTCTAATCGTAATCACATAATAACACCAGTTTCTTCAGAAGCGCAAGAAATAAAAAGCTTTGAAAGGAAATATTAGGCACATGTTTCTCAGCATTCGTACTAGCATTTAGATGGAAGTGAAAGTTAGTTCAAGCAGAAAGGGGAAGGTACGACATAAATCATTCTTTAAAGCTTTGAACTTTGGTGAGATTTCTGAGAGAACATTGTTCTGTGATTCATAGCATTATTATTATTTTGTGAAGGGTGCTGAATACACACCGTATAAATTTGCCCAATGTTAATATTGGTAACTAGAAGGTATCCCGTCATTTTGACGTCATAATGGAAAAAGTATATGAAAGTTAAAAAGTATCCCGAATTATCTAACAATATTGCATTTAATCCACACCTTGAAAAAGCAAACCATTTCATTATGTTTTTATTTATTTAGTTTTTCATGCAATTGGAGTAGTCGACTGCCATCCAGTTTTTTACAGCTCACTACGCGATATGAATATTTGAGCTACTTGATTCATTCACCTTTAAGTTTGTTTACTTTCAGAATTAATCGCAAAAGTAAACAGATTTTTAAAAACTGTTAAATGTACAGCTAAAAGCATCCATTTTTTTTTAGTTCTGAATGTTTTATAGAAAAATAGGCTGAGCAAACGTGATTTGATGGAGAAGATATTAGTTTTAGGTAAGAAACAATTCTGATCCACATCTGAAATTGAAATTAGGCCTAACCGGCCGTTTGTTTACTGAGGTCTTCAATTTAAAGATGAGTACAGCAAGGAAGTGTTATACAGAGACAACGGCTGTTATATATATAATACTGATTAAGAGTGGTATTTAGGTAGAACATATCACTAAAACTAAGGCACTAGCGTAAGTGGTCATTATAAATCAACGAACTAGTGATATTGAATCTCTCACTCTGAACATCACACGTATGTGTACATGTATAAATTACTTGCATGAAGTTAATGTTAAGATGAAGTTAGCTGAAAATATTTATTAAGATAGTTAAAGATAATAAGAAGTTTAATTAAAAATGTAATATGTATTTAACTGCCTGCATAAGGTTTTAAATAAATTAATTTAAAACTCTGTACCAAATACTCATTTTTAAATGCTTTTTTAAATATATTTTAGCAAGAAAAAATCAATTCCATTGATTTTAGCGAAAGGGAAACATTTAGCAGCAAAGCATAATAAATTTTTTTAATCAAACACATTTATTTTTTTTAAGACATGGAAATTTGTTGAAAGAGATGTTTAAAATCATAAGCAGGAAAGCTGAAATGGTATGCTTGCTCCCAAATTTTACTTAATACTGGTTCCAAAATTCTCTTTTTTAATAAAGAACAACCCCTGTCCTATAGCGCAATCCATGAACAACCTAATATAAAAACAATATAAGCCTTTAGCCACATGCTGACACCCTTCTCAAAATTATGGTACGGTATGTGGCCAAGAATGAATCTATTGTAAAGGCTGCAGAGGCAGGGGTAAATAGGGGCTTGTAAACCAGGAGGAAATAGAAGAATAGCTGTCGGTGTGGCCATTGATAGCTATCTAAAGTCTATAAATATTGCAAGATGGACGGTCGTTATTTTATGGCCCACAGTAAAACCTTCAAATGATAAGGGTCAAAGTGGTATTGCAAATGAAAATTATGGAGGGGAGGTACTTCGTAGACTATGGACAGGGTGGTATAATAAGGTACCAATTGGGGCAGGAACTACTGAGAGAAAAACAGCCCACTGCCCAATGAAAAAGAGGGGCGGGCCAGAATAGCCCCCCTGTAAACGAACAACAGCCCCTCCAAGTACGAAAGGAATAGGAGAGGAGGTCCAGATTTATCTCAGACTTTTTTCTTAGAGCTCAGATGATAGAGAGTCTAGGAGACGTTTCAGTAACCCGCCGAGATGTTTCTGCATATGGCGTGATTTTGGGTCCCTGTCGTCAATACCATCTTTCATCGCTACATACTTCAGCTGTAATAAGTGCCTCCTAATAGACTCTAAAAATCATTACTTTGACCATATAGTTTGCCTCTGCTTCTGAGTTCTCGTATGTAAAATGTTAATATGAAAGGGAACATTGCGCTTGTAGCAATTACAATATAATTGAATTTTGTGATTTATTAAATAAATGTATGTTAAAGGCCAATGCTCTGTCTTCCTTGCTTGCTCCAATATACAGGCATCCATTGTTTTCAGGTTATTAAATAACCTACAGATATGATCGCTGGGACTCTCTGCATGAATATTAAGGAGACTCACGACTCTTAAGTCGAGGAAATAAGGCATATTTTCATACTTTTTGACTCTTTGTAACTATTTCAATTTACTCCCAATTTTTCCAAATTTTATGTTTATGATAAATTGATATATTTATTTTAATAAATAAGTTTCCACCTCTAAAAATAATTTTTAATAATTTTTTTAAATGCTTTAGATATACCTTGTTTTTTAAAGTATTTTTATTGTATATTGGCTTGCGCGCGGAACTATGAAGTTAATTTTACACTTAAATGTGTAATTCCTGTTTTATATTTAAAATGAATAATTAAAAATATAAGTGAACATAAAATATTCAACATTAAAATATTTTTTCAATTTTTTTAAAACTGCTCAATATATACTTAAAATTTCCTTAAATTTTTGCATTAATTTACCCCTGAAAAAAATAACAAAATGTGCAGTGATTGCAATAATTCTAGTTCAGACGCAATAAAATAACATGATTATGCAGTGATAAAAATTTCATGGAATTATGTTTCATAGTTTTTGAGATATCAGTTGCGGAATGATGCAAAATTACATTTTGAGAAAAATGAGTTTAAAATTTTTCTTACCATAGACTTGATCAGTAATTAAATATTTAGAATATCAATATCTCCGGAACTAAGAGGAATATTTTCATGCGGCTTGCTTTATTTTGTTCAGAAATGAACAGTCTTTAACATATATTTTTTTTTCAAAAAATCGAATGCTTTAAAGATTTAAGAGTAGTGAGTCCCCTTGACCACATGAATTTTAAGCACAGCAGTCACCGTTGTCCCAGTGGCATTTAATATCCTTCTGTCTCTGTCGGAGAGTTTCGTTTCCCTTCCCCAATCGCGTCTTGCCTGTGGGAAATATTTTACGACTAAATTTGTACGTTCGAAAACATTCCTTTCGATATCCTCAATGACTTTTGCAAATGAGGTTACCGAAACTCCAAATAGGAGTGCACCTACAATTTGCCCTTTTTGGAAGTCTGTAAGGGTGTTCATTTTTTCTCCACCTTAAGCTAATTTTTCAAAGCACAACTACAAATGCAATGAAACACAGCCTTAACCCTTTGAGGGGCGCCGTCTGCACAGTGCAAACGCCTAAATCTAGTCTTCTTTTCACTTGCATTCAATGTATTTCAGTTAAATGAGCAGAAAAATGGGTAGTGCTGCCATCTGTTATCAGTTTAAAGAAGTAAAAACATTTTGCAACCTTTAATTGAAAAAATTTTCAAAATTTTTAAGGTTAATAAAATCGGAAAAAATTCGGCACTGTGCAAACGGGGGAGGTTGTTGCCCCTGAAAGGGTTAAGGGAACAAGGGATCTTACACTTCTTTTGTTTTAAGTTTTCAATAATTTACTCTTTATACTAAACTAGAAGGTAACCCGTCATTTTGACGTCATAATACTAATAATGACGTCATAATGGAAAAAGTATATGAAAGTTAAAAAATATCCCGAATTATCTAACAATATTGCATTTAATCCACACCTTGCAAAAGCAAACCCTTTCATTATTTTTTATTTAGTTAGTTTTTCATGCGATTGGAGTAGTAGACTGCCATCCAGTTTTTTACAGATCACTACGCGATATGACTACTTGATCTACTTGATTCATTCACATTCAAGTTTGTTTACTTTCAGAATTCATCGCAAAAGTAAACAGATTTTTAAAAACTGCTAAATATACAGCTAAAAGCATCCACTTTTTTTAGTTCTCAATGTTTTATAGAAAAATAGGCTGAAAAAACGGGGTTTGATGGAGAAGATATTAGTTTTTAGGTAAGAAAAAATTCTGATCCACATCTGAAATTGAAATTAAGCCTAACCGGCTGTTTGTTTACTGAGGGCTTCAATTGAAAGATGAGTACAGCCCGGAAGTGATATACAGAGACAGTGGCTATTATATATATAATGAGAATTAATTAATATTCTTTTTTACTTTATTGGAGACACTTAGAATTCACAAATAGGTATTTTGTTTAAGAATAAGACCTGTTTATCAAAACAGTTTTCAAAAATGATAGAGTTTTCCAAAGTGCTCCATGCGCATTACTTTTCTTTTGATTTCTTTCAAATTCCTCAGGAATGTTAATTGAAGAGTTTTCCACAAACCTGTGCATAATTCTTTGACACCACAAATATTTTTTAAATTTTTAAACCATGAAATAAAGCAAAATCGTAGAAAAACATAAAAAACAACAGCCAAATTTAAAAACAATAATTACTAATGGTTTTAGATTCATATATATAAGAAAAAATTCATTGTACAATTATATTTATATATGTACGGTAAACTTATGTTAAAAAATATAAGGTTTTGGAGCATTTTGAAAAATGCTAGTATTTTGAAAAAAAAAATTTCCAAAAGGCATTTTTCTGCCAAAAAATCCTTATTTTGGATTCTAAGGGTTTTAAATGTAGTAAAAAATAATACAAATTATTCTCATTTTGTATATAGCGTTAAAAATTGAAAATTAAAAATTCGAAGCTGAAAGTCCCTTGTTCCTTTAAGGAATTAAGCTTAACTATTTCACAAAAAAGGATCAGTTATTTGTGCAACTAGCTCCTTAGTCAGCAGGAATGAAATTCACTATTTTAAGCACTGTGTTTCCATTAATTCGAATAACATCTGTATATATAATACGACATTTTCTGAAAGAGACTTAACCATGCAATGAGATGCATAGATTTCGATATATGTATATAAAAATATATATTAAATCAAAATTAAATAGCACCGTAATCACTATTTCGAATGTTATCCGCATTAATGGAATGGTAACAATTCTCTTAAAGCGTTTGGGGAAATTAATTTTTTTAATTACAGCTCCAATTAAAAATTCAATGAATATTGCAAGCACCTTTATAGAATATAGCAGTGTTGTGCTGGGAGTGTTGTATTATTGCATATGGCTGTAACACTCTGCATATGCCAGTAACGAAGTGCGAAGCTAAGACCAGATATTAATATGAGTATTCCCTCATTAAGTGCCCCTATTGTACATTTACATATGTATATGCACTTCCGGAAATGGCGTTCGTAGTAATCAATATACAGAATCTGCATAGCATTTCGCGTAGAGCATTGTATTAAATAAGGGCAATGTTTTAATTGCCTAAAATTTAATTGCATGTGGATAAAAAGCGTTATTTCTCTTCATTACTTATGATAAGTCGAACACAACGTGAGTTTTAATAATTGTTTCAGTATGCTTAAATAAATGTATGTATGTATGTATTTAAAAGTGAGGAATCATATTTAAGTTTC
Source organism: Dolomedes plantarius (assembly GCA_907164885.2). Taxonomy (NCBI): domain Eukaryota; kingdom Metazoa; phylum Arthropoda; class Arachnida; order Araneae; family Dolomedidae; genus Dolomedes; species Dolomedes plantarius. The sequence goes on from OU015502.1 coordinate 124,280,576, forward strand.
TTATTTTGGTGCAGAACATTTATAACTATGCTATGAATAGAAAATTTAAATTAAAAATTGTTAAAATTTAATTTAATTAAAACTTAATTTTTTTTATCGTTACATTAAGTTTAAATTTTTCTTCTTATTCACGTCTGGGTGCACTTTAGTAGATACGTTAATGACCTACTCCTAAAGTTTGAAATTTCTCTTAGGATTATCTATATATATAAAACAGTTCCGTAACTGATTGACTGACTGACAGATAACGCACAGACCAAACCATTGGACCTAAAGGGCTGAAATTTTGCATGGCGATTCTTCTTACAGAATAGAGGTGAATTATGAAAGATTTTTCAAAAATTCATCTTAGATTTTTTTAAATTAAATTTTCAAGCTGTTTTCGTAACATTCTTTAAAGTTT
>OU015502.1:124288478-124293886 GCA_907164885.2 Dolomedes plantarius
GATTAAAATGAAAAGGGCAAAATTAAAGTAAAGGAAACACAGTATAGCCAAAGATGACAAAACTGCAAACGTGGCCAATAACTGGCATTTTAATAGTGCTGCTGTTTTCCTCACCACGCTAGGCGTACAGCAAAGGCGCCTTATCCTCCTTTCGCAATATTTGCAAGGCGAGGATTCCCCAGTAGGGATATTTTTCCTTAATCATTTATGAGTTGCAAATAATGTAAAAAGCAATCAATTTTCATAATATCAATCATTTTTTAAATTAAAAAAAATTAGTCCCTGCAAAAGAACATTAACATTATCTCCATTAATTTGAACAGAAAAAAAATATTCACAGTGGGAAAAAAATGTAATTATACAAAAAGAAATTAAACATTATTATACACTACAGCCCTCAATACACTAACAAAAGTTGAAAGCTTTTATATATCTACATTTAAACCATTTATGAGTTGAAATGAATGTAAAAAGCAATCAATTTTTATAATATCTGAATCATTTTGCATGTCAACAAAAAATTAGTCCTTGTAAAAAAAACATTAACATTATCTCCATTAATTTGAACAGAAAAAAAATATTCAGACAGTGGGAAAAAATTTAATTATACAAATAGAAATTAAACATTATTATACACTACAGGCCTAAATACACTAACAAAAGTTGAAAGCTTTTATATATCTACATTTAAACCATTTATGAGTTGAAAATAATGTAAAAAGCAATCAATTTTTATAATATCTGAATCATTTTTCATGTTAACAAAAAATTACTCCCTGCAAAAAAACATTAACATTATCTCCATTAATTTGAATTTATAATAAACCACTAAAAGTCGAAAAGGAAAAATGTCAAATTGTCTTTAGGAAAGTAAAGAATTTTGTAAAGTAAAGCTGAAAAGTAAAAATGTCACTATGTCGAATGTTTGTTAAACAAAATCAATTTAAAATCTCAACACAGTATAAATAAGATTGAAATTGTCGAATGCTTGTTAACCAAAATCAATATAAAACTCAACACAGTATAAATAAGATTGAAATTGTCGAATGCTTGTTAACCAAAATCAATTTAAAAACACAACACAGAAAAAATAAGATTGAAATTGTCGAATACTTGTTCACCAAAATCAATTAAAAAAGTAAACACAGTATAAATAAATTTTAAAAAAAACCTTGTGAAGTGTTATACACATCTCAGAATTTTAGAAGATTCAGCCTTTCATCATTCTTCTACTATTAAATGTTAAAAAGTAAAAATGCCAAATTGTCTAATGTTTGTTAACAAAAATCAATTTAAAAACTAAACACAGTATAAATAACATAGAATTAATAACAGTATAAATATCATAAAATAAATAAACGGTATTGCTCCTCTTATTTGTGTCTTTCAAAAGGCTGATATAAATTAAATTAACGCTTCTCGGTCTGTGGCTTGTCCATTCATGTTGTTGGCTTTGAAGGCTATATTAAAGTCTGTATAGCGTTGATGAAATTCACTTGAGTCTTCTTTCACTTTTCTTTTTTGAAATATAAGTTTAGAGAGCCTCAGGATATACTATATTTTTTGCTCTTCCATTTGGAGCTAGGATGTAGAGATTTTCGGCTTTTCCAACTCTAGAACAACCCACATAATGTTGACCATGGGAGAAACAGGGTTTGAGAAGATGAAGTCCAACTACTTTTAGCGATTGCCCTTGTGCCTTGTTAATGCTCATGGCGAAACTTAAACGGACAGGGAACTGAAGTCTTTTAAATTGAAATGGTATATCGGAAGGGATGATTGGTATCCTGGGAATAAATACGACTTCGCCAGCAGAGTGCCCTGTCATAATGGTGGCTTCAATCACATTCGGCATCAGATTCTTTACAGCAAGTCTTGTTCCATTGCAGAGTGAAGGTGGATGCAGATTTCTCAGCAGCATAATTGGTGCACCAATCTTCAGCTCTAATATGTGAGAGGGTACTCCAGATGGCTCCAACGTATTTAAAAATTCTGTGGTGTAGTGTATCGCTTCTTCTGTATCACAGGTGGTGTCAATCGATTTGTAAACTTGAGCTTTACCTGACAATTCTTGTAAAAGCTGCTTATTGATGACGTTGACATCTTCGTTTCTTGGGGCAAGGATTGCTCTTTCGCACAGCCATGTGTGATCAGTGAAGTGCTGGGCCACATTTGGAAACACCGCCTCTTTCAGTTGTTGTTGAGTTGTCACAATCATTCCAATCGTTCCCATGGCTATACATCCTGTATTATCAGCAGTAATGGCTCCATTTCCAAGTTGAAGAAGGTTATCTGCAAATTGCTCGGCTGAGGGATCACCATTGACATGAACTCGCATGTTTGTTGAAAGACCAAGTCTTTTGATGTCATTCCACACGTAAGACGATTTTAAGCAGGCCTGCATTTCATCTGCCCTGGTTCCACGTGGAATAACCGGAAGTGTCTGTCGAAAGTCGCCAGCCAACACCATAGTTACGCCTCCCATTCTGCAATTGTTACCTCTGATGTCCTTCAGTGTGACATCGAGTGCTTCGAATGCGGCTTTGTGGGACATGGTACATTCATCCCAGACAATTAACTTGCAATGCTTCAGAACCCTTGCCTTTCCTGAATTTTTTGAAATGTTACACGTAGGAGTCTCTGTGTTTGCCAGATTTAAGGGTAACTTGAAAGCTGAGTGAGCTGTCCTCCCTCCTGCCAATAGTGTTGCAGCAATGCCAGAAGAAGCAACAGCCAGGGCAATCTCGTTTCTGTGTCGCACTTTAGCCAAAAGAAGATTGATTAGAAAAGTCTTCCCTGTACCGCCCGGAGCATCCAAAAAGAATATGCCACCGTGACCATTGAAAACTGCTGTTGTGATCTTTTCAAATGCTTCCTTTTGATCTGGGACCATTTTCGGCTCATTTTCCTCTATGTATGTTGCGAGTACATTCGTATCATAATTTCGCTCCATACGTTCTTCACTCGGCAGGACTGAATCAAGGTTTCGATTGGGTTGTGGAAGTCCAAAGCTTTTTAGGTCCAATCCACCCATCAATATAATCTTGTCCTCAATGTCTATTAGCACTCTGTTGAAGATGTCGTCACTGTAGTCCAGATCCATATTCTGCTGCTGCATGCGTGCTTGGTGCAGCATGTCTTGGGACAGGTTCTCCTTATGATTCATCCATAACTGTTCGGGAGATGACATGGAGCATGTATGTAGCATTACAGCAAACAGATTCCGTAAAACCTTTGGTGATCGAGATGCAGCCGCTTCTTCGAGTGCATTGTTCCAGTGGTCATCGTTCTCCAAATGGCCTCTAAGCTGGCAGGCCTTTTTGTAAGTTTCACAGAGTCGTCCCTGAAATGTTTTCAAATCTTCAAATGATTTTGGGCCTGGTACTTCATGCAGCAGGAGGCGCAGGTGAAAGCACTCTGAATTGTTCGGATGGACAGTGTACACCCGGCCCAGTGCATCGCTTGACCTAATTCCTGTTTGCTCAGGTACAACGTGTCCTTGTTTTCGACGGTTCCATGTCTTGTTTATATTGTTCCAAGTGTAGTAATTGGGAACTTGGTTGTACAACAGGGTGCGTGCAAACTCATCTTGGGTACAAAGTCTGAAGAAAGAAATGAGTGTCGTTTCCTGAGGTGTTTGGGCACGTTCAGCAGCGTTTTCTGGTGTGAAGTAGACTGTCTGTCCATTCTCAAGGTGGACGCTCAGATGAATCACTGTGGGGTGGCGCTCATGAATAGGAAAGTTGAGTATTCTCCATACTGCTTCATTGCTGCTGATATATCTTCCCATTTGATACTGGACAATTTCATTTAAGTCATTCTCTTCACTGTTCACTTGAAAAACAGCCATGTCAGATCCTTTGTTAATATACTTATAGACTTAACAGAATTGCAATACTCTACGTTGATATGAGCATTGAAAATTTTTGTTAGTAGAGGGCAATACGGGACAATCCAGGTATTGTCTATAGACACTTGCGATCCTTTATAAACGATGTCAGCCTTAAATCCCCCGTCTTGTGGTGATCTGCGCCGATAAAGTGGATATCCGTTTCGTCCTGTTTGCGTCTCTTTCGAAAATTGGCGCGGGTATCGTTTAGTGCAAATTCCATCTTTCATACATGGAGAGGTTGGATTTATGGATCCGCAGGGGCCGTGTACCATCTGCTTAGTTACAATTGAAAAAAGTCCCGGGTCTTCTTGTTCATTAGGGATTTCTGCACTGATAAAGACATCCACGCGGTGAACGTGTACAGAGTCCTTGAGCCAAATCAGAATGTGAGCATGAGGAAGTCCTCGCTTCTGCCACTCTATCGTGTACATATGACACTGAACTTCTCCAAAAATCTTTGCCTTTGTGATGAGACTCATAAGCATTTTTTGTTTCTGATGAAATACTCTTGCTAACAAATCATGACGATCCTGTGGTTTTTGTCCAACAAATAGTTCTTCCTGTATCTCTGTCCAGTTTGGATTGCAGGTGAAAGTGATGAAGAGGTCTGGTCTGCCGTAGTTTCTCACGTAGGTCATGGCATCTTGAGTACGCTCGTGCATGTAACTTGGACCCCCTGTAAAGCTGGAAGGTAAGATGATCAACTGGCCTATGTCGGAGATATTTCCATCATTCATGACCGCATCCCTCAAATGAGCATACTGTTCAACTCTGAGAGTCCTCTGATTTATTCGTATGTACAATAGTCTTTCCGATTCAATCTTGGCATACATATCAACTACCAATTGGTGGAACAGGTCTTTGCTTCTCAGTAATGTGTTGAAATTTGAAGAACGTATCATCATCCTGTAAGCATATAATTGCATAGCTGAAATCTTCTTAGTTTGGGGCATTCCTGTAGTTGGATCTTTTAGTCGCAGTTCAAAATGATATCCATCCTCCCCCTGCCAAAAGATGAGTGGATACTGTAGCGCGTCGTAGGACCTGTGCGTCTCGGGAATTTTTTTGAGGGTGCCACTTCTTTCTTCTAAAACTATGTCTCTTGTCCCATGTTGTTCACCCACCATGATCAAAGCGACTTCTTCTGTTGCGGGGGCGTTGAACCGCCTCTCATGTTCACCGTGTGGGGTTCTGTCCGCTACGATCACCAATTTGAATTCCCGGCTAATCTTATCCATAGCCGACTTAAAGCTCTGGATGTAACAGTTGTGATCATGCAGCATACCTTGCAACTGTAGTACTATGTCTCGTCTGGTTTGTGGCTTGTTTTTACAGCGATGCTCTGCTTGTTGTGTAGTATCTCCGACAAAGTAAATTTGCAAAAATTTAGGCTCTTCCTTCGGTAGAGGCTGCAGACTGCCGATGCGGTGATAAACTTGACTCTGTACCTTAAATGTAAGCATGTACCCGGGCTCTCTAATTTCTTTCGTTGTGCCAAAAGAGGTCATCTGGAAAG
>OU015502.1:124294386-124401886 GCA_907164885.2 Dolomedes plantarius
CTTATATATATATATATATATATATATATATATATATATATATATATATATATATATATATATATATATATATATAGATATTTATATATATATATATACATATATATATATATATATATACATATATATATATATATATATATATATATATATATATGCATATATATATATATATATATATATATATATATATATATATATATATATATATATATATATATATATATAGTGAGGTATTTAATTTTAACTGCAGTTCACTTGATAAAACTTCATACATCAATATAATACATACATAGATATTATTTAAAACTAGCCTTTCATACTTCAATACTTAGGACCTTAAACGAAGTCTCTAGAAGTCTGAAGCGAGTTTCGTCATCCCAGATCAATAACAATCTGCACGATAAATTTACAGAGTTATATAAATCTCTTGTGGATTATCGACATCCGGTTGCCATGTGCCCCTTAGAAACGTAATGGTTGCTCTACGGTCAGACAGACAGGTCATCAGAACGTGCAGGATTTATGGATAGCAATCAGTAAGGACGTAATCTATTTGGGATCCCAGCTAATGTTGGTTGCAACCTTTAAAGGAAAATCCTCGTTAAAGTGATACACGGCCCACCATTTTATCAAACCAGGAATATTACAATCTCCCTCGCTGTATCTGCGCTTGATATATAGTACGTGTGTATAACATATATTTCTGTACCAATGATACCCTTCGAAAAGGCGCATTACAAGTTATCGACTGAGTAGTTATCCATTATGCGATACACGTCACGTACTGAGAAACTCGAATCTGCGAATTAGAGATTATCACTCCTAGACGATTTATTTTGCAGAATAAAAATTAAAAGCTTTACAAACGCTATAAACGTTGTCAGCGTAACGTTAAAGTATTTGACAATGCCATTAGAATATAATTTTGAGGTTTAGTCAAGATTACTTCTTTCCTTTTGTATTTAAAGTACAAAGTATTATAACTTAAAGGGGGTCCGGGACACATTTTGAAATTTTTTTTATTTATTAAGTTAAAATTTTGAATATTTTTGTGATGGTTAACCATATAATTTGTAAACAAAATCACATCGTAAAACGTCTCAAAAGGTTTTTTAAAAAATTTTAAAATTTAAAATTTTTAATAAAATTGGGGTAATTTAAAATCGTTATAACTCGAAATATTATTTGTCGAATTTCAATTTTTTTCGCTTTAATTAAACAGGAATATTTAAGTTTTAATTATCTTTCACCATTTTTTAAAATATTAATTTTTTTTAAAATTAAAAATATTTAGATTAAAAATTACGAAAAAAATTATGTAACCTATTTTTAAAAAATCATATTTTCAAAAGTAAATATTTTTTTCGAATTTGCTGAATCAAAATTAAAGTAAAATAGTTGAAAAAGACATTTTCCAAGTTTCAACAATTTATCTTTAACGATTCTTTACTTATAACAATTTAAAAACGAGAAATGGGGAAAAAACCCATCATGCAGAAAAACGCACTTACAGGTTTAAACAACGATTGGATACTATTAGGATGTTGCAAAACAAATAATAATTTCTCCTGTTCTAATTAAGATAGAAACGTGATTTAAACGTCATTTTAAACGCAAAAGAACAAATAAATTTTTAATGCAATAATTTTTTTTTCGAAAATTCGAACAATTTTGTGTCTTGGACCCCCTTGAAACAATGATCGAAACAATTACGATCGAACTATTATGATCGAAATTTGTGAACAAATTATAGTGGTGTCCCCGGATCCAGCAGTTAATTAGCAATTAGTTACAAATAATAAATTACCTGGGCTCGAGGTAGCCTTGCGGTAGCGCGCTGGCTTTCGGTGTTGAGAGTGTTAGATCGAATCCTGACAAGCGCGGTTAAATACCTCCGTGTCTAGGCCGCATATAGAACACGTTAAATCCGTAGATCAGGAAGTCCCTCTATGAAGTCAGAGAGGGTGGGAGGGGATTTGATCCCCCAGATGTCACCTCTGTGGCTGCTCGTTCAAAATTGATGTAGCAACTAGTTAAGATGAACTCCGATACTTGTGGTGATATACTAAACTATCGTCGCAGACTTCAACCTGCACACTTCGTTGCACACTTCGTCGCAGACTTACATGGTCTCAATCTTCCAGCCAGGGGGCACGAGAAACATCAACAACAACATAAATTATCTTTTATTAAAAAACTGATTGTAATAGATTTATCTAAATACATTAACTGTGGCCATTTATCTAGTCTCTCCGTTCTTGTATACGCTGCGAAATCTCATTTTTAACTTACTATGGGGAATGCTAAAATGTGACGTCTTAACAACAAAAGTAATTACTTTACAGACAATTACTGTAAGATTAATTGCAGTAATGAGTTAATAACTTTTAAACAATTTAATAATTTTATTTAAAATATTTTAATACTGGTTTTATTTAAAAAAGGCCAACTTAAGTATTGCTTCCATTTTTATTTCCTTATTTATATGAAATAAATTATGTTAAACAAAAGAGAAACTTTTTACTTATTTTTTTTTTCAATCTGCTGTTATCAGTCGAGGTCATGTTTAGTAGTTCATTATACTAATGCAGTTTATCGACCCCTCATGCATTCGGAGTGTTTCTTTGCTGGTTCCACTTTCTTTCAAGCTTTTTTCAACGATCAATGAATATTTACAATTGAAAAAAATCAAAGCACTCATGATATTTTAACCATAACGTTTGCTGTGGTTCCATACTCTATAATTTGAAGATATATCAGGTCAAATTTATAAAGTTGATACTGATCTCTCAAGAAAAAGATTTTATCTCTATAAGTGCAGACATTGAAAACTGAGGGTTGTCCTGCAGATTTTGGGACGTCTGGTTGATTTACTGTCAGCGCAGATTAGAAATATATAATTGCTGATATTTATTTATAAATTACCGAAAACATATGAAATAACAACTACCTTCAATTGGACTCCACACTATATTTGTTGACATAAACAATAATGTAAGAGAGTTGCGCAGTTAAATTAAAAAAAATTATTTTTTTTAATGAAACATTGCTTATTTGCAAAGATGCTATAACTGAATTAATATACAGGGTGCTATAACTGAATTAATATAACTGAGTAAATATACAGGGTGGTCATAAAAAAATCTGCCGATATATCGACCTCTAGCTGCTGTTCCGTTCAACCAATCGCGATGAGATTTCAGGTATAGTTATTCAGAGGTATGAGCTCGGGATTCTGTGAACGGCCTGTGATGGCACCTATGTGGAAAATATGTAATCCAAATAAAAGTTTTATTTTGCCCGATCTGTGTTGTCATCAATGATTGGTGCATTGCCTCTGTCATATGCAAATTTCATCCGTGCACCCCGACCGGGTTTTTGTTGTCCATTCGCAGAGCTGTTTATTTTGTGCGTGCATAACGCGTCCGTTCTTTGTGATAGACGTACCGTTCTAACACTATTTAAGGTTTTCGCATGTGCTGAGCATTTTGCGACGGGAAAAAGTGGGCGTTGCCATTAAAAAATTTCGAGTGTCTCTACCTATAACCGTAACCGTCAGCGCCACTTGGTTGCAATTCCCAGAATCCCGAGCTCATACCTCTAAATAACTATATCTGAAATCTCATCGCGATCGGTTCAACGGACCACCCTGTATATTGATTATTGTTAAAACTATGCCTGTAGACTTTTGTTACATACTTTAAAGAACATAAAGCATAGAAACAATTTAAGTGATTTTAAGTGATTTTAAGTGAACAATTTAAGTGATAGAAACAATTTAAGTGATTTAGGGCTGAAACGTCTCCCGTACAACACCGAGTATTTTGTGCGTGGAAATTCCGGTAAGACCAACGAAAGAGCTGTTTGTGAACATAATTGATTTAGACGGCTGCAGAAAGACAGTTGCCTGGCGACATAAAGTCCAGAAGTGCTACCGACAGCTCGCGGAACAGTAAACCAGCTACGAAAGGGGAGTTGGCGACCGAAGGCGCCTAGTCGTCTTGGAATGTAACTGAATAAAGAAAGGCAGGGTTTTCCAGGCCTTTCGAGAACGTTCAGCGAAGGTATATAAAGTTGCCGAACGTGAATTGAGAGAATTCAGAGATTGAGTTCAGAGAGTCAGAGTGACACTGGAGCCGAATACAAGGAGATACTGCCGGGCCTAGAAAGACTTGAACGAACGCAGCGACAACTCAAGTCTGGCTTGCCTCTTCGATACCGCGAACCCACGAATTTAATTATATATATATATATATAAATATATATATATATATATATATATATATATATATATATATATATATATATATATATATATATATATATATATATATATATATATATATGTATGTATATATATATATGTATATATATATATATGTGTGTATATATATATATGTATATATGTATATATATATATATATATATATATATATATATATATATATATATTTATATATATATATATATATATATATATATATATATATATATATATATATATATATATATATATATATATATATATATATATATATATATATATATATATATATATATATACTGTGAATAGCTTTTATTTAGTCGAGAAATGTAATTAAAGCATAAAATAGAAAAAGGCTGGTAGTATTATTTAAGGCAAAGTCCTTACAGGACCAAGTTGAATTCAATGTCTTCTGGTTTAAGCCGAGTATAGGCACGTTATATCCGTAAAACAGAATGTCCCTCTGCCTGGAAAGTCTGATATATGGGTGGGGGGAGGCTACGAGCCCAACAGATATCACCGTTTAAGGCTGCACGTTGAAAACCCAGGTAGCACCGGGGGGGGGGGGATGCAGGTTCACATATAGAGTGTCAACAATGCAAGTAATGCAACAAATCTCGCGATAACATCAGAGGAACGCCGAAAAGGCAAGTTGCTCGTCGTGTTGGGAAATAAAAATTATTTTTATTGTATTTACCTAAACATTATTTTTACTTAAATGATCATTGCGTGAAGACTTTAAAAATTGTTCATACCTTCTGCAAACCTTTGAAAATTTGTTAAAAAATAGTGCAGTGCTAGCGATCATGTGAATTTTTTTATAGTAATGAAAAATGAAAAGAACAATATTTTGTTCTTTCTCTCTCTGAAAGCGAGAGTTTGAACATACGCGTTATTACATACAGCTGTAGCACTGATATGTTTGACACATTTAAAAGTATAAACTATAGATATCAGTTTATGTGTTTATATCAAATAAACACATAAACTGATAGTAATAGATATATATATATATATATATATATATGTGTATATATATATATGCATATATGTATATATATATATATATATATATATATGTATATATATATATATATATATTTATATATATATACATATATATATATATATATATACATATATATATATATATATATATATATGTATATATATATAATGCTATATGTTATATATATATATATTTATATATATATACATATATATATATATATATATACATATATACATATATATATATACACATATATATATATATATCTATTACTATCAGTTTATGTGTTTATTTGATATAAACACATAAACTGATATCTATATACCCAACGGTTCATATATCTTGAAGAATATTTTCATAAATAAACGACTTGTTGACATAATATACTTATGTACATTGCTATGAATAAAATCCCATCGACATCTTATGAGAACATTATGTTGGGAACAATAGTTGAATTTCAGTACGTTTTTCATTTAGTCATACTATTCTTATCAATATGTCTTATATAGTTGTACCATTGATAAATCTTTTTCACTTGTGTGTTATTTAAGAAATGTTAATAAAACTATTCACATGATTTGGATTTATATGATAATAGCTATAGATAATTTTCACAATTAATTGAGTACTATTTATTACAGTGTTATAACATTTAAATTGTTGTATTTGATGATGTTATATTTAACAAAATTTAATAATAAAAAAGTAAACCGACCCATCCGATGACATGGGGCAAGAATGGCTAAAACAACCAGCGTGGGGGCCCAGTTGGCAAGAGCTGTGGGCCAGTAATCTGAAAGTCCCTGGCTCGATGCTCGTCGCTGCAAATCTACCGCCGTGTTCACTAATGGTGGCAGGGCACGTAAAATATGACGTGGCCACAATGTTCTCCAAGTTCTCAAATTTAGCTCTGGAGGTGCGGGGTCAAGTGTTCCGGTCTCGTCACTTGACTCGGTTCAAAATAACGGGACCGATGTTCTTCGAGGTCAAGTCAAACTTTAGCCCTAGTGGTACTTTGCCTTAAAGTGAAGCTGCCTACTACCTTTCGCCAAGGACCTAGGATTTGAGGACTTAGGTTCTTTGGACTTGGTGTAGGCCTTCTTACACCAAGGGGATTAGAAACAACAACAACATGGCTTAAAGCGTGTGGTCGCTACGCGCAGTCTTGCACGCACGAGAAAGTCCCTCAGAGTCAGTAATTAATTTAGGGTAATTGTAACCTGTTAGTAATTACTGAATGAAGACTAAGACTAGCTAACCAACCCATGCCCCTCTTAGCCTGGACTAGTCCAGTTTCCGGCCGGACTACGTGGAGTTGGGGACAAACGACGTCGATAACAGCGCATATTACAACTCCAATTGAGGATACAACTGCCCTATAAAAGAGTTATAGTTACACCCACCATTAACTGTGTAAGGTATACATAAGATTCGATTCACAAGAATCGAACTTTTGAGTGAATGAATTAAAGAAGCTGCTTGAGATATGCTAATTTCGACATACGCGCTTGGTATAAATACCATGCAGATTGATTAAAGAGAAGGTTTTGTTAAGGTTGATAGACAAGTGAGTTAAGGGAGCTACGAGGAAAGCAGCTACAGGTGCTATCCTGCTCTAGTGCTTAAGGGGCCCAAAGTTTACTTGGCAGAACTGCTGGTTTGACTCTGCTGGTTTGTGAGTATTTGCAAAGTGTAGTTTTAATGAATGCTAATATATATATTCCGTACAAGTAATACGTATGCTTATTGCTGTAAAAGAAAATTCTATATGTGCAACGAATTCAATAAACACTGTTTCATGTATAAACTGTGTTTGTATCAAATTCATTTAGAGTGCCATTTCAAATTATATACACCCAAGTGCGGGTAGAAGTGAGCTATTCTCTATAACTGCACTCATGAATTTCATCGCTATCGAAATATAGTTCTCTGGGAAGGAGTCACGCTGCATCAACGCCAGATTCCAACTAATAATAACCTTTAATAAAATCACTTTTAATACAGTCATATGATATCATGATACTAGCTGAATACCTGGGTTCACTACGGAGTACATTCAAATTAAATACAACGGTCAATGTATGCAATTAATCCCAAAAAACGAAACAAATATATTTATAATTAATATAATGGTCAATGTATGCAATTAATGCCAAAAAATATAATAATATATTTACAAAAAAATCGTAACGGATATTTTTATAGATAAAATAATGTAGAAGAAAATATTCAAATTAAATCTGATAGAACATACTAAAGAATATAGTACAGTTAATATAGTACAGTTTGAGGAACATTTCTTTTACTGTATATTAATATTTTTTCGATAATGTCTAATCGTCTTCAGCTTTAGAAAGAAAAAAAAATATTATTTCTGTCAATTTATTTCGTTGTTATGCACGTGATGCAAAATTAGTTTACAGTATCACAAAAACAAAAGAAACTACGTGGTCACTATTTAATAAATTAAATTCTAAAAATTAATCTTTAAAAATTCACCAAAAATCAGAAATTGGAGGTAAAGATTAAAAAAAGATTCCATTTTGTAGGAATTTTTATAATCTTTCTCGTGATACAAATTTTATAACCCTCACATTATTATTTTAAATGCAAAATTAAAAAAAAAGTTACAAACACAGCTTAAACATTTCATTTGAAAAATCTAAGAAGAATTTTTCAAAAATCTTTCTTAGTGCACCCCTACACTGTAAGAAAAGTCGCCATGCAAATTTTCAGCCCTTTAGGTCCAGTGGTTTGGTCTGTGCGTTATCTGACAGTCAGTCAGTCAGTTACGAAACTGTTTTATATAGAGATATTATTTAGTGCTGAGATAAAAACCGTAAGGTTATACACACATATTTGTTGCGATGGTTTGTAACACTTCATGCATTGTTACTGAGTATTAAAGCACAGCTCTGTTTACAACTTTTATTTAGCGTTATCGTTACCCTCTATCATCCCCGCACGTTTGGTTTATGTGCAATTACACATTTTTATCATTTGTGGCATGTTATTTTCGTCATGTAGCAGGCATCCAGATTGCAAGCAGCATACATGAATCACGTGTCATTACTTTGATAATTTGGCGAACGATCGACTTGTGCATCTTATCAGCATATAATCTTTTGATACCTTAAAACCTTGTTATGATACAAAGCACTTCCAAAACTCTTGAATAAAGTTGCAAATCTTAATACGTATATGATTGAATAATACACTCATGTCCATAAATTAAGGATAATGCCAGCTCCGGCAAATAAAGGTTCAGAAACAAACGTCACTTATTCATAAAGCCCATTTATTAAACAAAAGATAAAGAACAAAAAAATGGTTTATGTATGATACTATTCATAAAAACTAAGATTTTTGCTTCCTGGAGCAATTGTAAAAAATATCTCCTTTACTAAAACTTAATATTACATGGTTGATATGATGGTTAATACATTGTATGTCTCCCATGCGATGAAATACAGACCGTACAACACCTATGCAGGCTGAGTATCAAATTATCGAGGTGATCTTGCTGATTATTACTCCACTCAGCAAGCAATGCTCTCCCAAGTTCCGGTACATGTGTAGGAGGTGGTTGACGGGCTGCAACTCGTCAGCCAAACATGTCCCACACATGCTCTATCGAATTCAACTGAAGTGAGAACGCTGGCCATTCCATAAGGGTGATATCGTCAGATTGAAAGCATTCGTTTACGATGTTTGCTCGGTGAGGACGGGCGTTGTCATCGACAAACTCAAATTCTGCGCCCATGCCATCCCTAAACAAACGTACATGTTGTTCCAGAATGATGTCCCGATAAATCTGGCTGTTCATGGTTCCGATTGGAACAGGCATATCTGTTCTGAAGCCTAGTTTAATTCCACCCCAAACGAGCAATCCTCGTTTGTCACCGTAACAGTGTCGTTTATTGATCTTGTCTTGGTGTTAACGGGTACCTGGCGTTCTCCATATGAAAGTCCGACGTGAATCAGACTGCAAGCTAAACCTAGACTCCTCGGAAAACATCACACAAGCCCACTGTGACGATGTCTACATTGCATGTTCTCTACTCCAGGCTAATCGCTGCCGACAGTGAGTTGCCGTGAGCGGAACACATCTGACAGGCCTGCGAACATATAGACCAATATTTCCCAAACGTCTGTACACTGTTTGCCTTGAAACTGTGGTACCCGTGGATACAGATAGCTGACGAGAGATGTCGGATGCTGTGCTCCGTCTGCTTCTTTTGGCAGTTACTGCCAAATACCGGACTTCATTCGGCATCGTAAATCGGGGGTGACCTGTATTGTAACGTCTACTGACATTTCCATCATCTTGGAATCGTTGCCAAATCCTAGAGATGACACTTTGGGCAATTTCAAGTTTCTCGAATACTTCCATGTGAGAACGACCTCATTCCAGGCGGCCGATAATTCTACCACGTGAAAAATCATCCACATGCGTCCTCTGTGTCATAACTATTCGGTAATGGCACTGAGCGGCTTACATAACACTTGTAAACAATTTTACTTCTTTGCCACCATTCCTTATATACCCCTCTCTTACACTCTCGTCATTGTGACATAATACCGGCGTCATCTGGTTGCTTCCTATAATTTGCACATTATTCTTGAAGATGTGTGTGATAATTCTACAGGTGAAATTTTTATTTTAGAGTTCGATTTCCATGTAATTCTGAATTATCCTTAATTTATGGACATGAGTGTAAAAGTTAAAACGCACCTTAAGAGTTTGATTTTTCCTATTATATTTATGTAATTAACATAATTGAAATTAGATAGTTAAAAGGAAATTGTTGAATATATATTGTGACGAATTTCGTAAATATTGCATTTTGTTTCGACAATGGCTTCTATGGAAGAGCTTCTATAGCTATGTATTTAACATGGCAGTCTATGGGAATCTCGCCAAATATGAGAGTTATCGCCAAATTGGCGATGAATTTTATGACTTATTTTGGTCGCCAGATTTGGCGATATTTCGCCAACTTGCCGACAAAACCTATCTGGAAGCTTCTAGAAACATCTATCTGAGACGGACCTATAGCGGACATTTTGGAAATCTATAAATATACCTGACATTGGCATTGGAACTCAGTTCAATTTCTTAGTGAGAATTGAATGTGTTGTAGCTGTGTTAATTGGCGTGTATTGTATTGAAAATTCTAGTATCATGACTTGTGTTTTTAGAATTTTCTGCTGTATAGAAATCAGTTGTTACGTCTTTAATGATTAAATTTATGCATATGCCTGACGAATTTACAAAATAATAAATTTATTTTGTGTGAACTTTCTAAAGAGATTCTTGTTCAATACTAACGAACCCAGGAAAAAACGGAAGAATACGATAAAATGTTACCACAAAAAAATGGTACAAAACAAGTTAATTAATCAATATGCAAAGGCTATTCATCAGAGTCTATATAATTGCCCACAATTTATATAAAAATGTTGAACCCAGAGATTAAAATTATTGCATTTAAAAGATTTATACTAATTATTATTTCATTAAATTTTGCTATCAGCAATTAATTGCTTTTATTTAAAATGGAGACCCGGAATTCACGTAAGTGAATGCAAGAACTCGCATGGAATTTTCTGTATTCTAGAAATTTAATTACATGACTTCATACCTGAATCTAATAATGGTATGAATTTATGCAATCAGATTAATTGCACGTGCTTTCAAGCATTTAAAAGGATTCCATTTAATAATTTCTCGATTTCTCTTTCAAACACAAATCAGAAGATTCTTTGTTATGCTACAATTTTATAAATTGCTATTTAAATTCCACTCAAGTTCTCCCTCAACAATTGCAGTGAATTAAAGGCGCAATTTTTACTATACGGAAAACTTTAATTAGTTTCTCATTTAGTTTAATTCCGATTCACGTATAATTACTTCTATAGCACTCAAAATTAAATTTTACTCTAATTTCGTGATGTTTTTAAAGAGTTGTTGAGGGTATATTTCTACAATTATTAATTTTTTAAATAATATTGGGGCTGTAACTATGATTATTCAATAAATTGTTTTAGTAATATATGTATTAAAAGTGGTTTGTTTAAACGAAAAATAATTTGAAACATTAATAGCAACAGTGTATAGTTAATTAATTATGTTAAGCTAAACTTTATATATCCAAACATGGATGTTTCCGTATTAAATAATATAAAGATTTATTTAATTCGGAAGAACGAAAACATTCAAAAATACTCTTTACACACTGTTTAACGAATAACATTTTATTCCATTCTAATATTTCTATTAATGTATGAAAACTTGAAATTTCTTTTGATTATTAGGAAATATTAAATAAATATTTAATATTACATAAAATATTAAATAGTATTAAATAATTTATAAATAAAGTTAAAAAAATTAATAATAATAATTATTATTATTAATAATCAATAATAATTTTAATAGTATTTAAGAATAATTAAAAAATTTATAATTAATTATTAATATTAAATATTAATATTATATAAAATATTATAATTCTCTGTGATTAACATTTATTTATTTAAGAAATATTTTAAAAATAATTTCATGACTGAGATTTTCATATAAAATTTCATACTTTGCATAAAGTAATAAATATCCAAGTAAGAGAACTATCTAATACTTTACCAGCCAAAAATGGGAAAATAATAAACACTACTCTCAGAGAAAAGTCCAAATTATGTACATAGATATTTCAGAGAATCCAGAAAAATAAATCATTATGCGAATGGAACGTATATATCTCTCCAAAGAACTATCCTCTTAAACGCGATAAAAACGTGTTTTGTGACAGAATAAAAACAAAATTTCTCGCGTGATCAAATCATTCTTAATATTATTCTATTTTTCAGATTTTACCTTAAATTCAAAAGTAAACAATTGGTGCGAAAATTTGCATTAACTAGGAAGAAAAGATTACAAGGATTTATTAATTTTGTTATGAAATATTGGTTCCAAGGAAGCTGATTTATCTATTAGAAAGCAAGTGTATAGCGAATTCAAGTATACTTTCCCTACCATGGTATCTTCGCAATTTTTACATGGCTTTGAAGAGTTCAGGAACTAAATACGATGTCAAAATTAAGGATTGGTTACTGTTTTGAGTATAAAACCTACTAACATAATAGTTAATAAAAAATAGTAAAAATTAACATGACGTTATCACCCAAATCTGTATATATATATATATATATATATATATATATATATATATATATATATATATATATATATATATATATATATATATATATATATATATATATATATATATATAATATTACTAACTACCTATAATCGCCCATTCTGTGCTTCATCCCTGTCCTGGTAACCCCTCCTTCTTGTCTTGGCGTAAACGCTTCGCCTTCCCACATACTAACTTCCTCCGCCAATTCTGGGAACCTCTCTGACCTAATTCTATTTTGGCGCTCTTTGCGGGAGACGCTGTACTGGCTCGAAGCGAGTTAGATGTGTTGCTTTACTGTTTAATAAATTAGTTTGTTCCTGAAGCTGATTTTATTATTTTCCGGCCACGATGTAAGCTACCATTTCATGATATGTCCATCCGGACATTTCATATATATATATATATATATATATATATATATATATATTTATTTATTTATTTATTTTTAACCTATGGCTTTATTTGGAAAATTAATCCGTATTTACA
Source organism: Dolomedes plantarius (assembly GCA_907164885.2). Classification (NCBI taxonomy): domain Eukaryota; kingdom Metazoa; phylum Arthropoda; class Arachnida; order Araneae; family Dolomedidae; genus Dolomedes; species Dolomedes plantarius. The sequence continues at coordinate 124,307,360 of OU015502.1, forward strand.
GGCAGCACAAACAGCAAAGAACTAAGCATTGAACAGATGCATAAAACACGACAGTGAATAAAGTCAGATAATAGGTGTTAAAAGTTCATAGAAAGTTTATCAAATCTCTAGCGTCCCAGTATAACTTGGTAAAGTTCTCACTTTTTTTTGCTTCCGGATCAAGTCCTGGTCATGTAAGTAGGTGATCTGCATTCATATTGCCTGCCCTGCAGATCTGGCATTCGCTTTTGGTTAGGATGCCAATTCGGTTTAAATGTTCAGCTAGACAGTCGTGGCCTGTTTTAAGTCTGAAATGTGCCGCTGATTCTGCACGGGATTTTCTACTATAGTCCTTCCATCTGTCCTGGATCTCTTCCCAACGTTTCCCTTTAGATAGCAAGTTCTGCTCTGTCTTAAGTTTTAAAGAGATTTTGTTGTTGATGTTTTTCTTTATTGAGTCTGTAGAGATTGGATGAGTTATCTGTTGTTCTAGGGTTTCGTTCTTTGCTAACGAGTCGGTTCTTTCGTTACCCTCAATGCCAACGTGCGATGGGATCCATTGAAACACTATCACTTTATTATTGCTTTCAAGGAGTTTAATATATTGTTTTATTTGGGAGATACCAGGCAATTCAGTACGACGATTCGTCGTAACAGCCTGTATTGCAGCCATTGAGTCCACCAAAATTACAGCTTTAGTAAATAGGTTGGTATTCAATATAAGGCTGTCCATTGCCAGTGAAATTGCTTGGATTTCAGCATCAAAGCTAGACATGTCCCCTCCACCAGAAGCAGAATGAGAAAATAGCCAAATCTGTATTTACCTGTATATATCCTGTATATATCCTGGGAACAGATGTAGTATACGCAACGGCCATCGCCAATTTGGCTAAAAGTTGGCTCCGAAATCCCGTTCGCAGACCTGTTAGGCTTAAACTCCGAAATGTAGACAATAAATTGGAAAACAAACATACTGCTGGCTTTATGAAACTCGTAGGCGCACACGGGATCGTCGCTTCGCTCAGATACCCTTGCTTCACTCCGCTACGCTCCGTTACGCATCCGTCCAAAAACATTACAGAAAATCCCCAGCCGCTGGCTTCGCTACATACCGCTGGCTGTTGTACAGTAAAAAAAAGCTTCCGCTGGCTGTAGCGGTCAGTAAAACAAAGCTTATCGCAAAAAAATACCATCCGATCTAAAAATCCTCCCTGCCAGAATATAAAAACCGCCAAAAAACCATCAGATTTGGCGAAAAATCGCCCCTTGGCTTTCCTTGCGTATACTACATCTGTACCATATCCTGTATACCTGTATATACCTGTATAAATCTGCATATATCTGTATATATGTTAATAGACATTACTCAGATTCATAATTTATTTATTTTTTTTTTAAGTAGGGGAGTTGACATCGGATAGATTTCTCCTTCTCAAATACAGGGTCATCGTAAAAGTTGTCCGTGATCTCAGCTGTGCACACCGGGAACAACAATCGACCAATCGGATTTTTGTGTAGCAGCAGAAGGTATTTTAAGTCTGGAAGTTTAATTTTTCCATGTCATGGTGACCGTGATTTTGCTGGGGCATGCGCCGATGCTGTGACATCTCTCTTCCTCCTACATGGGTATTTACGTTGGATAGGAATGGACGGTCCGATTTTTACCATGTTTTTATTAACTTGCTTTCTTCTTTGCGTGTGTGTTTGTGTGTTTGTGGGTGTGTTTGTCTGGTACAAATCTTGCAATCGACAAATCTTGCAATCGACATTTGAAACTTTTAGAATAGCTCAGAACACGATTACAATGCATTATTTTAATACTTTTAGCCATCTTTATTCCAAATTTTAATATCCATTACGTTAAAATACGAGTAGCGTCTGGAGCCAAAAGTAACTGCGCTACAGGCGCTTTCTATTAGCGTAATAGTGAACCAAGCATATTTCCTTTTCATTACAAAGGGATAATTTTTATTTATGCCCACATGCTGTTTGCGATATTTTTTCTGCGAAATTCATTGATTTTTTTCCTTCAAATTATAGATTATAATTTATAATTTTGAAATCCATAATTAACTATGGAAGATGCGAATTCGTTTGCAGCTCATGAAGAAGCTGCATGTAAATTACATTTCTTTTTTTTTAATAGAAAATTTAAAAACATGGTATATAAAAAGTCTTGTCCTTTATCTTATAATTATTTAGACACAAAGTTGCCCCCGATTTGCTCATATTGAAACTTACTAGGTAATGTGCAAAACTTTATTCTTTTCTGTATATTTTGGGGGGGGGGGTGAAATAATCGCCATGACTTCTATTATATTGTTCTTTATTCCCTATTGCAATCACCTTTTTCAACGACCCTGTATATCTTATTACTATTTATCCGGTTGTTTTCTGCAATGTGAGAGGTATTGTTTAAAGATATTTGTAATTTAAACGCATCTTCAATAAGCACCTGGAGCTGCTAGCTAACGGTTTGCTTTGTTTGACATCAACAAATAGAAGACTGATTAAAATGACTAATATCCCATTAAAAATCTGTTAAGAAATGTAATTGAGTCCCAGTGATTAATAAAATTGAATATAACACCATTTTTGGTAGTACCTATTGTTGGAATGATACTATAAACATACTGTCTAACAGAACACCGAAGTGCGCAGTTAAAATGACATTGATGTTTTAAATTCGCATTAACTAATTTTTTTCTGTTATTTTAATGATTTCATTTTTAAGACGGCCGCGAAGCCAGGCATTTTTAAATATTTAAAACTTAAATTTGCAGAAACAGGTTATGAGGAGTTTGGTCTAGGGAAGAAGTGTTTCTATCAACAAGTCATGTTTAACCACTTCACTTAGATGCGAAAAATTCGTGATTAGGAAATTAAGTACCAGAACTTAATAAGATTGGATATTTGATATCACACCATTTTTTAGTCATAACTTTTGTTTTGAATCTTGGCGTTTTTTTACTCTTTAAAAGTTTTTTTAGTGGATATCAGTTATTATTTTGAAATTGGTAAGTAACCATTCACAAACTGGGCTTTGGTATTCAAACAATTGCCTGATACCTGGAGTCTCATCATCAGTTACAAATGTGTCACTTTGTTCACTTAATTGGAGCACTTTTTTTTTCGAATCTCTGTAATAGGTTTGGTAGTTTTTTCGTTTTAATTGTTATTTGGATGGCTTTTTTTATTCTAGTCAATATTTATAAACACAATGGGAAATATCGTACTAAACACTATTTATACATCACTAGCTGTTGGCCCGGCGGTTCCCGGGTATTTATTTATCTAAATTTTTTTATTTCACAGGAAAAGGAATGGATTCTACATGTAGCGCAAAATTTAAGTAATTTAATTTACAGGTATTTAAAAGTAAATACAGTATACAAATGATAAAGTAAAATTACAGATTCACTTTATTATTAATTTAACTCAAAACTTGATTATAAACAAAATTTTTAATTTCCTATATTCCCCTCAGTGACTCCGAAACTATGGATTCGACACTACTCTCGGTCATTTTGGACATTTTATATTCAGTCTTTTCTCCCCCACCCCGCCTTCCTCCCCAATACTGAGAGGGGCTGCACTCTCACTTAAACGGCATCGGGAATGCCCCTATTCATATCAGCGACCCCAAAAACTATGGATTCGACATTGTTCTCGGTCATTTTGGACATTTTATATTCACCCTTTCATCCCCCCACCTCCCCCAATGCTGGGGGGGGGCTGAACTCTCACTTTAACGGCATCGAGAGTGTCCCTATTCATATCAGTGACCCCTAAAACTATAGATTCGACACTATTCTCGGTCATTTTGTACATTTAATATTCACCCTTTCTTCCTCCCCCCTTCGCCTTCCCTCAATGCTGATGGGGGGGGGAGGGGCTCATATTGCACTTAAGCGGCGTCGGAAGTGTCACTATTAATCTCAGCGACCCCAAAACTATGGATTCGACATTAATATTAGTCGTTTTCGATTATTTTTATATGTACCCCCTGCCCCCTAGGGGTGTCTTCCCCCCCTAGTGTTTCCCGCGGGAGTGAGAACAACATCTGTACAAAATTTCTTTTCAATTGGATGGACCGTTCGGGAACACATAAAGGACACACACACACACATTCTCTTTTATATATATATAGATTAATCATTTGCTATATGTATATTTTGTAAATGTATATGTATAATTTATTGAGAAATTAATATTTCTCTATTTTGCAAACTCACGTGGTTGTAGCAAAAGTGAAATATAAATAATAATTGATCCTTATCTGAATTCAATCAATAGTATTTTCTATGGACATATAAAACAAGCAAACAAATACGAACACACATATACAAAATAATTAAACATTCTCCAGAACACAACCAAGTCTTTTGTGGGGATGGTACTCGCGCCCACGGCGTGGAAAGCCGATGCCTTAACCACTTAGCCACTGGGCGACGATCGCAATTCTTGTATGATTAAACGGTTGAGAAAATTGCGGTGTTGCTGAATAATGGTTGCCATTTTGGCACCCAGAGATGCTAATTTTACAATTTTATGCTATTTAAAGATAGAAATATTTTTTTAACTGAAACATATAAAAGATTTTAAGTTAGCGAATAACTTATCGAAAAAAACCAAGCCTCAATCGAATCTGTTGCATATTAAACTCTGTGGGTCTTTTTAAAACGTTGATGAAATAATTCTTGGCGAGAACTCGATTCTAGGAAAATCCCTACGGAAAATTAAAAATTCCATATCTCGGTTAATTTTTAACTTCCACTTTTTTATCTCAATTTAAAGTACTCGCTGATAAGATTCTTCTACTTTTTGTTTTAATTTCGTACGATGCTTGGTTCATTCAGAATTTTATAATTTGAGCACACTGCTTTAACATGTGAAGTGTAAGAGCAAGAGGTGTAGAGTATATAAGCAGTACAGCGGTCTGACGAATTTTTGTACTTGGCGCGTTTATTCATTTGGCATCTATTTTTTTTTTTTTTTAGCTTGGCGTTGCAGATTGACACCCCTGCTTGATACAGGGTGTTGCCGAATTCGACAGACAAATTCAGAGGGGTGATAGTATGCATCAAGAGGATGGAAATTACCATAGAACATAGCATCGCAAACAACGTTTAGTCGGTGAAAATCGCAAATATAGAGTGGCCAAACGAATGCGTGGATTAGGAGCATTGCGTTCGAGATGAAGAAACCTTCTCGTATGCCAATTTTCCATTCGTATGGGGAAAATAAAAGCAGCCAGCAAGTTTTCATTAGCGGGCATCGGAGAATTCGCAGGAGTTAAACTTCATTCGGAAACAACATGTTGGATTACACTAACGATGAATATGCGGATATGCATTTGATTTACGGCCAAGCAGGTGGCAATGGACGCCTAGAACAGAGGATGTACCAAGAGAATCCCCACAGCACTGTCCCGTCGAAATTTCCACACAGGTTAAGTATTAATATCTGGGCAGGGATTCTCGGAGATCATCTGTTGGGACCGTACCTTGTGACCGCACGCCTCAATGACGTACCTTGCTTTCCTACAGCACGTCATCGCTGATTTGCTGCAGGAAATATAGGCTACTGTGCGCCAGAATATGTGGTTCATGGAGGATGGTGCACCAGCACATTTTCATCACCTCGATTCTACATATCGCAGGAGGTGGCTTCGAAGCGGCTAACATGTTGCTTGACCTCCAAGCTCCCTGGACCTCGATCCCCTGGATTTCTTCTCCTGAGGCCACCTGAAATTGCTTGTTTTTCAGACGCCTGTGGATACAATGGAGGATATCACATCACGGATCATCGTAGCTTCAGCAGACATCGCCAGACCTCTGGGTATGTTTGAACGTGTCCGGTAATCCTTCGTCCGTCGGTATCGGCTGTGCAATGGCGTTCGCTGCAGCAACTTCGAATAATTCCTATAAAAATTTCTCGTCGTCTCCTCTCTGACATCGATTTGTGATGCATCCTGCTTTACGTGAAATGCATGTTTTTCTACTTATTATTGACCCTTTTTGTTCCACTCGAAGTCAGACCCTTCATAAATATTTGTCCGTTTTTCTCCAACTAAACGAGATGTACGACCCCATGTTCTAGTGCAAATTTTTAATCCTCTTGATGCCTACTATCACGTCTCTGAACTTGTCGGTTGAATTTGGCAACACCCTGTACACACACACACACACACACACACACACACACACACACACACACACACACACACACACACATATGTATATATATATATATATATATATATATATATATATATATATATATATATATATATATATATATATATATATATATACACTCACTTCCAAAAGTTAAGCACGGAGAGGAAAATGTTAATTTCCGTAAGCCAATCTGAATTAAAGAAGCTGAAATTTTCTGCAAAGATAGAATGAAGTATATAAATATGTTAGGTAACAGCCAATCACGGTTTCGCATCGAGAAATATGCAAGACAAGGAGTCGTATAAGAAGCCGGTATTGTGAAGGGTTACAGTAGTTGCATGTAAGTGCTGATGAAAGGTGTTTAGAACATTCGTACGATTTGTTTTCAAGCTAGACGTGTTTCTATGGCTTTCAGAAGACAAATGGAAGATTCTGAGCTCTGGCCGGCAGTCGGACGCATTGAAGCAGGACAGTCTATCACAGATGTTGCTCCTTTCTTCGGCGTTCCTCATTCCGTCATTTCACGATTATGGAAACAATTCCAAACCAGCCAAACAGTTGTCCGAAGACTTGTAGCCGGTCGTCCAAGGGTTACGACCCCCTCGGAAGATCGATATATTGCTGTTGAAGCCAAGCGGAATCGAAGATCGACCTCCACACGCGTGACATCTATGGTTGCAGCGGCCACTGGTAAGATGATATCTGCCACTACTGTTCGTCGAAGGCTACACGTGAATATTATGTACGCCCGGGTACCACGAGTTTGTGTTCCTTCATCCGTCCAATCCAGAAAGGCACGATTAAAGTGGTGCCGCGAGCATGTGAATTGGACTGTGTCTGATTGGGGCAACGTTTTGTTCACAAATGAGTCCAGATTTGCCCTACAACCCGACGATAAGCCTGTAAGGGTCTGGAGGGAACAAGGCACACGCAGTAGGCCCGAGAACATCACCGTACATCATGCATTCTGCGGTGGAAGCATCATGGCCTGGACAGGGATTTCATTGGGATATCGCACCGACCTGCACATCTACAGGCGAGGTTCTGTGACAGCTGTACGGTATCGAGATGAAGTCCTAGACCCCACTGTGAAACTGTACGCTGCAGCAGTTGGTCTTTCTTTCATTTTATGGACGATAATGCCCGTCCCCATAGAGCTGTCATCGCTGACGACTTTGTTGGGTGTGAGGGGATTGCGCGTATGGAGTGGCCGGCTTACTCGCCGGACCTTAATCCAATTGCAAATCTTTGGGATGCCCTCGGCCGTGCTGTATGTAGACGTTTCCAAACTGCAGCCACTCTCAGAGATTTAGAAACTGCCCTACAGGAGGAATGGCGATTACTGGACTCTGCGGGGATTGATCACCTCGTAATAAGCATGATCACACGCTGTACACTTTGTATGACGGTGAGGGGTGCTCACATTCCCTATTAATTTCGGTTTTTGTTGTTTGTTTTGCATTTAAACATGATTTTGTTAATGACACAAATATGATGTCATTTTATAATTTATGAAAATTCAATATTTTTTTAATATATGTATTTAATTATTTGTTTTGTTTCATGAATAAACATAGAGCCACTTACTTGCAGCATTTCATGTCAATCAAAGCAGTACTTCTCCATTTTTACGTATTTTACCACTCAGTGCTTAACTTTTGGAAGTGAGTGTATATATATATATATATATATATATATATATATATATATATATATATACTATTAACGAGGCAATTTAACAATTTTTTTGATTTATGAAAAATGCATTCTGATTTCGCTGCAGATATTTCTTATTTGGTGTGTAACGTAAATATTTGGATGTACAATTTTTGGCCGGTCGTAGGCAGCTTTGAAGTAGTGCGCTGGACTTCCGACAGAGGGAGGTCAGTTTGAATTCTCACTACGCCATTGAATGCCTTCATGTCAACGCCGGGTATGGACTCAATAAATCCGTCAGCCGGGAAGTTCTTCCCTGTGGTGTATAGTTTGGAGATGGGTACGAACCCATCAGATGCAGCTCGTGGGGGTACTCGGTGAAACAGGGGTGGCACCTGGCTAAGTCAAATTCCGACGCTTGTGGTGCCATTAAAACCCGGAGCCTTATTCTATGCCAACTATGGTCCAGGCCTGGAATGTTCCGGCCAAGGGGTAAGTCACAACTGCAATAAAATGCTAAGGCAGTTTATGGAGAGTAAATCATAGTTTTGCGATACACAGGCTAACCTATAAAGTTACAAAGTTATCGTAAGAAGTAAAAAGCAATAAAAAAATAAAAATTCAATATTAGATGAAAAAGGAGTAAAAATATTTTTTCAATTCCTACTGTTAGTTCACACTCTCTCTATATATATCTTGTTCAAATTTTCAATCGTTAATAAAAGTACTTTTTATTCATCCACTCAAGTTCAAATACATTTTTTTAAACTTGTAGTGGATGGCACTTGATGTTAATACAGTTTTTTCAAATATTAATTCATTAATTAAATTTAATTAATCAATTTTAGTTTTAGACCTAGAGCGTCTCTTGCTCTTGAATAGTAATTTCCCTCTTGTTACTATGTAAACGGTAGCACTGCGGTATCGCGGGCTTCTCCCGTCCTGTAGGTTGCGAGATCGAATGCCCAACCTGACAAACTTTCTCTCTCTCTTTCCCCCCTTCCTAATCTCGCACAGTAGGCAAGGTTCTGCCAGGCAATCCTTTTTTTTTCAATTCCTACTATTAGTTCACACTCAAATTTTTCTTTGTTGACCTAAGTAGGAATTGACTTTAAAATTTTTTTTTATATATTACTTCTTTTCTCGTGTGCTTCAAAGTAACAACATTGAATTCATAAAATCCTTGTTACGTGCTCAAAGAACGTTGCCCCTGAATACATATAGAATAGAGAAATGTTATAAAATTTCACAAAAATAAGTGCAAAATTCCCGTAAGTAGCACCAGAAGGTAACAAAAAGAAAAAAAAAGTAGCGATGGAAAAAATAACGAGATATAGAAAACAAAATGAAGAAACGCTTGAATGCAAAAAAAAAGTGTGGCGGGAATACGTTAATAAGAAAAGATTTTTCTATGAAATAATATTGAAGAAAAATTTATATATTTCCAAAGGTATGAAACATAAACAACTGTTGCTTCAGGTCTTTGTGATACGTTTTTGTAGTTTAAAGTATTGTACGCTACTGAATATTTTTTTTCTTTTGGCTAAAAATGTATTATCCGCTAACAAGGTACTTGCCCGTGTTAAGATCACTGAGATGAAAAGTAAAAGAATATTCTCCTACTAAATTTTCCTTCAATGGATCTATCCTTTTTTCCTATGCAAATAGATGGATTATTATTTTCAATGAGACTAAGAATCTTGAAGAATGGTACATTAAAAAATACCTTGGGTTACTGACATGCGCAAAGTTCAATGTCTTATTTATTTGATAATTCTAACCTAAGATTGCATGTAAAAAATTGTATCGGGGGGGGGGGGGGGCTGTGACGCCAGTAGAGAGGGAGGAGTTTTCGCTTCTCGAGTTCGTAAAAACGGGTCATGTAACCCCCCGTTGGAATCCCTATCTGTGGAAGCATTTCTATATATTGTTTTACATCTGTTATTATACGTCCAAAAAGTCCAATCATCGTTGTCGTCCATTTGTCGTAGTAAGTCAAATTCGGTATTTGATAACTATAAAAAGTTGAAGCTTTAAAGGCAGCAATTCAGTTCATTTAATGTTTATTAACAGTGGGATTGTAAACAATAAAACTGAATGAAATTGAGGCGGTTGCTTGGTGTAGGAACAGGATTTTGCAGGAAGGATTTCAAACCGATGTCGTAATGTCATCTGGGGTAAAATTCTTTGATACCCCAAAAGTATCAACATTTTAGGCCACTGTTAAAATGAAAACTTAAAACTTTGCTGTTATGTTTCAATTGAAAACATGTTTTTTGCTTCGTGTCATTAGTTTGTATAAAACCATGTGGTGTGAACAGATGACAAATCACTGACGTTAAAATCCTCAGCGTCTCCATAGGATATGAAATGCTTTTCAGTTGTTACCTTTTCTAGAATCTTTTTAGAGTTGTTACCTTTTCTAGAACCTTTTCTAGAATCTTTCTAGAATACCTTTTCTAGAACCTTTTCTAGAATCTTTCTAGAATACCTTTTCTAGAATCTTTTTAGAGTTGTTACCTTTTCTAGAACCTTTTCTAGAATCTTTCTAGAATACCTTTTCTAGAACCTTTTCTAGAATCTTTCTAGAATACCTTTTCTACAATCTTTTCATGCTATTTTCAGCCATCGGAAACGAGTAAGGAACAGGATTCTGTTAATCTGTAAACGAGTAAGGTGATGGCAACTGACGAATGAACGCCTACATGATTTTTTCCTACTGGCGGATGGATTCCTATATGATTTTTTCCTAAACAGGGTAGCCAGAAGATGGCCAAATGGTTAGGGCGCTGGCATTCGGTTCAGACCCTGTGCTCTCGAGTCCCACTGTTCGCATGGATATTTGAGCCGTTCCGAATCGGCTTTAAACTGTATGTCCTGGTCTAAATTAGCCCTTCTATAGCAAAAAGTTGACCGTAGCGCTCCAAACCAAACCAAACCTACTAAATAGGGTACTAAACATAATGAAAGGTCGAATCTGAAGCGGAACAATGTCATAATTTAATACCTTTGAAGGCATTCGTAATTTTTTACTGGTGTTATTCAATATCAATGAATAATCTTACCAATCTTGCAAGTTGTATACTGGAGAGATGTTTTTTTGTCTCAGAATTTAAAATACGAAATCGTGCGAATGAAATATAAGCTCGCTCATACACGTTTTAAAAACGACACTACAATTACTTCATTAAAATGCTTTACTATAAATCTAGAATTTGAATTTCCGTTCTTATAAATTTAATTGCATGGTTTATAGGCGTTAATTTTAACATCTTGTAGTTTGTAATTTACACATTAATTTTTGTTACTAAGAATTTTTTTTCTAGATTAGCAATAACAGCATCTAGCACAATATCATTACTGTTTTTATTCCATATGACATATCCCTTAGATTACGCAGTGATATGTAATATCAAATTTATTTCTGCGTTATAATATTAAATTGAAATATTGTGTACTTACGTTACTCTACGAAAGTTGTTTTTTAAGGGGATAGTGGACTTTCAAAATTGTAAAATTTGTCTAAAAATTGGATTTTTTTATTTTTTTTGAATTGTGAAAGTACGGACAAGTAGGAAAGTGATTCAAAACGATTTTTTAATTACTGTGATTACTTTCCTAGTTACAGGCATTTGCATTTAATTTAGATATTATATGGTTACTAATAGCAATAACTTAAAATGTGTTTTTCTCGAAATAAAAATTTTCATTTCATACGAATATTCAAACTGCTCAAGGCGCATTTCTGATCATCGTATTGCTTTGAAATTTAAGTTTTATATACTTAACTGTATATCAAATAAATCTTATTGAAAAAACTATGCTTCGTAGCTAAGAATTTCAAAATTTTGTACTTGAAAAGATGATTTATAGGTATTTTGCGTCATAAAAAGGGTGTTTTCACTATTATTATTTTTTCCTATCTATATTTTTAATGAATGCTTAAAATAAGCTATAAGTTTCGTTGTTAGTTCTATAAGGAATCCTGTAAATAAAAATTGCCATATTATATGCAAAAGAAATGCGCATGGAACATTTTTAATTACGCCAATTTTTGATATAATTAATAATTCCTTATTCATAAATTATTAATATTTCATTTTTTAATTTTAACCACTTTTACATATCTATGGTACTAATCACATATTCAAATTTCAAGCAAATCCATTCAAAACAACAAAAAAAAAGTTAGGTTTAAAGGTCCACTGTCCCCTTAAATTGCTAATGCGGAAGCACTTGTCGTGAGGAATTCGCTTTTTGTTATTAAATGTGAAGTATTGCTGGATATTTTATTGTGAGAGCCCCATTTAGTTGAGCTAGCACTGTTCCAAATGAGGGGACAGTACGGCAACGACCAAGTCTTATCCGGGATTTGAACCAAAGCCCACTGCGTGGAAGCTCCCGACACGAACCACTATACTTTGTGGACGGCAAGAAGAAATTGATAAATATGAAAATTTGAAGCTTTAAAAGCAACAATACAGTTCAATTATTGCTTGTTACCGGAATAAACCATAAAACTTAATGAAAATGCTTTGACTTGCAAGACTGTGTTTTGTGTGTACTCGTTTCGGATGACTGAAAATAGCATGAAAAGAGTGTAGAAAAGGTTTTCTAGAAAGATTCTAGAAAAGGATCTAGAAAAGGTATTCTAGAAAGATCCTAGAAAAGGTTCTAGAAAAGGTATTCTAGAAAGATTCTAGAAAAGGTTCTAGAAAAAGTAACAACTCTAAAAAGATTCTAGAAAAGGTATCAACTGAAAAGCATTTCATATCCTATGCAGACGCTGGGGATTTTCGTTTGAGGATTTGGTGAGGACATGGTTTCATTAAGGGGTTCCAGGGCACAATGTTCTTCAAGTTTTCGAAAAAAAAATTATTGCATTAAAATCTATTGTGGGTTTTTTCTCTTAAAATGACGTTTAAATCATTTTTCTATCTTAATTTGAACAGGAGATATTATTCTTTTTTTTTTAAATATTCTAATATAGTAGCCAATCTGTGATTAAATCTGTAAATGAGTTTTCCTGCATAATGGTTTTTTTTTCACCGTTTTTCGTCTTTAAATTGTTATAAGTCAAGCACTGTTAAAGATAAATGGTTCAAACTTGGAACATGTCTTTTTCAATTATGTTACTTTAATTTTTATTCACCAAATTTTATAAAAGTATTTACTTTTGAAAATAAGATATTTTAAAAATAAGTTACATCAATTTTTAATCTAAATAATTTTTTTAAAAATTAATATTTTAAAAAACGCTGAGTCAAAATTAAAACTTATCTATTTCTGTTTAATTAAATGAAAAAAAAATTAAACTCCGCAAATAATATTTCGAGTCATAACAATTTTAAATTAACCCCCTTTTATAAAATTTTAAATTTAAAATAATTTTAAAACTTCTGTTAGAAGTTTTATGATGGGATTTTGTTTACAAATTATATTGTTAACCATCACAAAAAAATTCAAATTTTAACCCAATAAATAAAAAAAAATTAAATGTGTCCCGGATACCCTTAATTAAAAAAAATAGGACGAATGACTTGTGTGGAAACATGATATTCCAGGAGTATATTCACAATATTATGGAATATTGCAAATACCTCTTTCTACAGAATTACAGCACAAAGATTTAGAATGGAATATACTGAGAAATATAATCAATAATTGCATAAAAGTATTTGTAATAACCTTAATATATTTTTAAATGAAATCAGTTATATGAAGATGAAAAGAATTCATTACTTACAATCCCATTCGTTATATATGTCAAAAAATCATTAAAACCGATATGGATTTTTTAAAAAACTAAATAAGATTATTTAAATACATAAAAGGGTCTCTATACGGAAGTATAAATGCTAAAATTATCATTATATTATCACAATAAAGTTTACGATATTCGAAAGTTACAATGTATAATAATTATAGATTATAGATTATTGATTAATAATTATAGATTATTGATTATATTTCTTAATCACTATAATTATTAAGAAATATAATCAATAATTGCATAAAAGTATTTGTAATAAGCTTAATATATTTTTAAATGAAATCATATTATTACAATAAGAATATATTGTGATAAATGAAACTATATTATCACAAAACTATACTATATAACACAACACTATACAACACGAAACTATATTATCACAATCATAGTTTCACTTTATTGTGATAAATGAAACTATATTATCACAATAAAGTTTATGATATCCGAAAGTTACAATGTATAATAATTATAGATTATAGATTTTTGATTAATAATTATAGATTATTGATTATATTTCTTAATCACTATAATTATTAAGAAATATAATCAATAATTGCATAAAAGTATTTGTAATAAGCTTAATATATTTTTAAATGAAATCAGTTGTATGAAGATGAAAAGAATTCATTACTTACAATCCCATTCGTTATATATGTCAAAAAATCAATAAAACCGATATGGAATTTTTTTTAAAACTAAATAACATTATTTGAAATACATAAAAGGGCCTCTATACGGAAATATAAATGCTAAAATTATCATTATATTATCACAATAAAGTTTATGATATCCGAAATTTACTATGTATATTTTTGAATTCAATCACATGTAAAACGGGAAATCGATTATTCTTGTTTTAAAGAAACGCTGCTTGCGTTAACCAAAATGAAAGAATGTTCTAAAATCATTCTGGATATCCGAAAATTTACCATATACGCAACGAAACTTATTTTTCAGACATTTTCATGAATAATGTATGGGAAAAAATGGAATAGTAAGATTACAATTGTTACAGGCACCAAATGCATACGAAAAGTACTTTTCCGGCAAGAGAATGAAAGGAGAGTGTGCATTCGATGGTTCAGAGAAAATGTCAAATTAAAGTTTTTTTTTCCTTGGATGCATTTTAAATTCAAGACATTTTTCTTACATAATAAGTATTTTGAACTTACTGAGATTCTTTTCTATAAAATTGCCGAACATGATTTGTGCTTCTGCATGGCATTTTATTGTACTTGTATATCATTATAATTATTCTAAACATTGTGATATATATATATATATATATATATATATATATATATATATATATATATATATATATATATATATATATATATATATATATACACACTCATGGACAAAAAAATTAGCGAACCAAGAAGGAGTCGTCAAAATGAAACGAAATTTTACATACGTAATGACTACTTTGATATAAGTAAATGATAAGAAAATCAAAGAAAAAGGATAATTTATTTCAGAGAAAAGGGCAAAAGAACGGAAGAGTTAATACTCCTTTGGACCCCCTCCAGCGTGAATGCACGATGCGATACGATCGGGGATTGAGTCATTAGTTAATTCGAACTAATCCAAAGGTCCCAAAAAACTTGTATTGTAGTTAATGTTAAAAATATCTCTTTAATTCGAACTAAATTTTTATCACTTCGGTTAATTCGAACTAAAAATTTGATTAAAAAAATTCATTTTCCTCGTTTAATGTGGAAAATACACACTGTATTTATTATTTTGTGTGTCAAAATTTTTTTCCTGTGTAAAGAGGCGCATGGTTGCATTCCTAGACTATTGCATGTCCGCTAAACGTTAGTAGCTATTGTCCTTCTTATTAGTGCTAAACGGAAAAAGCAGTTTTCTTTTATTTGGATCGATTTTCTTAGAATTTCAGAAAACTAGTCTTTACTACAGATTCTAGGGAGCTGCGTCAGTTATAACTGCAGTGCAGACAAGTTAATGTGGTCTAGTTTTTCTTCCTCAGTGTGTGGCGTGAACGTGTAAAAATTCAGGATGTCTACACGTGGAAAGTACAAAACCCTAACTTTGGAGACAAAGGTAGAAATTTTAAAGAAAGTATTGAATGGCGAATGTAAAACAAAGTTAGCAGCTGACTATGGAATTAAAAAAAATGCCTTGTCAACTAATTTGAAAAACAAGGATTCAGTTTTAGATTCATGGGAAAAATCAAAATTTGCTAGAGGAAGGAAAGGCATGGGAAATGCGTCCCAAGAAGTTCTATAAAAAGCCCTACTGCTATGGTTCCAGGATGTTAGATCTCCAAATTTTCCGATAAATGGACCCCTAGTGCTCACGAAGGCAGATGAATTGGCAAGTCGAATGGGTATTAAAGATTTTAAATGCAGTGATGGATGGCTTTCTCGATTTAAGTCAAGGCACAATATTTCTTATCAAACTGTACGTGGCCAAAGCTCTGATGTAAACGAAGACGTATGCACTAATTTCGGTAGGAAACTGCCAGGGCTTTTCTCTACTTGCCCGCCGAAAGATATTTTTAATGCGGCCATAATGGACAAAGCCATAATGGAATCTATTAAAACTCTGAAAGCATTTATTCAGATGGAACCTTCCTCTGAAAATGAATTGAAATGTTTACTTCAAATCGAGAAGCTGGCTGAAAAATGTAGGCATCATAAACAGAGCCAAACATCCATTTTACAGTTTTTCCCCAAAGTGTAATTCATATTTTTAATAAAAGTTTTCTTTATACTGCATATCTTCTGCTTCATTTTATGATTAATGTAAGTCTGTATTGCTTTTTAATATGATTAACTTCAGATAACATAGTATAATATATTTTTGGGGGTTATACATACTATGAGATTTTCTTCTTCAGTGATACACATTTAAAGTTATATATTTTATCTTAACTTCGGATAATTCGAACTTTTTCTGAGAACCTTTGAGTTCGAATTAACGAGCGTCCACTGTATATATATATATATATATATATATATATATTCCTTCAAAGGATATTGAAATTTCCATTCAAAAATCAAGTAAAGTTAAGTTTTTCAAGAAAAACAAATATCACAGTTTGTATAGTTGTATAAATACTGATTTTTTCTTAGTTTTTGGTATTTTTACATGTTCAGTTACTATTTAGTATTAATATTCTATTTATTTTATTTTTAGTTACTGGCATGTAAAAATTATTTGATTGTAAAGTCAATCTTTTTGGAGGGGTTATTCAGACGCTGATTAATGTGTGCATCTGTCCATGTTCAGCATACAAAGAAGAAAGAGCGTAAACCAAAAAAGATTATTCGTCGCTACAAGTCGCTCTAAAGATATATATAGTTGGTCGGTTGGTTGGTTGTCGTGTCCATGGACAATCAAGCTAAATGGTACCGTGGGCGGTCGACACATCCTCAGCTATCTGGAGGCAATTGTTCGCATAAAGTTTCTCTTGGCGACAGTCAGTAATCTGCTGCATTGGAGCCATTATTGCAGGGCAAGAGAAAACATGATCAGGTCCCAGTTCACCGTCGGGGCCGTTTCTGCAATTAGTATAAGTCCTGGTTCCATACTATTGAATTCTCATCTCTCTGAAGTGCCGGTCTGATGTGCTGGTCCGTCTGGAGGGTTCTCAGCGTTGTTAAGGATTTTGTAATTTTTCTGCTTGTTCGCAGATCTGATATTTTAATTCGATGACTCTATTTCTGAAATTAGACTTTACTGAGTTAATGCCACGATGTGTGATCGAATGAGGATATTCTCATTTAGTTGTCTCGCTTCTTTAGCCAAGAGCCTCGTTACCACCAATGCCAACTTGTGCCGGTATCCAATCCATGATGCAGTGTTTATTATGTTGATTGATTTGGTCCAGAGCATTATATATACCATGTGTTAATCGTCAGAGACCCTTCAGAATTGATTGCAGGACGGTCCTGGAGTCGCTGAATATTATTATTCCACCGGCCTGTTCTGTATTTAAATATATACAGGGTGTCCATAATTAAAGTCCCACTTTCAAATGGCTGCAAAATAAAGAACCACTGGTCAGAATGACTTCAAATTTGAACTGAATATACTGGAAGAAGGGGGAAAGGATTTGGCATAAGAAAAAAAAGGTTCCTACCTCTTACAACGGCATCTATTGATACATTTTGGAACTTTTTTTATTATACCAAATCATTTCCCCCTTCTTCCAGTATATTCAGTTAAAATTTGAAGTCATTCTGACCAGTGGTTCTTTTTTTGCTGTCTTTTGAAAGTAGGACTTTAATTATGGACACCCTGTAGCGTTGAGGTTGAATTAAGATTGATCTGTACGAACTCTATAAGATTCACTCATCTCAATGTTAACCTATGGAGAAAATTTTTCTACAATTTACAAATACATAAATGCTGATAATCCGATAAAAATGGTATTTTCAGACAGCCTTAACTTTAATGCCCCTTGCAACAGGATTCATTTTATAAATTTCGTCCACCAAAGTATTTTATGAGCGTTTAAAACACACTATACCACATTTTATCCCCGAATAATTTAAATTTTACATATTATTTGCATTTTTTAAACGAAAAATTCACCAACGTGTATAATTTCTTTCTCTATTACGGAGTACATTTTTTATTTAAAAAAATCTCTAAATCCAAGTAAACAATCCTAGAACAAATTTTCTCCATAGGTTAACATTGAGGTGAGCGGAACCAATAGGGTTAGTACACAGCAGACTTATCAGAATGGTACAGTATTTGTCTACCTCGTAAATACAAGAATCGTCACAATATTTTCAATGTCTTGAAAATGATACGGAAATGAAACATTATTTACTTGATTTCGGGGTGATGTGGAAGATTTTTGCCTTATTCCCGAAGACTACTCTCATTGTCTAGCTTCATACATTCAATGTCGCACTATCTGGCCTTTGAAGAAACAACAATAAGCGTAGATGTGGTAATACACTTCGACTACCACCATATTCCCCAATCATGACTGGCCATATGCGCAGATGCAGAAATGATTATAAATTTTGATAAGGAATCGGCGTCCCTTAACTAGCGGTTCTTCAGATAATAGATTCCCTTTTGATAGCTGCAATAAAAGTCCGCAGATGCTATTCTCAGACTTTCAAATTGATAGCGAAAGGATCTAATTACGGTTGAGACCGTCTTCAAGGAATGGAGAACTAAATCTCATGAGTTTTTCCTGGGCCATCTTGAGGACACTCCTTTACGCTTAGAATCTCGGGCACTTGTATATTCTTTTATATGTAGGGTAGACCGAAGCACGTTGGCCAAAGGGGCACGTTGGCCCACCTGCAATATTTTTCAAACTGTCCGGTAGATTGCGTTACTAGCTAAGTGACGTGGGTCTTAGTACGTTTTATTTTACCCATAACAGCGCTAGCGGCGAAGAAGCAATCAAACGAAAGCTACTTCAAATTTTCAAATTTTCACTGTAGTTTTGTTTTTTTTTTGCACTTATATATAATCATTTTTGATTTGTTTCTAAATTAAAGTTCCCCTTTGGTGAATACCAATCTAAAAGATAGTTGTTCAGAGATAATTTTCTACCTAGTGATTTGAAAAAAAGACATTAACAGAATATTTGATACAACGATCAAAAGCCAAATTGGCGATACGGGGTAAGTTGGCTCATTTAATCCGGGGCATGTTGGCCCAGTGGCCCAAGATGCCCTTCAGTCCAAGAGTTTGTTTTCTACATTCATAAGCCTATAAAAGTCAATAAAATTGTCAATAAATCAGGAGAAGACTGGATTCAATGTACCAGGTGCAATCGTTGGGTGCATGAATCATGTGTCACTGGGGACACGATGCAGTTTGCATTCATTCTGATGATGAGAAAGATCGATGAAGCTAGTAGTTAAGTTGGACAAAATATCTTTTTTTTATCCTTTGTGTCGTTTGTATACTATATTAAAATTACATTTGATATTTTATGTGTTTTTTCAACTCTGTTAGTAATCCGAAAATCAAATCAACTTAGAGGGCCAACCTGCCCCGTTCAACCTGCCCCTGACAAGTTGGCTCAGTGACTTTTATGTCCTGCTGATCTTCATATAGAAACCATTAATAAATATTTTTCAAATGTTCTCCTACGTGGTTATGCTTTAAGATGTGCTGAAAAAAGAAAAAAATTTAGTAATTTGTTGCCAAATGTAAAAAAATGTGCCAACAAGCCCCGGTCTACCCTATATCTCCATACTTGTTTATTAATTACATTGTTGGTTGAAACTGCGTCGGGAATTGCTTTATTTCAGATGTAGAATTTATTCTGGTGTGATATTTAATATCTCGTGAGTTATCCATGTGTTACCAAGATTTTACACCCAGCCGTCATTATCAAAATTTTTCTCTTAATTCAAAATAAAGTTTTTCATCTATTTACTTCGATAAATTTCTCTTCATCAAATGGGTTTCAATTAGTACACAATAGTATGATCAATTAGTGACTGAGAATTAAGCAATAGATTAGATTGATAAGTTTTTTTTTAAAGTGTCATTCTTACTAAAGCTGTTAAATATACACGACACTCTTTTGCACTATTCACTTGCAGTCTGTAATCACATATGGAATGACTCCAAGTTACTTTAGTCAAAATGTTACTATATCTAAGCAATTTTAAGAATCTTTGGCTGCAACAGAAATGAAGAAGTAAATTTTCCATAAATTTGGTTCTCAGGAGATGAGAAGTTTCACCGTTAATGAACCTGTAACATATGACAATGTCATTTTCTGTTTGACAGCCAATTCTTTTAACCCATTTAAGACTGGCGTTGCGAAAACGCAACATTAATTTCTGTATTTTTTAAAGGCATGTTCTAAGCTTTGTACGTCTGAAGTAACATTTTTATTTTATTCTCTATACTTTAATTGATCATACTAATTTTTTTTGTTTCCACATTTGCCCGCTTTTAGCACATACAAAAAATTGTTTTTTCTGGTGTTTTGAAAGGGAAAAATATATTTCAAATAATGACCTTAGATAGCAGCACATGTTAAATTTCCGATTTGATGCTTGTTCCGAGTTTACTAGAGACTAAAGAACAAAATGGCTTCAACAGGTAAGGCATAATTTTTGTTTTTATGTTTCTCAATTCATATTTTTAAAAATGTTGCGAAAACGCAACATCAGTCCAATGTGTATAACTTAATTTCAATGTGTATTATTAGTGCTGACTAGTTTTTATGCAGTAGATTGGTATTTTTTTCATTTCAGATAAGTTTGTCTCTAGAAAAAAGCGATTTTTGACATTGGAAGAGACATTGGAGTATTTTCGTGGGCTAGAAGGCTAGATGATGATAATATTTCAGAATCGTCCTCAACAGAAGCTAATGATGAACCATAATTCGTCATTATCCCTCCAGATCCGGATGATTTGACGGATGAAGAAGCTATTGATGATGATATTTTATGTGAAAATGTCGAATTACATAAAGACATTGCAGGTGAAATCGACATTTTTTTTCTAATAAATGTAAAAGTAAGCAATATAGTAAGAAAAAGAAGCCTATTATATGGTAAAAATGGATACTCTACATGGATGTAATGAATTCTAAAATAAGTTTATTAGAGTTTCAGAGATCTATATCTTTGAGAGAGCCATATTATTGATAAAAGGCTTGAAGAAATGCAGATGAATTCTGTTTTAACTGAAACTTAACATATTGGAAGACCATCATCAATTCAAAATCTAATTCTCAACGAAATTCGGAAAGACCGTATGGGTCATATTATTACTAAACATAGTGAAAATAAACAAAAAAATGTAAACACTGCAAATGTCAAACAATTACTGTATGTAATAAGCACAATGTACCTCTTCATGCGAAATGTTTCAAAGATTATAATTTTTTTTTTTTTTTTATAATTTTAACTTTTTTTATATTTTTAAAATTTTATACTGCTTTGGACTGGTGTTGCGAAAACGCAACATTTTGTAACTCACGTAAAAATAAATTTAATTTTATGGAAACAACTTATTTGTGTAATTAATGTTCTAAGAAGTGTTAAAAAAACTGTTTGGTGCATTTCCAATAAAGGAAACATGGAGCGGTCCTAAATAGGTTAAAGTTGTATTCGAGTTACTACAAGCACTAATTGTTTAAAAAATAGCGTTCTCTACTCTCAAAATGAGAAATAATAGCTCTCCCCATACTGTTTACGTAGAATTGCATACTGAAGGTGTATGATACTTAAACGATGCGGCTAGTCAAAAAATAAGCAGCCAGTATTAAAACAAACATAAAATGCTCAAAATCGCTGCCACTCTGGAGAAAACTATCTCGGCAAGTAACTACAGGAACTAAAACTGAAGTAGTAGTGTCAGATGTAGATGTCAGCAAGAGGGAATCAAAGCGTGAAATGATCTGAAAAATAACGCTGACTCGTAAGCTCCTCCTAGATATATATATTCCAATCTAGGTTCATTTGCAATACATTATCCCATGTTTTTATTTGTAATCTCAAGTTTATTACTACTGTCAGACAAAAGTTATTTCTGAGTTGTCGTTATTCACCTTTTTCCTTACGGGGCGGGATAGCATGTATCCCAAGAATACGGACCCAAGAATGAATAATATATATATATATATATATATATATATATATATATATATATATATATATATTTATTTATTTATTTATTTATTTATTTATTTATTTATATATATATATATATATATATATATATATATATATATATATATATATTTATTTATTTATTTATTTATTTATTTATTTATTTATTTATATATATATATATATATATATATATATATATATATATATATATATATACCACTTAATGGCCGTTCTTACAAAGGGGGTAGGAAATTTCCCGTTCTAAAGAGGGCATCGGAAAAATGGGCCCCGTAAGCTAAGGGTTAATCTTTATCAGGAACTTGATCAGTCTAATAGCTAGTTACGTTAAAGAACAGAAAAATTCTTTACAAGGCACTCCTTAATACCCCAGATATTACACTGTTCAAAATATCTGGAGTACTTAAGCATTTGGAGCATTGAAACCCCGGTTTTAGACTATGCAGGTGTAATATAATAGGTAAAAGTGCAATAAGAATTCTCTTGGGTTAAAAAAAGAGAATACTAACTCAGAGATTCCAAATCTTTTTTGCGACACTTTTGGGATTGAGATTAGAAACTCGGGGCACCCTTATTAGTTTTTTTTTCTCAAATTTTTTCAATATTAATACAAAGTGGAATTTATATCAGGAACATGTCAAATTCAATTTCAAATAAATACTAACTCCTTTGCTGATTTTAATTATTTATTGAAAGATATAAATAATGAACACCCGAATAGAATATACAGGGTGTCTCAAAAATCTTGACACATTTTAAAAATTTAAAGAAAAAAAGTATACAAGGTAGGAACTAGAAATTCACATATGTGTTACCTTATATATTAGAGTTTTCTTTAGTATAAACAATGAATTGAACCGATAGTTTGAAGAAGGAAACAAGCGCCAAGAAATTGAAATTCGTTTTTTTCTGCGCCATACTGTTATTTACATATAGCCGCTCCCTGTAAGCTGTAAAAGGCACTGGAATAGCGGGTGAATGTAAAGAATTTTATATAAAATTTTAGTGAAGAAAAAATAATAAATAAGACAGTTTGCTTATTTTTTTTTTTAAATTTTCGACAAAAACTGTTTTTGGATTCGCTCCCTTCTTCAAACTGCCGATTCAATTTCAATATGTCCAACTTTTGTGGCACAGAAATCATCTAGTTGGTAATCCATCCCCGCCTATGTTCCTTCCAAAAGGGATTCCGTAACACATGAAATTGCAGCAGTTATGCGTCTTTTGAGTTCTTCAACACTTCAACCGACTATCAAGGACACTTCCCGTTTCCAGAAACTTTTTATAACAAGCTAGGATGTTGTTACGACTTGAAGGATCTTTTCCAAATTTCATTGCACTTGTGTAACATTTTCCGCTTAGAAATTCCAGCCAACATATATTGCTTTCTCGTGGGCCGTGGCGGCCTTGTGGTACAGCGCGCTGGTTTTCGGTGCTGAGGATGCTCAGATCGAATCATGGCGAAGCGCCACTAAAATGCCTCCGTTTGTGTCGTCCCTTCATAGGGGGCAATGCTGGTCTGCCTATATGGCACCCCCATAATAAAATGGCTGCGGGGAATTATAGGCGAATGTCTTCGCGAGAAGTGCCTCCGGATTGGAAAAAAAAAATATATATATATATATATATTGCTTTCTCTGATGCAGTAGCCATTTTGCAACTTTAGCTTTCACGGAACAACTAACCCCACCTGTCCAACTTTTTTGACACAGAAAAATCTCTAATATATACGGTAACACATATAGAGAATAAGCAACTTCACCTCCACTTTGGGTATGCATATCTTGAAGTGGCACTCTAAATAATTTCATTCAAACACAGTTCTTACATAACAAAGTTTATTCAAATATTTGCAATTGTAAATTTTGCTTTTCAACAAAAAGCAAGCGCGCTACAAGTACGAGATATATAATATTTATGCAAGGGAAATACAATTCAATATATTTTCTGGTATAACTAATCATGCAATGACAATACAACTTTAGATACAAATACTACGGAAAGTCGACCAGCAATGCTGCTTCGTAAACTTTGGGTCTAACAAGAACTCGCGAAGGTTTGAAGCAATCTAGCTATGCTCGAGCGGCTGCTCGCAAAACTCAACTATAATTAAACCAGACTCTAAGCCTAGCTGCAGCTCGATACTTCGTTTCGTCAGCTCTACCCCTCCTTTCACTTCCTCTCACTTCCTCAACACTTCATCGACCCTTCTTTAATCTAGCTGCTTGGCATTTATACCAACCGCGTATGCCGCAGTTAGCATACCAGAAGCGGCTTCTTTAGATTCATTAAATTAAAAGTTCGATTATTGTGAATCGAATCTTATGTAAACCTTACAAATATATGCGAATTTCCATATCTTACCTTGTATACTTTTTTTTTGTATACATTTTAAAAATGTTTTTGGGACAGACCTGTATTTATACAGTTTCAAAAATAGCCATGAGATTCAGTGTAGTATTAGACTAGACGGCTACAATGGCAATCACTAAGAATATATTTGTTTTATTAATGTGAAACTTGCGATTGGAGCTTAGAGAACAAATGTTGGATATCAACTTAACCTTTTCCTTACTGGGTGGGATAGCATGTATCCCAAGAATACGGACCCAAGAATGAGTAATATATATATATATATATATATATATATATATATATATATATATATATATATATATATATATATATATATATATATATGTATATATATATATATATATATGTATATATGTATATATATATATATATATGTATATATATATATATGTATATATATATATATATATATATATATATATATATATATATGTATATATATATATGTATATATATATATATATATATATATATATATATATATATATATATATATATATATATATATATATATATATATATATATATATATATATATATATATATATATATATATATATATATATATATATATATATATATATATATATATATATATATATACCCCTTAATGGCCGTTCTTACAAAGGGGGTAGGAAATTTCCCGTTCTAAAGAGGGCATCGGAAAAATGGGCCCCGTAAGCTAAGCGTTAATATTTATTTTAAGAAGGGCCCTACTAATATTTTTTTATTTAGTCTCAAAAAAATCTCGTGGTAAATTTCTTGTGTATCACTGCATTAACACAATTATATTTCCTTAACAGTGTGCACGTTTTTAAGACACAAAAATGGCTGAATCCCCTTCGATCTAGCATCCATATGGAGCGCATTAATAACGAAACTTGTCCAAACCAACGCATTTTTTAAATATTGCGCCGTATAAGAACGTTCTCTCTATTTTATCAAAAAATTTGGTCTGATAAATAACCATATCGTATAAACATTCTTATATTCATTGAGATATAGATTCTTTGTGTTTCCTTCAAAAATATCAAATAGAAGGACAGAAAACCAGGGCATATTTTAAGGAATTTCGCTGTTGGGGCAAATTTTTTACCATGTTTGTGTCGAGTAGTCTCTTAAAGTTGAACTTTATATGGTGTCTAAAGTCTCAAAAAAGTCTTTAAATGTATCGAATTATTGTTAAATATTTCTTATAATACAAATGATTTTCATTACCAGGAAAGAAGAAGTTTTTGCGGTAGGTACACGTTTCCATTATATTCTATAGAAAAGGACTGTCTTTATTGAAAGAAGTCTCAAATGTTATACAAAGATCAAAATTTGTTAGAAATATAAAACTAATGCATAAAATTTCGATACTGTTTTATGATATACGTATTTTTGTTTAATTTTCAAATATTTTTCAAACACATACAATGGGCAATTTCTTTTCACTGGTGGGGTCTTTGCCTCACCATAACTCTATGTTAAAATATGCCCTTCAGGAAACAGTTAACATTAAGAGGGGGGAAGAAAACAAGTGAGAACTCAAATTAATAAACAGAATCATACTCATATTCTAGCATACTGCCAGGAAATATTCCTGTAAAGTACAGCAGAAATCAGGAAATTCGAACGCCTTATTCTCATATAAAATATATATTTTCTAACGCCCTGACTGCTATTTCGCATTAGAATTTCAAACTTTTTGGAAGATATTCTTCAAAAAAGAGTATTTGTTGATAAAGTTAGTAAAGACCAAAAAATCAGCTACTTAGTTATTTTAAATTAACCATTAGTTATTGGAGATATAATTTAAATAGAATCAGCTATAAGTCATTAAATAATCATGTAGAGATGATATACGATTAATTTTTAAAATATTTCGATTTTTAACGCCTTTAACGTCTTATTTTACGAAGAATAAAGTAGTATAACGGCATTGTACCATACGTTTACATAAATAACAAAAACTCATTTCATTCTAACCATTCTTGCATATTTGCATTTCAACTGATTTTAGTGTAATGTCTCTAAATTTAAAAAAAAAAAATATGCAAAAATGTGTTTGAAAAATCATACTTCAAATAAAGCACATATATTATTTATATATGGACTTTTTACGAAGAATAAGCCAGTAAAACGGCATTGCATCATACGTTTACATAAATAATAAAAATTCCATCTTCATGAATAAATTTTTAATTATTTGTTCATTTTTTACCGTTTTTGCATATTTGTATTGCAACTGGATTTCTAATGTCGCTAAATTAAACAATATTTTCAAAAATGTGATTAAAAAATCCTACTTCAAATAAAACTCAGGAATTATTTATATATGGATTTTTACGAAAAGTAAGGCAGTAAAACGGTATTGCATCATACGTATATGTTATCAATATTATTATATTATGTTATATTATTATTATCATTATATTTTATATTTATATTTTATTATTATTATAATATTGCTATATTATTATATTATATTATGTTATATTATTCTTTTATTTGCCTAAATAAAAAAATTTGATCTTTAAGCATAAGTTTCTACATTTTTTTCCTTATAACCATTCTTGCATATTTGCATGACAACTGGTTTTTAAATGTCACTAATTTAAAAAGAATATATACAAAAATGTAATTAAAAAATCTCACTTCAAATATAACATAAATTTTTTATACAAAAAATTTTCTATAATTCCCAATCCTATTAAAAAAAATCTTATCGTACTTGCATTTTTGAAATGAAATATATTTGAAGTATTAAGAAATAAACCTCCCAAGCAATCCATTTGAAGTTAACTGAAAAAAATGACCAAATTATCTAAACGATAAATCCTCTTATTCTTAGAATAAAACTTTTGTGTAAGTTCTTTTCATCGTTATTATGAGGTTTTATGAGCTCCCTTTCAATATATCACATATTATTACCTGCCGCTTTGCAGATAATCACTATTGAAGAGAATAGCATAAAAGAACTGTACATAAAAGAATCTTGGAGTATTATTCACTAAATTTATGAGCTAAAATTACTCGTTTATTAAGCTCCATGGGGCTCGATATTTATAAAACAGTCTTAAGTCAAATATTTAAATCAGTTATTTTAGTACTTTAATGTTTAGTAATATAGAGGGATCGACAGTATTTGGAAAACTTTTTATCTTTGATAGTACATAATTATTATTCATGCATATCGATGAAATAACTGGTTTTAAGTTGTTTTTTAGTATCAAATCTCCACATACTATATATTGTCAGTATTTTCTGCATTAAAATCATGGACACTGCTCTGAATTATTTCTAAGATTTGTCGTAATAATAATAATAAATATTTTTCAATTTTATTCTATTGGTGGGAAAATTACAACCCTTACAAAAGGATATAAGGTGAAATCATAACAGAAAATATTTTAAGGAATTTTCACTGGTGGGGCAAATTTTTTACTATGTCTGTGTCGAGTTGTCTTTTAAAGTTGTAATTTATAGTGGGTTTGAAGTGTTATAAAGCATCTTTAGCGGTATAAAATTATTGATAATAATACATTTATTATAATACAAATGATTTTCATTACCTGAGAAAAATCTGTATTTTGTAATAAGTAGATATTTCCATTAGATTCTATAGAAAATTATTATATTTATGGAAACAAATCTTAAACATTATACAAAGATAAAATTTTGTTAGAAATATAAAACTGATACATTAAATTTCCGTACTGTTTTATGATATAATTTTTTTTTATTTACATTTTTTTTACCCTACATCCCAAAAGTAAAAAAAGAACCATGCTTCTGATTTTTCTACTTTTATTATAATGTCATTTACTGAGAATGTTTTCATATAGTCTCTGTCCTTGTAAAATTCCGTCTCCAGAAATTTGTTTCTCCTACCTTTAACTTGAAGAAATTTCAACACGGACTACCGGAGGTTAAACAAAACAGTACCGCGGACATTTAGTGCTAGGTTTAGCTTGTTATTCAAACACATACAATGGGCAATATCTTTTCACTGGTGGGACAATTCTCAGCACTGGTGGGCCATTTGTCCCACCAACTCTATGTTAAAACTATCTGAAAACCCGCGCTTCGCTACGGAGTACATTGAAATTAAATACAAATTTAATTTAAAAAAATCTAAGAAGAATTTTTGAAAAATATTCCTTAGTGCACCCCTACACTATTAGAAGAATAGCCATGCAAAATTTCAGCCCTTTAGGTACAGCGGTTTGGTCTGTGCGTTGTATGTCAGTTAGTCAGTCAGTCAGTGAATGAATGAGTCAGATACGGAACTGTTTTATATATATAGATATGTCCCAAATCATAAGACAATCAGAAAATAATACTCCATTCAGAATCTAGCTTCACAAATCACTCTCCGTTTAGCTAAATTTGCTTATAGCCTAGAACTGCTAGATTCAGTATATCAAAAAACACCGACTGTTGGTATACTTAGGTAAAATGCTTGCGGAAGAAAAGAGCTCTGTGCCAAACAGTCATTATGTTTGCACAGAGTGTTTTCAGCACCGATGATCATATAAGACAACTTCTCTGTATGACTTTGTTATCAACCAAGTACACCCGTCTTACTAGTCACAGTTGAGTCAATTTTTGAATTTATCATATTTTCTAGGTCCCAGTGAAATTTGAAATTCGGAAGATTTTTGATAAAAATTTTTGTAGTATGAAAAGATGTTTTACTGCCTAACAGCTGTTGAACTTCTGAGCCTCTCTCCCGACACATTTCTCTGATTATTTATATATTCCACAGCGCCCCTTTATGCACTATAAAATGCACATATTTCTTTGTTTTAATACTTTCAACGAAATACTGTCATTCTTTGATATCTTTGGGTATATAAGAACCCACTTGATTCTGTCGATTATATTGCCTAGAGTCAAAAGTCGCAATTCAAAACAGTATATTTAATCAAAGAAACTAAAAATATTATTACATGAAAAATATAAATATTTCCTTTGATATATTACGATATATTAGCGTACTTTATGTACAAAACATAATTTTTGCGTTAAGCAAAATAAATGAAAATACTGATTTTATTTTTTATGAGATATATCATAAAATAAGATTCTGTGCATTAACTGATATTAGAATAATGCGTTTAAAAATGTTTTTTTAATTTTTTTGTGCAAACTTTGTTCTTTCTCATAACCTCAAATTAAATACAACGGGATTATAGATTGGCTTACGGAATTATAAAAAATGAGGTATATTCAATTTCTACATTGCACAAAATAATAGATTAGATGCATTTTTTGCATCTTAAGGATATTTTATACCACATTTTATTATGTCCCTCAAGCAAAGTGGTTTATAACTTTTACAGTCTTCTTCTAGACGGGCTATAAATTGTCTGCGAGAAGCGTTTGCGGCCTGTTTATAGTTTATTTAATTTATTTCAAATACTTTATAATATCAAAAGAAAATTTATTTCTTTTTTACTTTTAAATACTTCTTAACACAGAAATAACGTTTTATGCCAGTTTGCTAGATGTTGTTAATCCATGTATGAATAACGCCAACTCCACATTCAAATATGTTATTACAGATATTTGACATTTTCTATTGATCTAGAAAATATTTAAAAATATATTTAGTGATTATCAAACGATGCCATGTAAAATAGATTTACGTTTCAACTTTGTGCTATTTAGGTGAAGGTTTTATATATATATATATATATATATATATATATTTAAACTTTTTGCTATATATAATTCAATTACAGACACACATAACATGTCATTTTTCTACGTAACTAACCTCATTTTCAATACACTGGTCACACATTTGAACTAACATTTTCACTCCATTGGAAAAAAATTGTTTTTGTTGTGTTTTCAATCAGGAATGATGCGATTTCTTAACCTCGTCATCACTCCCAAATCTTCTACTTCTCGAAGCGTTTTTTGCGGTCTATACACATAATCTGAGGAAGCCACTCTGACGAAAAAAATCACAGCTATCCTTTACGTAAAAACAATAAAAACTTTTATTCATATTTAAAACTTGGAGGGATACCACCTCAACAGCACATGCGTAGACTATATAAAAATTGACACATAATATATTAAACACGTAAACGGACCTTGCACCGAGATCTCATACGAACGTCGGGAAAATTCCCACCTGCCCACTTGACAGTTTATTCGGCACTTTAACCTCTTCTCACTCTCCTTCAGTTCGTTCGTAGACGCCCACCGTTCCTCCTTTCACTTCTGTTCGCCGAACTCGGAGATTCGCTCAGTCAATTGCCTAATTCCAGTTGGCTGTTTGGGTGGACGTCATAGGAATATAGGAACGAGTAACTAACTGTGTTACCTAGGCCAACGCCTTCTAACACAGAAATTTCTGGAGAATGTCAGCGGAGAGCGGAAGTATCTCAGAAATGTGAAATGAAAGTTAAAAAATAACTTCATCTGTACCGAAAAGTGCAACACAAAGTGAAGCAGGAAGTCATTTGGTCATAACTTTGGAGGGTGAAAAGAAGGTGGACGCCACATCACATTAGGGCTACATAAAGAATTCTGTAACATCCGAAATATAAAGCTCCAAATGGCGTCAAAAGTTTTTTCCCTATTGCGGTAGGTACTTGACTCTTGAAGACATTAGTCCCATCAACACCGCGACGTCTCGTTTCTACTTTATTGAAGGAGCACCATTTAGGTGAGCCAACATTGCTCCCTATAAGGGGATAACACGGTAACGTTCAAGTCTCACTCGGGATTTGAACCCAAGCCCACTACATAGAAGTTCACGACGCTAAGAAGCATACCATGAAGGCGGCAATCAGAGGCCGTGTGAGGGTGTGTATCATAAAGGAAGGAGAAGAACGCGTATGGACAAATGCTCTCTTAGACGGATTTGTATTGCGGGACTCAGGACAACAACTCACATACCTCCGCAACAATGGTAAGTGCGGATTCCACAGTGATATCCAAATTCGTGACCAGAACTCCTTGTACGCGCCGTGACCCTCCTACTGACCATGGAACGCGCCATAACCTCCCAGCCCTATCAAGTGGTTGATCACGTGACGAGGGGTTGGGAAAAGCAGAAAACGGCATGAATGTCCAGTGGAGTCGAGGAGTGATGTGTTTCCAAGATGCGTGTAACACGTGGCATTTTTTAAGCATGAGTTTTGTGATGTTGAATAAATCGAGTTAAAAATGTCTACACGGTCCACTAATCTCACTGAGCTGTGATGATCATGAAAAAAACTCACAAAGAAAGGTGCCTGTTTTCACGGATAAGGGTAACACACCATCTTATCAGTAGCAGACGGGCTGGGACGACCGGAGCGTTGCTCGTCATGGATTTATGTTCGCCCACATTCAAATAATTGCACTCACTTGTACATCCATCTTTCGTTATGCTGGCATCTCGATACTGTTGCAGCATTCTTCAGTGAGTTTAACGAGGTTTCACACTTTCTGACCACAAGACTCTTATGACTCATCAGTGCTTCTTACGGTGCAAGGCCATTCTGATCACATAATGCTTGTATATGTAATATACTAGTGCATAATTTGGCTTAATTTGGGATTTTATTCTTACCGGGTGTCCCAAAAATGACCGACGATTTGAAAAATCAACTAAAGAAAAACGGATGGTGATAGAAATGTACGGTTTGCTGCATTCTCCTTGGGTAATCAGGGAATTTATTCTCACCAATTTTTAAAATTAGTTACAAAGTCCGTCAACAGATGGCGCTGCTGACTGGGAAAAACTATAAAACAATGTTTTCAAAGCAAGGAGCATACGCAAAGTGGCATGTATTGGCCTCCCTATTCGCCAGATTTGACGCCATGCGATTTTTTTTCTTTGGGGGTACTTGAAAGACCAGGTGCATCGTCACAATCCACAAACTGTAGATGAACTGGAACAGAACATTTCTGCTGCTTGTCAGAACATTCAAACTCAAATGTTTGCACAGGCGTCTGGGAATTTTGACCTCAGACTGCGCCTGGTTGTTGCTGCAAACGGTGGTTATTTTGAAAACAATGTTTTTTAGTTTTTCCCAGTCAGCAGCGCCATCTGTTGACGAATTTTGTCACTAATTTTGAAAATTGGTAAGAATAAATTCCCTAGTTACCTAAGCAGAATACAGCAAACCATACATTTCTATCACCTTCCTTTTTTCTTTATATATATATATATATATATATATATATATATATATAACTTACATTTCAAAATGTTTGAATACATTGGGTGCTTAAGTTTAAACTATAACCTTAATTATAATTTACCTAGAGAGGATAACGGATAGATAAATTTCACCAATCTGTCATCCTGCGTAAACCTTTCATAAAAGGAGAAAATTTAAAACACAATCTTCCTTCTTTACCGCCCAATTTTTTTTTTTCAAGTAATTGTTTTTTTGATAGTTCGGTTTTAAATTTCAAAATGTTGAATACATTGAGTGTCAAAGATTAAAGTATAACCTTAATTATAATTTTCTTAGGATAACGTTTAGGTAAATTTCGCCAATCTGCCGTCTTACACAAAACATTCACAGAAATAGAAGAATTTAGAACACAATATTCTTTCTTTGACGGAAAAAAAACTTTTTCAAGTAATTTTCTTTGTTTTTTGATAGCTCGGTTTTAAATTTCAAAATGTTGGATACATTGAGTGTCAAAGATTAAAGTATAACCTTAATTATAATTTTCTTAGGATAACGGATAGGTAAATTTCGCCAATCTGCCGTCTTACACAAAACATTCATAGAAATAGAAGAATTTAGAACACAATATTCTTTCTTTGACGGAAAAAAAACCTTTTCAAGTAATTTTCTTTGCTTTTTGATAGCTCGGTTTTAAATTTCAAAATGTTGGATACATTGAGTGTCAAAGAATAAAGTATAACCTTAATTATGTTTTACCTAGAGAGGATAACGGATAGATAAATTTCACCAATCTTACGCAAACCATTCATGAAAAGAGAAAATTTAAGGGGATGGTGGACTTTCAAATTACCAAAAATCTAGCAAAAATTGGAATTTTTTTGGGGGGTGTATTAATATTTTAAAAACATGTAAATATTGGAATGAAATGCATTTAAAATGTGTAGTGAAAATAAAAATGAAAACTGGTGGCTTTAGAGTAGTAAGTATTAAAGGTAGATTAAAAAATTATCTTTTAAATGACTTTTTCTCAAAATGAGAAATTTCCAGATTTGCAAGTCTTTAAAATGCACCTCGCGTCATAATTTTTGACGAAATTTTATGAAATTTATAATAAAGATTCCTGTAATACATCAAAATAAAGTTATGTATCCATTTTAAAATTCGAGGTCATTTAGGTAATAAAAGTTTAACTTTAGTGTAGAAAAGTACAAAAATTTCGCGAAAATTCAGAGTACAAGCATAAAAATATTTTCTAAAAATTAACTTTTCAACGAAAGTACAAAAAAATACATAACTTTGTTCAGAAAGTATTTATAAGCAATATAAATGCAAAATTAAGGGGAAAAGTTTAAAATTGAGTCGCAAGGAGCATTTTAAAGAAGGGTAATTTAATTTAAATTTTTCAATTATAAAATATTTTTTTAAAAATATTTATAAAATTTTATAAGGTGTTTAATATTGTTATACTTTAATGAATATATATACAAAATTTCATATCTCTGTGGTAAAAATTTCAAAAATCGTTTTGAAAGGTCCACTATCCCCTTAAAACACAATCTTCCTTCTTTGCCCGAAAAAGTTTTTTTCAAGTAATTTGCTTTTTGGTAGCTCGGTGTTAAATTTCAAAATGTTGAATACATTGGGTGTCAAATATTAAAGTATAACCTTAATTATAATTTACCTAGAGAGGATAACGGATAGGTAAATTTCGCCAATCTGTCATCTTACGTAAACCATTCATGAGGGTAAAAAATGTAAAACATAATCTTCCTCCTTTGACCCCCAAATATTTTTTCAAGGTTTTTTTTTTTTGGTAGTTCGGTTTTTAATTTCAAAATTTTGAATACACTGAGTGTCAAAAATTAAAGTGTAACCTTAATTATAATTTACCTAGAGAGGATAACGGATAGATAAATTTCGCCAATCTGTCATCTTACGTAAACCACTCATGGAAATAGAAGTATTTAAACTATTGTCTTCCTTCTATACCTGAAAAATATAAATATAAAGTAATTTTTTTTTCCTTGATAACTCAGATTTAAATTCCAAATAATTGAATACATTGTCTGCCAACGAATAAAGTATAACCTGTAATTGCTGCTTTCTAGATAAATTCAATACGTTTGTTCCTTTTTTCCTCTTTAAAGGCTTTGAGAAACGTTAAATTTCTCAAAGCCTTTAAAATTATCGAATTCTCTTTCAAGCGCTAGAGTTTAAAATGTTGTTCTTTTATAGTTATTTTATTATTATTCAGTTGAATTTTCTCTCTTCATATTATTCCCTCTCAAATTTACCTACTTATTTAAAAGTCAGTATTGATTTAAGAGAATTTGAGTTAATAGGAACTTTTCTAATCTCAAGAAGAAGTTTTAGGCATTTAAAGAAGTTCACTATAAATATATTCAAATAACAGTGCTTTCTCCAAAAGACAATAAAGCTTCAAAATTTGTTATTCTAATGGGGCAAATTTCTGCTCAGCATTCATACGCTGTTTCTAGAACCTTGCATTATTCAGTTCTTCCTCCAAATTTGAATTATTTCACCCGCTTCCCCAAGCTAATTAAAGACATTAATAAGTGGGACTCGTTAATTGAAGGAAATAAGGCATTTGATTTATATGTTATCTTTACAATTTTTAAGTACATCTATTGAAATCATTTCTCCTATAGTCTTT
Source organism: Dolomedes plantarius (assembly GCA_907164885.2). Lineage (NCBI taxonomy): Eukaryota > Metazoa > Arthropoda > Arachnida > Araneae > Dolomedidae > Dolomedes > Dolomedes plantarius. Next base: position 124,342,741 of record OU015502.1, read on the forward strand.
ATTGAGTGATTTTATTAAATTTTTCAAATAATTTTAATCATTTGTATCTCATCTTCGGTTACATTCTAATTTCTCGTTAATTTTTGCTGCTATGTAAAAATCCACGTACCTCCTATATAAAAGTAATCGTTTCCCTTTGAAATACATTTAATTTGAATGAAATTGGTTGGCATATTATATATACGAAGGATTTAACAATAAAGGCATAGTTTTAATTTAAACTTGGCATTTTCTTTCTCGGGATCACCCTACCAATAGAGTCTTTAATGTCAGCGTCTATTTCAATGCACTTATTTAAGATTCTTTCCTAATATATCATACTAGCTGAAAACTCGCGCTTCGCTACGGAGTACATTCAAATTAAATACAACGGTCAACGTATGCAATTTATGCCAAAAAATAAATATATATATTTATAATAAATGCAATGATCAATGTATACAACTGATGTAAAATATATATCTATCTATATATATATATTTATAAAAAAATCGTAAGGGATATGCATTTTTTTTGGATAATATCCAATCGTCTGCTGCATTAGAAAGAGAAAAAAATATTTTTTTTGTCTATTTAGTTGTTACGCACGTGACGATAAATTTATGGAAAGTACCAGAAAAAGAAATCACTTGATCAGCATTTAATAAATTAAATTCTAAAAATTAATCTTTAAAAATTCACCAAAAATCAGGAAATGGAGGTACAAATTAGAAAAAAATTTCATTTTGAAGGAATTTTTATGATCTTTCTCGTGATATAAATTTTATAACCCTCAATGTATTATTTTAAATGCAAACGTAAAAAAAGTTTAAAAAACAGCTTAAAAATTTAATTTAAAAAAAATCTAAGAAGAATTTTTGAAAAATCTTTCTTAGTGCACCCCTACACTATTAGAAGAATCGCCAAGCAAAATTTCAGCCCTTTAGGTCCAGCGGTTTGGTCTGCGCGTTGTATGTCAGTCAGTCAGTCAGTCAGTGAATGAATGAGTCAGTTACGGAGCTGTTTTATATATATAGATTATTCGTTTTTTAGAAAGCTTTAAAGAATCACCTCTGGCTTCTTTTTGATAGCAGTAGATTGATATTTACCCCAGTCAAAATAGGCACGATTTTGACGAATGGCTAAAAAGAAAATGAAAGTTTTGAAAATTGGTGGAGATGTTTGTTTGGGCACTGAAAGTCACACACTGAAAGTCTCCACCGATCAGACTTGATCTTTTGCCGCTATCTTGGAAAATGTGTAGACTTTTTTGGGTTTTGCAGGTAACTTCAGAAATATTGATTTTATTTAAAAATATTGAATACAAAAATTGAAGAGCATTAAATTATGCACAGAAACATTATTTACATTTTGTTATAAGTGTAACAAGAGAAAAGATAACTGATTGCCCCAGGTGTGATAGTTTGTTCCTTTCAAAGTCAATTATCTTTGTTCGTGTTAGACAAAAAAAATGTAAATAATGTTTTTGTTCATAATTTAATTCCCATCAATTTTTGCATTCAATATTTTTACATGAAATCAATATTTCTCAAGTTACTTGCAAAAAACCAAAAAAAGTCTACGCATATTCCAAGATGGTGAAGAAAGTTCAAGTCTGATCGGTAGGGACTTTTAGTATGTTCAACAGTATGCTCAAACAAACATCTCCACCAATTTTCAAAACTTTCATATTTTTTTAGCCATAAAACCTATTTTGACAGGGCTAATTGCCATATTCTGGCTTTGTAGGTGAGACTCCAGGATTTGAATGTGAAAAGAGTTATGTTGTAGTTTCTAATGCCCCTTGGACGGAATTCATTCCAGACAAGACCCCTACAGGCTTGCTGGCTGGGGAGTGCTCTAGTTTATAATGGTAACACAAGCGTTTGAGTCCGATTTAGCCAGGTGGCGCCTCTATTTTGACCGACCACCACCAGGGGCGGCATCTCGGGGGGGGGGGGGGGAAGGTACCCTCTCCTACACTCTATGACTATATAAAGGGACATTTCGCTCTACGGATTTAGCATGTCCATATCTGGCTTAGACATGGAGGTATTTAACCCTTAGCTTACGGGACCCATTTTTCCGATTCCCTCTTTGGAACAGAAAATTTCATACCCCCTTTGTAAGAACGGCCATTAAGGGTGTTATATATATATATATATATATATATATATATATATATATATATATATATATATATATATATATATATATATATATATATATATATGTATATATATATATATGTATGTATATATATATATATATGTATGTATGTATATATATATATATATATATATATATATATATATATATATATATATATATATATTTATATATATATATATATATATATATATATATATATATATATATATATTTATATATATATATAAATATATGTATATATATATATATATATATATATATATATATATATATATATATATTCATTTTTGGACCTCTATTCTTGGGATACATGCTATCCTACCCCCGTAAGGAAACGATTAACGACGCTTGTCGGGATTCGATCCGAACACCCTCAGCACCGAAAATCGACACGCTTCCACTCGGTCACCTCGAGCGGGAAGAGTTATATGGAGAGTGTGCGGACTATAGAAATATTTATTTTGCCCAACACAAATAATGTAAATAGTTCAACACGAAATAAAACGCATAAAGAGGGCATAGACTGCCGAACAAATTAACAGGAAACCTACCCTAGCGTTGAAAGTTTTAACTTTTCAGTAAAAGATTGCGCAGTTGCAACAAATCCTCATACTGAAAACGGACAAATATAAATTAAAATAAATAATTCAACAAAGCAAGAAAATTATTACCAGGAAGAATGTAGACAAAAATGTTGGGTTTTAAAGATTAAATCCTTAATTATTTTAATCTCCAGCACTTCACTAAACTCTAAAAGTAATGACAGTACGTCATATTATTTATTTTATTAAATTTTATAATACTCTGTAAAATATTCAGAGATTTATAAGTGTATCATTCCCGCATATGCAGATATATGTCATGAATCATATGCAAATATATGTGGCGCAGTAATTGATTGGATGGCAATTACTATAAAAGCTAGCCGCATTGTATTAAAGTTCGTTCCTTCTGCCCTTCGCTGCCTTTCTCCCAGTTGCCAGATGTTAACCAGTTGTACCATGTTAAAGTCCTGACATGGATATTATTCGTTTGCCTGTTACAACGCCAGTTTGGTGTATCTGCAAACAGATAAGTTATCTCTGTTATGTTATACTTTGTTATTTTATTCTATGTTATTAAATCTCTATTCTCAACCGAAACACAGTTTAAATTTCTCACTCTCCTACTTACATTTCTATGGCATGACTGTCACTTTAAACTCTGTATCAAAGTTCTGTCAGCTATTCTTTGAAACCACTGACTGATCATCAAAAAAAAATAAACAGAAATTACGTACTTAGGGCCCAACGCACCATAACGCAAGCTAATGTAGCAGTAAAGGAAATGAGTGTGGTTTAGTTCCTTTACTGCTACAGTTTAGTTTGGTTTGGAGCACTTCGGTCAATTTTTGCTAGACGAAGGGATTAGACCGTCACTAATCCCCTTGTGTAGACCGGGACCTACTGTTAAATTTAGAACGGGGCGTACTGCTTAAAGCCGATTCCGAACGGCTACAAACGTCCATGCCAAGAGTGGGATTCGAAACCACAAACTCTGGTACCGATTGCCAGCGCCCTAGCCATTCGGCCATCGTCCGGCTTTGTTGAATAATTTACTTTTTTTATATTTTGCTTAGATCTTCTTAAGGATTTTTTTTTCCCAAATGAGGCCTCGCTCTGTCCTTATGGATTTACAATTCCCTTTGATGAAGGAATGGGTGCTTCTACTGATGTCCAGCATTGAAACTAATATAGCTTCATTATGCTCTACATCAGTGTTTCCCAAAGTGTGGTACGCGTACCCCCAGGGGTACGAGAAGAGTTTGGTGGTGGTACGCGTTGCACCGGAGTTTGGTGCATTCTTGCGAATGAGCACTTGATGCAGCAAGGCAGTAAAATCAACGTCGATTTCGATGAAACACAAAGGAGATGAGATATACCTTTATCTGTAAGCCTACATCTTTCTTTGGATTTAATGTATTTCATGTTGGAGGTGCTTTCGAACACTATTTTGTTTTATAAGAATATATTGTTTTTCAGTTGCCTTAAGGCCGATTAAAATGTCCCGCGACGCCACCAGTTGGCCATTTCTGCTCTACATGAACACAGTAGGTATTTAGGACTACATACTGCACAAACGCTGACGGTATTATACATATTCCTTCACAGAAGACGCAATTTTTACTATATAAATGCTGTTCTTTTATTATATAAATGCCGTTCTACATTTTTAAGCCACCTTGATATCTCTGTAACTAAAACAGAGTCAATTACCGTAAAATATTGAGTATAATACGCACACGTGTATAATACTCATGCTTAATTTTGCGCGAAATTTTCGGAAAAAATTAAAATTCAACCATTTTACGCTCCCATAACTTTTCTATGTTTTATTTAAAAATTACACAGATATTTATTAACAAAAATAAAATTTTTAATGTATAGAAACTAAAACTTCAATTTTGGTAATAAAAAAACTTAAATTTGTAATTCAAAACAAACAATACTGTCAAATTATCAGTCTTAATCACTTTCACTAGAATACAGCTCATCATTGTTGTTGCGCCCATGTAAAAATTATTGTTGCTGTCGTAATATATATCACCATCATCCACCTCACTTGACAAAACGAACTGGGAGTTCCGTTTGCTTAAAAGAAATACCTGCTTAGGAAACGGGTGGATGAATCACGGAGTGCAGATGCGTACGCCCTCGTGTTGCGACAATGTCTTACAGCTGCTGTACGTTCATTTATTCAATGTTTAAAACTGTGGTTTTTTTATGTACACATGTATAATACACACCCTCATTTTTGCAGACTAAAATGTGCGAATTATACTCAAGATTTTACGGTAGATAAAGCAACGACAAAATATACCTTTTATATCGTATCAATACTATGTTCGCGATAACAATGAACAAGTGCAACTTGCTTCAAATTAATAAATATATTTCTCTAAGAATCATAGAAAAATCACAAAGGCGGTAATCTTGAAACTATTTCATATGAATAGAGTAAGCAAGAGAATTTACCCGTCAAATTTCGTGGTAGTGAGTTGCAGAGGTGGTAAAATTAAATCGGTTCTTCCAGCGTAAGAACGGGAATGTGAAACGTATGTGGTCAAGCTCACGCAAAGGGACACAGCCGAAAACAAAACAAAAAGTTATACGATAAAGTGTAAAAGTGAAACGGGAATTCGGAATCGTTAAGCGAAACAAAGATGTAAAGGCGCTAATACAAATATTGATTTGAGAAAAATATTATAGGGCTAATTTTTAATAACTAGAATTTTTCTCGGTGTGACGGGCACGTTACAAAACAGGAAATAGGCACAATTTTCCAGCAGTATAACAGAAAAATAATTACAAGATAAAAAGAACTTTTTATATACCACGTTTTTAAATTTTCTGTTGAATCATATGAACTTGACAATTCTGTGTATTAATAAATACTTTTTTAAAAGTTTTTTTGATGAATTATCCCATCAACTTGAAAGAAAATGAAGTTAATTGGAAGTTAACTTGCGTTTAACTTTTCGTTCCCGTTCCGGCCGATAGAGGGCTGCACCAGTCTACAAAACAAAATTAACTTAAAATAATAAAACATAGTAAAAATCTGCTTAAAGATGGCTAAAAGTTTTTAAAAAATGCATTGTCATCGTGTGCTGAGCTATTCTAAAAGTTTCAAGTGTCTAGCTAGTCGGGAAGTTTGTAAAAATCGATTGCAAGATTTGTACTGGAGAAACACACAAACACACACACAAAAGGAAAGCAAGTTAACAAAAACATGGATATAAGAAAACCTATCCAACAAATACTCATTGTTTTTGATACTGGTTGCAATAATTTTTCCCCATTAAATATGTTTTAATATTTCTCAAACAGTTAAAATTCAGCTGGAAATAAACTCAATGCCGGAGGTAAAGAACAGAAATTAGCCACACCTTTCTGAAATTTTATAACAAAGTTAACAATCATGTGATCAAAAAATTAAAAGATAACCGGTGAGTGAAATTTAAAAACATGAGTTTAGGAGTGAATATTTTTCCACCCTGATCATGTAGACAGGTACTTAAACCTGAAACTGATAATTGATGTAGATAGCAAAGTTTTCTAGAAAGTTCGATTAGGAGTCAGTATCACAAATAAGTTAAGCATCGGGAAAAAATCGGAAATCCGAATTTCGGGAAATTTGGACACGTTAATCCAGACACACCAATCAAGAGTTTATATCAAAGGGTTCAACGATCTTCACATTTGACAATTGTTCCTAGAGGGAATCACATCCATTGATATTTGGTCTGCAAAGGAACTACATATATTCTTCGACTTGCGACCGAGATAGAGACATTGGTCATAAGTTGATTTGGTCGTAAGTCGAGTTTCAAACAAACTTTGTTTTGTATATGCATATACATATATTTTTTACTTTCATACGTAATTTAAAACACATTGTATTTAGAAGGCATAAATCATTCTTCGTTATCATTACTTATTATGTTAGTACAATCCATTGGTTCAGAATTGGCGACAGAAGATACGGTAAAAATTTTTTTTAACAAAGATATTGTATTACAAACGCATTGTATTTAGAAGACATAAATCATTCTTTGTTATCACTACTTATTATGTTACACATTGTAATACAAACATATTTACACATTGTAAACATTGTAATACAAACATATATACACACATATTTACACATTGTAATACAAACACATTGTATTTAGAAGACATAAATCATTCTTCGTCATCACTACTTCTTTTGTTACACACTGTAATACAAACATTGTAATACAAACATATTTACACATTATAAACATTGTAATACACCCATATATACACACATATTAACACATAGTAATACAAACACATTGTATTTAGAAGACATAAATCATTCTTCGTCATCACTACTTCTTTTGTTACACATTGTAATACAAACATTGTAATACAAACATATTTACACATTGTAAACATTGTAATACAAACATATATATAGACACATATTTACAAATTGTAAAACAAACACATTGTATTTAGAAGACATAAATCATTCTTCGTCATCACTACTTATTATGTTACACATTGTAATACAAACATTGTAATTCAAACATATTTACACATTGTAAACATTGTAATACAAACATATATACACACATATTTACACATTGTAATACAAACAAGTATTTAGAAGACATAAATCATTCTTCGTCATCACTACTTATTATGTTAGTACAATCCATTGGTTCAGAATTTACGACAGAATATACGTTGAAAGTTTCTTTAACAAAGATATCCAAGGTAGTTTGAAAAGTTTGCGTCTTATGTTCATTGTATTTTGTCTGGTGGCAAGTCAGATTTTCCTGAATACGACGATTTACACTTATCAATATTTCTTCATTTCGATCCATTGCTTCTAATTATTGTAATCTTTTATTAAGGGGACAGTAGACTTTCAAAATAAGTGAAATTTGTCCAAAAATTCGATTTTTTTTATTTTATTGAATTGTGAAAGTACTGACGAGTAGGAATGTGTTGCAAAAAGAATTTTTAATTTCTGTGATTACTTTCCTAGTTATAGGCATTTGTATTTAATTTAGATATTATGTGGTTACTAATAGCAATAACTTTAAATGTGTTTTTCTCAGAATAAAAATTTTCATGTCATTCGAATATTCAAATTGCTCCAGGCGCATTTATAATTATCGTATTGCTTTGAAATTTAAGTTTTATATACTTAACTGTATATCAAATAAATCTTATTGAAAGTAAATATGCTTCGTAGCTCAGAATTTCTAAATTTTCTACTTGAAAAGATGATTTATAGGTATTTTACGGAATGAAAAGGGTGTTTTCATTTTTATTATTTTTTTCTCTTTCTATTTTTAATGAATGCTTAAAATAAGCAATAAGTTTCATTCTTAGTTCTATAAGGTATCCTGTAAATAACAATTACCATATTATATGCAAAAGAAATGCGCATGGAACATTATTAATTATGCCAATTTTTGATATAATTAATAATTCATAATTCATAAATTATTAATATGTCATCATTAAATTTTAACCACTTTTACATATCTATGGTACTAATCACATATTCAAATTTCAAGCAAATCCATTCAAAACAAAAAATGTTAGGTTTGAAGGTCCACTGTCCCCTTAATGGAGTTATCAGGAAAGAATCATCCGATTACAAAATTTAATATTTTCCATAATTACAAACTGAAAATTAGAATTAATATGTCATTGTATAGGAAAAATGCTATTTTTTTATCACAGGTGTTCGATATGACTTCCTTTAGTCACCCGTGTAATATCATTGCGATATGCCATTTCTTGCCAAACACTTTGTAATGTTTCATTGTTAACTGTTTGTAAAACATCACAAATGCGTTGTTAAAGTTTTGGCAAACTTCTTCGCAAAGGTGGTACGAACACAAGATATTTGACATATCTCCAAAGCAAGAAGTCGCATGGGGTTAAGTCTGCTATGTACTAAATCCATTGGATTCGCTCACCTCAATGTTAACCTATGGAGAAAATTTGTCCACGGATTGCAGACTTGGATTTAAAGATTTTTTTTTAAAAATTGTACTCCGTCACAGAGAAAGAAATTTTGCATTTGTGTACATTTTTCGTTTTTTTTAAATGCAATTAATATTTTAAAAGTTAAATTATTCGGGGAAAATCTAGTATAGTGTGTTTTAAACGCTCATCAATTCCTGCGGTGGACGAAATTTATAAAATGAATCCTGTAGCGCTTTGCAGAAAATTTCAGGCTTTCTGATAATACCACTTATTTAATTATCAGCATTTATGTACCTGTAAATAGTTGACAAAAATATATTTTAAATAAATAATTTGGGGGGCAGCGCTTAACCCCTCTATAGAGAGAGAGCCATTACAATCCCTCAAAATGTTAATTCTAAGGAGGGTGGAATTCTCGAACTGTCAACTGGACTCCTCCCACCACAAGAGTCTGCAAGAAGAGGAAAAGGGAAATACGATTGTTTTCTTAGGACATAGCAGCCTTAAGTCTGGTGATCTAGGAGAGTAGCTGAGTAGGACCTAATCCTCGGCTGCAATGCGATCAATCCAATGGTGTGGTAGTTTGTGTATTGTGTGACGAAAAGTTACAAACTAAAAATTTAACATTTTTCCACAATGACATATTAGTTATAATTTTCTGTTTGTAATTATGGAAAATATTGAATTTTGTAATAGGATGATTCTTTCCTGATAACCCTGTATAATGAAAAGCTGAAGCCATTTCTGGAGCCAATGAAATTTTATTTGGTTTATCGTGTGGTTATCGAAACTATTGCGTCAAACATATTTATTATTGCGTCATAAATTTTTGCAGTATTGCAGAATATTGCATCAAATATTTTAATAATTATGTAATACATGTAGGTATGTACTGTACATTCGAGGGACAGTATATTTGAGAAAAAAAATTTAATTTAAAAATTTCGGTCGTAATTCGAGGGTTTGTAAATCGAGGAATACCTGTATTCCTATTTCTTCACAACCAGTTGTTATTCATATCTTTTTACCCTTTATGTACTGACGGTACTTATAAGTACAAATTTCTTTAAACTCCTATAAAATACTTGTAAATACTTGTATATTTGTATATTACTGACGCTACTGTAAAGGATAGATGCTTTATACTTCTTTATTCTTACTAGATAGCAGTAGCAGTTTTAACTAGCCAATTTTTGGATGTAAAATTTATTTTAGCGTCTGTTGTACATTTGAAACAGCCATTTTGTGAATGTCATTTTCTCTGAAACTTACATCTTAGCTCCTCTAAAACTATTGAAGATAAGTGAATGCTATTTTTTTCCATGTTTAATATGATCCTAGAGTATTATTTAGCATAGTTGTTTAGCTATATGACATTTATATGTTGTTTACCGAGCAAATTTCTTTCTGGTACTTATAAGTACCGTCAGTACTATGAGTATTGTAAACAACGTGGACTTAGCTATAGAACAGAAAATTGGGTATTTTTCTTTTGCGGTGTAGAAATGCTTCAAATATGGACTTTTTACACTTTTGTGTTTATTTTTATGTTTATTAACAATGCTTGCTGTGACATCTTGGAAAATTCAAAGAAAAATTTGATATTTGAATATAAATTATTAGAAGCTTTGAGATCCGGTTTTGCTTATTCCACAAGTTTCATGTATGTAACACTGCTGCATTGCATGGAATAAATTGAATTCTCCCATATAGACGCAAATTGCGTTTTAATTTGAAGACTATTAAAATTAATTTCTTGTTTCTAATGTTGCTGTAGCTTTTTAATTAAACATTTATTACCGGTACTCCTAGATCCAAAAATTCCGAAATTTCACAAAAGATGTAAATTTGGAATATATAGGCGATTTCATCACAGCTAAATGTACTGAAAGAAAACACATTGGTAAAAATTATTAAAATTAATAAAGAGACTATTAAATTAATTTGTTGTTTCTAATGTTACTGTAGATTTTTAATTAAACATTTATTACCGGTACTCCTAAATGTCTGCCTCACAGAGACCCAAAAATTCCGAAATTTCACAAAAGATGCAAATTTGGAATATATAGGCGATTTCATCACAGTTAAATGTACTGAAAGAAAACACATTGGTAAAAATTATTAAAATTAATAAAGAGACTATTAAATTAATTTGTTGTTTCTAATATTGCTGTAGCTTTTTAATTAAACATTTATTACCGGTACTCCTAAATCTCTGCCTCACAGAGATCCAAAAATTCCCAAATTTCACAAAATATGTCAATTTGGAATATATAGTTGATTTCAGCACAGCTAAATGTACTGAAAGAAAACACATTGGTAAAAATTATTAAAATTAATATAGAGACTATTAAATTAATTTGTTGTTTCTAATGTTGCTGTAGCTTTTTAATTAAACATTTATTACCGGTACTCCTAAATGTCTGCCTCACAGAGATCCAAAAATTCCGAAATTTCACAAAAGATGTAAATTTGGAATATATAGGCGATTTCATCACAGTTAAATGTACTGAAAGAAAACACATTGGTAAAAATTATTAAAATTAATAAAGAGACTATTAAATTAATTTGTTGTTTCTAATGTTGCTGTAGCTTTTTAATTAAACATTTATTACCGGTACTCCTAAATCTCTGCCTCACAGAGACCCAAAAATTCCCAAATTTCACAAAATATGTAAATTTGGAATATATAGGTGATTTCAGCACAGCTAAATGTACTGAAAGAAAACACATTGGTAAAAATTATTAAAATTAATAAAGAGACTATTAAATTAATTTGTTGTTTCTAATGTTGCTGTAGCTTTTTAATTAAACATTTATTACCGGTACTCCTAAATGTCTGCCTCACAGAGATCCAAAAATTCCGAAATTTCACAAAAGATGTAAATTTGGAATATATAGGCGATTTCATCACAGTTAAATGTACTGAAAGAAAACACATTGGTAAAAATTATTAAAATTAATAAAGAGACTATTAATTTAATTTGTTGTTTCTAATGTTGCTGTAGCTTTTTAATTAAACATTTATTACCGGTACTCCTAAATCTCTGCCTCACAGAGACCCAAAAATTCCCAAATTTCACAAAATATGTAAATTTGGAATATATAGGCGATTTCATCACAGTTAAATGTACTGAAAGAAAACACATTGGTAAAAATTATTAAAATTAATAAAGAGACTATTAAATTAATTTGTTGTTTCTAATGTTGCTGTAGCTTTTTAATTAAACATTTATTACCGGTACTCCTAAATCTCTGCCTCACAGAGACCCAAAAATTCCCAAATTTCACAAAATATGTAAATTTGGAATATATAGGTGATTTTAGCACAGCTAAATGTACTGAAAGAAAACACATTGGTAAAAATTATTAAAATTAATAAAGAGACTATTAAATTAATTTGTTGTTTCTAATGTTGCTGTAGCTTTTTAATTAAACATTTATTACCGGTACTCCTAAATGTCTGCCTCACAGAGATCCAAAAATTCCGAAATTTCACAAAAGATGTAAATTTGGAATATATAGGCGATTTCATCACAGTTAAATGTACTGAAAGAAAACACATTTGTAAAAATTATTAAAATTAATAAAGAGACTATTAATTTAATTTGTTGTTTCTAATGTTGCTGTAGCTTTTTAATTAAACATTTATTACCGGTACTCCTAAATGTCTGCCTCACAGAGATCCAAAAATTCCGAAATTTCACAAAATATGTAAATTTGGAATATGTAGGTGATTTCAGCACAGCTAAATGTACTGAAAGAAAACACATTGGTAAAAATTACGCCCACTTGTTTATTTAGTTTATATATTTTTCTTTTGCATGTTTATTCGCCTTTATGTTTATCCGCCTTTATTCTACGCAAGATACGCATTGATTGTCGTGGGGCAATATTAACATAAAAGTAATTGCGCATAATTTTGTTTATAATTACACTGCCTAAGTATGCACATTAAAAAAAGATGTATTTTTTTAACCGAAAGGCAAAATACTTGCAAATAGAATTAAAAACTAAATACGTTAAAAGGGCTTATCAAACAGTTTTTCATCAATTTCTTTAAATGTTCAAAAAGAAAAACTGAAAAAAATTCTATTAATGCGATTCAAAGATTTTGGAATATAAAAAAACCTTTTCATGAAATGCTAAAAAAAACTGTTCAGTTAACATCCGTCTTGAAAAAAGTTGAATAAACAAAGTAAATCATAGATGCGAGTGTGAAGTAATTGAATTAATTAAGAATGAAAGGAAAGAAAAAATTGTTTACAATAATCTATTTAACAAAGTTATCCCATGTGAGTTTCCTATCCGATTTGATGGTTTTTACGAATAAATATAAGCTTAGAAGATAAATATATAATTTTAGTTTACTGTACACATTCCCAGCACTGTCTGTATCTAATCTAGTATTATGTAACATGTATTTTTTTATACACACAGTTTATGAACGCAGTACCTGTGGTCTCGAATACAGTATGATGCATGCAGTACTTGTTTATTTCGTGGTGATCGGTAAAAGTAAATAAATCACCTTAAATATATATATATATATATATATATATATATATATATATATATATATATATATATATATACATATACAAGTTACGGCCACTAATTTCCAGGACTGATCTAATAAGTCCAGAAAATATTACATGAAATACATATCCATTTAATATGTTTCGAAGTAACTCCCACCTGCCGTAATGTACTTCTGTGCTCGGCTGTATTAATTTCAGAAACAACTTTTAATGTCTGCTTTCGGAATGCGCTTTAATGTGCACGTCACCTTCTTGATGGCTTCGACATCCTCAAATCTTGTTCCCTTCAAATCTTCTGGTTTTGGAAACAAGAATAAGTCTGCCGATGCTAAGTTCGGAGAGTATGGAGGATGCTGCATCTCCAGGACCTCATGCTGGGTCAATTTGATGAGAAGAACAAGGTTTGAGGATGTCAAAGCCATCAAGAAAACGGTGACGTCCACATCAAAATAGCATTCCGAAAGAGGACTTTCAAAGTTGATTCCGAAACTTATACAGTCGAACACAGAAGTGCATTACGGCAGGTGGGAGTTACTTCGAAACATATTAAATGGGTATGTATTTCATGTAATATTTTCTGGAGTTATTAGATCAGTCTTGGAAATTAAACTTTTCCTTACGGGGTGGGATAGCATGTATCCCAAGAATACGGGCCCAATTCTGAATATATATATATATATATATATATATATATATATATATATATATATATATATATATATATAACCTCCTTAATAGCCGTTCTAATGAGGGAATCGGAAAAATGGGCCCCTTCCATGGCCGCACCTTGTACAGAGGCTGTTCACACATTTTTTAGACGATGTATATTGTATTCACAAAACTAAATTACATAAAATTCTTGTGTTTTAAATGTTCTATTTGACATCCCTTATTCTGAACTATCTTTCGACACCGCAATTTCCAAGACAATAATGTCTTTTGAAGTGTCAGAAGAGGTATTCTATCCCATTCTTCCTGAACAGCTTTCCAGAGTCCTATAAGGGTTTTCGGACGACGTTTGGATAATGCAGATTTTAAAAGTCCGAAAGCACAAAAATCCATAGGTGATACATCGGGAGATTTAGTAGGGATATCAGTGAAGGGTATGGCCTTGATACCAGTTTTTTGTTCCATTTCTTTTAGGAAATTTGCAGTGGATTTTGATGTGTGACTGCTAGCTTTGTCCTGATGGAGTCTCACAGATTAATGACACTGTGGGTAAAGCGATGGTATTTCATTCAGAAAAATTGGCGATAAAATATGTTCCTGATAGTATTTGGAGTTAATCTTGACATTTTTTCCACTCTCTTTTTTTTAACTTGCCATTATAAGAAAAACCAGCAACAATCATGAATCCCTTAGAAAAACTTTCTTTCGATTCTTTGAACCATGTACTTAAATTTTTTCTCCCCTTTTATGATAATAAATGGCTCTTTTTTTGTTGCAATCATTTAAATGCACCCATGATTCATCTATTGCGACAATTGTTTTCCATTTTTATTTGGATAAGTGTTTCTCATATAGAATTCTGCAGCGTGTCCTGCGTTCAGCGATATGATTTGGAAGAAGACGATGCACATTGCGTTTTTTCGCTTTCTTAAGATTTAAATCAACGTGTATCATTTTGTTTGCAGTGGACACCGAGCATTTTAATGATTTTTCAACTGTCCTTTGATTAGGGGGATTTTCTTTTAACATTAAACAACTTACCTTTGCAATAGTCGAAGATGTCCGTTTTTTCCTTGGATACTTGTTTGGAATTTTTGTACCACTTCAGGCTCCAATTTGACGCTTTTTTCCTTTCTTGTTGACGATATTACCTATCGACGCTTTAGATATCACAAAACCATGACTCTCACATCATTTTTGGATAACGGAGTATGCATATTTCTCTTTGGAAAGAGCATAAATGTAACCTTCGAACCACTGCTTTCTTAAAAACGCCATTTTGAATAAAAACAAAACTTTCAAGCCGCAGATGATAATTTTGACTTTTAAAAACATAGTACAATTGCAATTACTTCTTTTGCAGCAAGCGATTTTTTATTACCGCTCACCAAAATCGTCTAAAAAATGTGCGAACAGCCTCTGTATAATCGGTGGTTCTATTGAAATTTGTTATTTATTTTAAATAACACCTGTTAAGAAATATTTCCTTCCTGTGCTATTTTTCTTCTATAAAATATTACCCTTATATAAAATGTTATTACCCTTATATAAAATTTGAAAGGCTTCTGCTCGTAAAAATTCTATTTTGTATAGTCTAGAGAAACAAGAAGATTGAATAATTTTTCTTTATATTTGGTATAAAAGCATTAAACTGTATAAAAGCTTTTTATCTTTTATTTACTTTACCGATTAGCGAAAAAATTATATTTGCTTTTTTTATAGGAATTTAAACGACAGTAGTATAAAATGGAAATTTATTTTAATTGCCTATGTTACTCCAGTCGATTTTTCAATATATCTATTAAACGTTTTTAGACATTAACAGCTGTTATGTAAAAAAGCAAAGTGTATGAAACCATTTATCTTAAAAACAACATTTTAGAAAAATTTCTTTTATGTGCTATTTTTCTCCTACCCTTATATAAAATGTTAAAGGCTCGTAAAATTTCTACTTTATATAGTCTAGAGAAACAAGAAGATTGGATAATTTTTTGTATATATTATTAAAAACATTAAACTCTATAAAAAACTTTCTATTTTTTATTTACTTTTCCGATATGCGAAAAAATTATATTTGCTGTGTTTTATAGGAAATTAAATCACAGCAGTATAAAATGGAAATTAAATTTAATGGCCTATGTAACTCACGTCGATTTTTCCAATATATCTATTAAATGTTTTTACACATTAACAGCTGCTATGTAAAAAACAAACACTATGAAACTAATTTCCTTAAATAACACCTGTTTAGAAAATTTCCTTCATGTACTATTTTTCTCTTACCCTTATATAAAATTTTAAAGGCTTAAGATTGTAAAAATTCTATTTTGTATAGTCTAGAGAAAAAGAAGATTGGATAAATTTGGTATATGTTGTGAAAAACATTAAACTGTATAAAAACTTTTTATCTTTTATTTACTTTCGATACGACAAAAAATTGCATTTGCTTTTTTTATAGGAATTTAAACGACAGCAGTATAAAATGGAAATTAAATTTAATTGCCTATGTTACTGACATCGATTTTTTCAATATATCTGTTAAACGTTTTTAGACATTAACAGCTGTTACGTAAAAAAATCTGTATGAAACCATTTATCTTAAATAACACCTGTTTATCTTATATAACATCTGTTTAGAAAAATTTCCTTCATGTGCTATTTTTCTCTTAACATTATATAAAATATTAAAGGCTTCTGCTCATAAAATTTCTATTTTGTATAACCTAGAGAAATGAGAAGATTGGATAAATTTGGTATATACTGTTAAACATATTAAACTGTATAAAAACTTTCTATCTTTTATTTATTTTCTGATACGCCAAAAAATTATATCTGTTGTTTTTATAGGAAATTATCACAGCAGTATAAAATGGAAATGAAATTTTATTGCCTATGTTACTCAAGTCGATTTTTTCAATATATCTATTAAAACGCTTTTAGACTTTAACAGCTGTTATGTAAAAAAACAATGTGTATGAAACCATTATCTTAAATAACGCCTGTTTATCTTAAATAACACCTGTTTAGAAAAATTTCTTTCATGTGCTATTTTTATCTTACCCTTATATAAAATGTTAAAGGCTTCAGCTCATAAAAATTCTATTTTGTATAACCTAGAGAAACAACATGATTGGATAAATTTGGTATATACTGTTAAACACATTAAACTGTATAAAAACTTTCTATCTTTTATTTATTTTCTGATACGCCAAAAAGTTATATCTGCTGTTTTTTATAGGAAATTACCACAGCAGTATAAAATGGAAATTAAATTTAATTGCCTATGTTACTTACTTTGATTTTTTCAATATATCTATTAAAACATTTTTAGACATTAACAGCTGTTATGTAAAAAAAAAAAACTATGAAACAATTTTTACACGAAATCTTTATTGGCAGAGAGAAAAATGCTCTAAAAAGGATTAAATTATTTAATATTGAATTTCAGAAGCATTGTATAGAAACAATTTTTGTTTTTCACTTGTAGAAGAAAAAAAAATACTCTTCTGAACTTAATAATAGATTATTTACGGGCAACATTTTCAACAGAGAGTGGTGAAAATGTCATTCCCACTTGCAGCGGTTAAATACACCCAGTTCATAAAAATTTTACAAGTTTTTAAGAAATCATTACATCAATAAGATTACAAGGAGCTATAAGAGAAGATTTGAAATTTGTTTTTAAAAAGCTTTTGTTGCACTATCTGTAATGGATTTGTTAGTTGTCCAATACACACTTAGCATAGTTTTTTTTTCTTGATTTCATGAACACTTTGTAAAAAATTAATCTTAAACCCTTTTAAATTTATAATATTTAAATATATATATATATATCACTAATAGAAGGTAATATTATTGTAATAAAATTATTAAAAAACTAATTTTAGAAAAATTGCATTTTTCGAGTGCAATATGTCTTAAATTGTATTTTTCGAGTGCAATATGTTAGAAAATAAGAAATATGCCTAGTTTTCTAGTAGTATATTCAATAATTTCAAGATAAAAAGAACTTTTTATATACCATGTTTTTAAATTTTCTGTTGAATCATATAAACTTGACAATTCTATGTCCTAATAAATACTTTTTAAACAAATTTTTGATGAATTATCCCATCAACTTGAAAAAAAATGAAGTTAATTGGAAGTTAACTTGCGTTTAACTTTTCTTTCCAGTTCCGGCCGATAGATGGTTGCACCAGTCTACAAAACAAAATTAACTGAAAATAATAAAAACAAGGTAAAAAATCTGCTTAAAGATGGCTAAAAGTATTTTAAAAAAATGCATTGTCATTATGTTCTGAGCTATTCTAAAAGTTTCAAATGTCTAGCCAGTCGGGAAGTTAGTTAAAAATCGATTGCAAGATTTGTACTGGACAAACACACACTCAAACAAACAAGAAAGCAAGTTAATAAAAACATGGTAAAAATTACTAAATCCATCCATAATGATACTGACAGTTTGCGGTACTGGTTTCAATACTTTTCCAGCATAAAATATGTTTTACTATATCTCAATCAACTGTTGAAGTTGTACTAGATATAAACTCTATGCTGGAACAAAAAAACAAAATCAATCAGACTAGTAGTTTAGTAGTAATAATGTAATGCGAAAACAAACGACAATGGCGGAGGCGTCAAATGTATATAAATCGGCAAACTAAAATATAGTCAGTACAACCAACCAAGCACAGGCTGCCATGCAACTAATGTGGGAAGTAACTAAACTAGGTTAAACATAAATGAACATCCTTACTTCAATTTCCTTGTAGTCTGGAGTCACAGAAATAGGAAGTACTCAAATCATACGCTAAATAAAATCAATAGAGTTCACTTGAAGATATTTATTCCAGTTTCACGACCAGTAAAAATGTTGAGTAGAACACAAACGTTATAAGATGGGAGCAATTCAACCTAGCTTCATCGAAAAAACGGGAGAATTGAAGTAATCGGGAGAATCGATGTCTCAGATACACGAATACGTTAAACCAGTACCCGGATTCATTAATGGGAGGACCTGCCCTGTGCACAGCCTCTCTAAAATATCTTTGGCGTTAAAAGCATAAACCCTAAAAGCAGCTTCCTAAAAATTGGAGTTAAATATACCAGCGTTAAAATTACTCGATTGCGTTAAAACATTACACAATTGCGTTAAAGTTCACACGCCTGCGCTAAATCTTACACAACTGCGCTAATGTCTATACCCCTCAAATGCTAGTCGAAAGGTATTTAAGGTGACAATGGACCTTCAGATTGACAAAAATATATCCCCAAAACGTATTTTTTTTATTTTCTTTCAGAAAATGATTCTGCAACTCATCAGCTTTAAATTAAAAAAAAAATGTATGTTGATCCGATCATTATTAACCGAGTTATAAGTATTTTTTTCAAACGTAAACAATGGAAATGTTAGTCAAATTAAAACATTAAATGTAATTTTCTCAAAACAAGTTTTCACGTCTTTTCGGTAAGTTCAAAATGTTCCAAGCGTCATAATTTTTCTTTAACCCATTAATGCCGATTGGTACGAAAACATACCAGCTTAAGAATATTTTTTTTTCTCTGTACTAAATGTGTCTAGTTGTCCAATATTGTTCATGTGCTTCAAGAATAGTTCACTGATAGCGGGAAAAATAGATTTTCCACCATTTGCTCTCAAGTTCTTGTTATTTTACGTCATGCTCAGGTGAAAGCGACGTGAAACAAGATCCCTCTGACATCACATAGAAAATAGTAAGTTTAGAGTTTTGGATTTATCTCAAAATTATATATTGACTATTAATCACTGTTTTAAAAGTGTATTTTATAAATTCATGCCACTCGAAAGTCATGTTTTGCTTTGTATTATAAAATATAAAAACTTACATATTGTTGGTACGAAACCGTACCAACCGGCTAATGTATAGTCAAGTTTGAATTAAAATCGGAAATCTTTCACGTTTGAATTAAAATCGAAAATCTTTCAGGTGTGAATCAGAATTTTTTTAAATAATATTTTGACTTTTAAATCATTGTTATAAAAGTGTATTTTATAAATTGTTGCCCCTTGAAAGTCATGCTTTTATGTTGTTGGTATAAAATTTTGAGTGTAGATGAGTCTATAATTCCATATTACGGGCACCACGGACTAAAACAATTCATAAGTGGTAAGCCAATAGGCTTTGGCTTCAAACTTTGGACTATGTGTTCTTCTAATGGTCTTTTATTGCATGATGAACCTTATTGTGGAGCATCTACAAAATTATCAAAATCTGATTTAGGCCAAGATGCCGATGTTGTTCTTGGATTACTAAACAAATGCGAGATCCCACCTGGGACACATGATGTCATGGACAACTTATTTACTAGCATTCCCTTGCTGAAAGGTCTATCGAAAAGACACATAGCAGGAACCGGGACATTGAGAGAAAACAGGCTGAAAAATGCTCCTTTATCATCCAAAGAAATCTTGAAAAAGTCGGCAAGGGGGACATATGAATACATATGTCATGAAGATATCAGTATCGTCAAATGGAATGACAATAAAGTTGTTACTGTTGCAAGTAACAAAGTTTCTACAAAATCTATTGCATCTGCTACTCGATGGAGGGCCGCAGAAAAAAAGAAAATGAATGTTTCCATGCCACAACAGCTAAAAATTTATAATAAGCATATGGGTGGTGTCGACCTTGTTGATCAAGCTGTGGCAAATTATCGCGTAAGAATTAGTTCTAAAAAGTGGTGGTGACCATTGTTTTCGTTTGTACTTAGTGCCAGTGTTATAAGTGGATGGAAATTGTATAAAATGAAAAATGATATTGATGAAATCCCACTTCTTGAGTTAGTACGACAATGCGCACAGGAACTGTTAGGCACTTATGGAACATTGCCTAGAGGGCCAGGTAAGCGAATTTAATTTAGGTATAAAGCGCCCTCACAAATAAGATTTGACAAGAATAGTCACTGGTGAATCAGATCAGATCAAGAACATGTCCGTTGCAAGAACTGTTCCGGTAGAAGCAGCTACAAGTGCGAAAAGTGTAATGTGCCACTGCATCGTCAGTGCCATAAAAACTATCATGTTTGCACTCAATAGACATTTATTGTTTTATTCTGTCAGAAAATCATCTAACGTGCTTTTCATTTAATTGTGGTATTCCCGATTTTGTTATTATTTTCATTAATAAATAAATTTAATATTAGCTTTTATTCTCGATGTGTACTACACACGAACACCGATTGGTACGAAAACGTACCAGTAAAAAAACATAGTTAAAGTGCAACTAAAAATATAATTTTAGTATAATACACATTAATAGACATAAAACATACAAATATGAGAGAAGTAGCAAAAATGGTTAAAGAAAACGAAGTCGGCATTAATGGGTTAATATTCATAAAATTTCATAAAATTATTATTTATATATGTTAGAATGAAACTTAGTAATCAATTCATTATACATCTTAAAATTCAAAACATCTTAAAATTTTTACAGTAAAAATTTTTTTTCATATAACTTCGCATAAAATGGCCTATTTTTATCGAATTCTTTTCTAGTTTTTATAAATATGACTGTCAATCAAATATTGCTACTAACTTTTATTATAACTATATAAAGCTAGCTAAGGAGAGAAAATTAGATATCTGAGACAAAAATTGATGCGCATGGAACATTTTTAAATAGATTAATCAACAAACTAATTTTAATGAATATCTTAATTACATTCTGATTTTATTTTTAATTTAGAACTTAAACAACACCGTATAACTATACAAAATTTCATAGCAATTGGTTAATAAATAAGAAAAAAAAGTTTTTCATGGTCCATTGTCGTCTTAAAGCAGAATTATGGAGCTCATTACGTTGCCACTCCAGAAAAGTAAAAATCTCAAGCAAGTGAAATACTGCCAGCTGTTGGTGAGCGCAAATTAACATATTAGATTCACATTCAAGAAACACAAAAAAAATTAACAAAAAATGTCTTTTAAGTCCAAACACACGCCATTCTGAAATGTTTATACCAAATTTAACAATCATATTCCTATTGTTGAACCTTAATAATTCAATATTTATAAGAAACAACACAGGATCTTAACAATTTTGAGGTTTTCTAATAAAACGAAATCAGTTAGATATAATTTAATTCCATGTGCATACTTTGGGACCTACACTGGTTGTGACATTCACTGATGGAATGTTACCATCAGTTGTATGTTACAATTATTGATGATCCAAAATATTTGGACTAAAGTACACTCTGGGCTATTTCTCATTGACTCGGGAGAGTCAGCGTCATTCGCTTCAAAATATTTTCAACCAATCTCGGATCTTAACAGTTTGGTGGCCGAAAATGAAATCATATTTACTGAATTCTTATATTCTTTTATTTGATGAAACGTTAATAAGAGGAAGCTTATGACGTCTTCTACCTAGACTCGGGCACTAGTATCTGAATCCCAATAATTGTTGGAACTTTTGGAATTCTTTAACCCCTTAACGATCGCATAATTTTCAAGAAAACAGTAAAAAAAGTGCCTTTTTTTTCCAAAGGATTCCATTTATTTCTTGATCTGCCCCGTCTAGAATAAAAATACACATTCCCAATTACATTATAAATAGACTGGTGCTGCCATCTGGTATGTAAAATCAGAAATACAAAATTTTCAGGGTAAATAAAAGGGATTGTTTTTAATGTTTTTAGTGTGTTACCTTTGAACACTCCAGCCCGGAAATATCACGGGCACGAAAAATAGAGGGCGAAACCTCACCCCGTAATTTTGACGGGAGCGAGAAGGAAGGGGTTAACTCAACCCTGAGACCTTAAACGTTTGGTCCTTATCCACAGAAATTGGTTCGAAGGCAAATAGCCTTAAAATTTTGGTATAAAAAATGAAACGGATGGTTTTACCTACCTTGGCGTTTCTTTCTATCGAAAATTAGCAGGGAGACTGCATACTGAGAACATTCTTAAAAGAGCTTCAAGGAGATTTACACTACTTAAACGTATTGCTGGTTCCAAGTTGTGATGTTCTAGATAAACTTTAAACACTACTTATAAGAGTTTCAACTTGCCAATAAAAATTTCAACTCACCTACTACTGGGAGCTCTTGGTAGTAGCGTCGGATCAAATTATCAATTCTCGAGAGCAGAGCTCCGCAACCTTTTATCTTCCACGGCACAAGAACGTTTTTTTCGATAATTCCACGGCACACCACAAGAAAAAGCTTGCAAATATATAAATTACAATAAATACATATATATGTTTTTATTAGATAAAAAAACACAACAAAAAAGCTCTATGTATCAAGATAATTATAATAATTTAAGTTTTATATAAATCATTTTGAACTGTACACCAACACAAGAACAAAAATATAAAATTGTAGTTTACAAGTAAAAAAATTTCTCTTTAAATTTTTATATTAAAATTTATTTTTTGGTCTTTACTTAATCCTAATAAATCAAAGTTAATTTAAACATAACTAATTTATTAATGAGATATTTGAGATTGTTTTGATAAATGTGCGTTTTATATTTGGCTCTATAATAGAAAGAGCTAACGTTCATGGTCAAGGCCCTTTAAATATGATCGTTTGTCATTTTCAATTAGAACCAGGGTCGAAAAACTTTGTTCGCATAAGCATGTCGTAGAAAAGGAGAGCAAAATTGCAATGGCCTTGTCAGAAATTTGTGGATATTCTTTCTTAATTGAAATCCAGAAATATGACGCTCGAGCATACATACAATGTATGGCTAAACACATGTTTTTGTTTTGTGTATAATTTCGACCCAGAAAAATTGCATATTAACAAAAAGTTAGAGGAATATTTTACTTAGAAAAATTTCTATTTAATGCGGTGGTTAATTTTTTTATTATTATAATCGCACAGAGGGAGAGTGATATAGTGGAAAGACAGAGGAAAATGCTAATATTCAAGGCTGAAAGAGCGTGCTATAAGAGAGCGTTAAAAGAGGCCAAAAAAGAGGTCCTTTAGTGATTTTATTCAGAATCTTACAGTTAAAGATACGCATGGTAAAGTTAACTATATCATTAAAGATAAGAAGCAAAGTGTTATAGCCAGTATCGTTGATCACGAGGGTGTCATACATGAAACAGAAGATAATATTGTAAAGGCACTTACATCGTATCATTTTAAGACTGAAGAAGATACTGAACTGAATGTCGTTGATGATGAGAGGGAAATTGAAGATAATGAAATAACGAAACGAGAAGTAGACTTAATTCTAGAGGAAATGCCAATGAATAAAGCGCCTGGCTATGATGGGGTCACTTTTAGTATAATTATGGAAATTTATAGGGCAGATAGAAACTTCTTATGGAAACTCTATAATAAAATCTGGAAGGAAATGAAGTTTCCAGCAGTTTGGAAAATAACTAAGGTTATTTATTTTTTAAAGGCTGGAAGGGATCCAAAGAGCCCATCTTCATATAGACCAATTTGTTTGCTGCCAATATTGGGTAAGGTGATGGATAAAATAATAACCAAAAGACTGGTTTACCACCTAGAAAGCAATGGAATTATCTCTGATAACCAATTTGGTTTCAGAAGGAACATAAATACTAATACGGCTCTACACAATTTAAAAGGAATAATTGAGGATAATAAAGCTAGACAGGAACATACCTGTATTCTGACTTTAGATATAAGTAACGCTTTTAATTCAGTCCTCAAAAATAGCATTGTCAAAAGTTTAAAAGAATTAAAAATAAGTAAGAATCTCTATAATATAATAATTGACTACTTGCAAGATAGGAAGATTAAACTAAGAAATAATGATCTAATGGATTATAATATTGGGGTTCCTCAGGGGTCTTCCCTGGGACCTATTCTTTGGCTACTGGTAATTAACCCGCTGTTACAGAAGGAATGGGAAGAGGCAAACATTAAAATGCAAGCATTTGCTGACGATCTGATTATTACAATTAGCAGTAAGGTATCTTATAAATTTACTCAATATGCGACTAAGATCTTAGACTTGTGTCTAGAATGGGCAAATAATAATAAATTAAAATTTAACACGGATAAATGTTTCTACACGATAATAGCTTTTAAAAAGCAAATCAAACGCAAACCTACAATCAAATTGGGTATGCATGGGATTAAATATTGTAAAGCAGTAAAGTATTTGGGTATACTCTTGGATAAAGACCTAAATTTTATGCAACATCTGGTGGAAGTACAGGATAAGGCTCTTAGAGTGATGTACGGTCTGGCAAGGTACAGTAAGAAGACTTGGGGCTTCAGGCCCAGTATATTGAAAGAAATATATAAAGTAATAATAGAAAAAATTATCCTTTATGGGGCCCCATTCTGGTTCAAGAATACAGTAAGACAAAACAATTTATTAAATAAAATTCAAAGACCTTTCTTACTGAGCATTACAAAATGCTATAAAACAGTTTCAACGAACGCATTGGCCTTACTGGCAGGTTGTATGCCTTTAGATCTCAGAGCTGAAATTGACTACAAAATGTTTGAAATATATTACAAGGAACAAGGAATAAAAGTTATGGATATAAATTTTAGCAAAAATAATTGCGAATTGGCGAACAGACCTATAAAACGTGAGACTGATTTATGGACAATAAACTGGACATTTGATTTAATTCCAATTACTGATATTAATTATTACACGGATGGCTCCCGCATGAATGGAAAAACTGGGGCAGGTATTAATAAATATATTAAGGATTTAAAAGTATTGGAAATAAAACAAAGGCTATCTGATAATGCGAGTTCCTTCAGTGCTGAACTGTATGCAATACAACTGGCTATTGAAGATGCTATTGGACAAGGTCATAAAGCAATTGATATTTATTCAGACTCACGTAGTGCGTTACAGGCATTAAATGCACTCAGTTTTAAAAGTGAGATGGTGGATAACATCAAAAAATTAGTTCAAACTTCGGGACTTAATGTCGCACTACATTGGATAAAAGCGCATATTGGGATTGATAAAAATGAAGCAGTTGATCAGACTGCAAAAGAAGCAACTAAATTGGAAGTAATAAATAAAGAAATTAAATGGACTAGAAATCAAGTAAAAGCAAAATTATTTCAAATGGCGGAACACGTCTGGCAAGATAGGTGGAACAATACAACTGCTGGAACTAGAGTAAGAGAAATTTTTCCTCAAGTTAAAACTGACAGGCTAAGTGCAGATTTTTACATAAACCAAGCAATCACTGGACATGGGTCATTTGGTAGTTATCAAAGCAGGTTTCACGGAAAAAGTAGCACTTGCTCTTGTGGTGCTGAACAATCGGTGGAGCACTGTATGATAGTATGCAGTCAATTTAATAATATACGCAGAAGCTTACCTACCAATATTGATATCTGGAATAAGAATGGGTTTTATAATGATTATTACTGTAGAAGAGCCATAAGAAAAATAGTTATGGCCCTTATGGCTGTTCATTATCCGATTTCATAGGTATTCTATTTCGTTGTGTGTTACACAATTAGCATAAGTCCCCCCCCAGTTTTTTTTTTTTTTTAAACGCATAACCGAAAGGTTGGGTCGTTTATATTTGTATCTTATTATTATAATCGATAAAATCACCGCGGCACACTAGTGTGCCACGGCACAGCTGTTGCGGAGCACTGCTCTAGAGAAATTCCAGAATCAAGCGTTACGATTGATCACTGGTGCAATTAAATCTACACCAATTGATGCTATGATGGTGAGCACAAATAACAGACCTATTAGGCTTATAATCAAGGAAAAGTCCATAATTCTTTGCGGAAAATAGTTAGACTCCCCGATTGCATCTCACTTTGGGACAGTGTTTCTCGGACTACAGAGAGGAAACTTAAATCACAGCATTGATTAGCGCAGATGTCACTTAGTTCAAAGAGACCATTAAATTTAAATTTCGATGCTGTATTTTTGCCGCCCCCATGGAATCCATTAAATTTGACTGATTATTGTGTCTGTAACCACCTTGTCAAAAGGGCAATTAAGGGTGATACTAGCGAAGACGTTTTAAGATCTTTGTTCTTCTAAACCAGTGCGTCGCAACCGCTGTGCCGTGGCACACTAGTGTGCCGCGAGGTGATCTTGACTGTGCCGCGGTGATTTTATCGATTATGATAATCAAAAATTACCCACCGCATTAAATAGAAATTTTTCTAAGTAAAATATTCCTATAACTTTTTGTTAATATGTAATTTTTCTGGGTCGAAATTATACACAAAACAAAAACATGTTGTTAGCCATACATTGTATGTATGCTCGAGCGTCATATTTCTGGATTTCAGTTAAAAAAGAATATCCACAAATTTCTGACAAGGCCATTGCAATTTTGCTCCCATTTTCTACGACATACTTATGCGAACAAAGTTTTTCGACACTGGTGCCAATTGAAAATGATAAACGATCATATTTAAAGGGCCTTGATCATGAACTGTAGCTCTTTCTATTATAGAGCCAAATATAAAATGTGCAAATATAAAACGCACATTTATCAAAACAATCTCAAATATCTCATTAATAAATAAGTTATGTTTAAATTAACTTTGATTTATTATTATTAAGTAAAGACCAAAAAACAAATTTTAATATAAAAATTTAAAGAGAATTTTTTTTTTACTTGTAAACTATAACTTTTGTTCTTGTGTTGGTGTACAGTTCAAAATGATTTATATAAAACTTAAACGATTATAATTATCTTGACACATAGAGCTATTTTGTTCTGTTTTTTTATCTAATAAAAACATATACATATTTATTGTAATTTATATATTTGCAAGCTTTTTCTTGTGGTGTGCCGCGGAATTATCGAAAAAACGTTGTTGTGCTGTGGAAGATAAATGGTTGCGGAGCTCTGTTCTAAACAGTCGATTCACGATACCCCGAGAAGGGCTGGCTTTGATTGTTTACTGACGGCTCAAAATATGATGACAATATCATTGTAGGTCCAGGGGTCCACTGTGATATTTTTTTTCATTTTATGCACCTGTAGGGACACGTAAAACTGCTTAATATAAATCTAATAAGTTACTATAAATCTCTCTTCGCAGTGGCTTCCATATTAGCTCCTTTGTTAGGCGTAATGTAACTTTCTTTATCTTTTTTTTACGTTATTTAATTATTTAGTGCTGAATTTTTCACTAATCTTTTTATTCAATCTATTCACAGAAAATACTTCATTACGTATTCTTTAATAAGTATTGTTAACTTTCTTTCCAGCCCGGTGTTACATTCATAAAAAGAGATCGGGTTCATAAGCCCTATATTTGATCGAAAATAACTGTATAATGAAGCAACTGTAAGAAGAGAGTTCTCTTCAGATATATTATTCAAATGAAGTGCCATCAGAATGACAATCCTTTAAAATGCAACAAAAACGTCTCTTTATTTGGAATGCAATCATTGATAATTTAAATCTTCAAACATTTATTAGAATGAGCTCACATTCATATTCGATTGCATCGAAAATTAGCTATTAAAAAAAAGAGGCCCTACTCATTTAAATGTATAGGAAAAAGAATTCCTTTTTAATCTCCTGTTTTCAAGGATTTCCCTGAATATTTTTTTCTCTTCAAGAACTATCATACAAGATGTCTAGAGTATTTTATTTCGTCCTGGAATTCAATTTTATTCAGCTTTTGGTATGATTGCTTACTCAAAAATACAAAGAATTGATGTTATGAATTCGTAATGAGGTAATAAGAATTCAAAGCGAAGATCCCTTCGCATGAAGAAATATACAACGCAATAACTTGATTCTAGATAAGTAAATCTTTTGAATGTCGCAATTAATTTTTATTTGTAGTTACATTTTGCAATATCTCCGGGTATAGATATTCGTAAGAATTAATTCAATGGCTTTGCATCGTAATACAGGTAATGTTATGTATTACGATGCAAAGCCATTAAATTAATACAGAACATTACCGATTCTAATTGAAATTAAAATAATAGTGTTACAAACTCAATCAGTATAAAATGTCTAAATAAATATTACTTTTAATTAACGATAAGTATTCAAAGATTCTAAATAATACTTCATATTTTATGCAATATTTATATTAACCGTCAAACAAGTTAAGCAAAAGGCTCTACACTATGTGTTTATTCCCATCCCTTCACATGACTCAATTGTATGTAGGGGATTACTGATTAATATCCTATGCCCATGTTTTCTTTTCCATCAAAGGTTCGTTTGAACACATGGAACAGACTTAAGGTGACTGTCTACGTTCGGAGTAAATTTAAAAAAAAAAAATAATTTAAGGATTTTTTGGTTTTTTATGGTAAAATAGCAATTAAAAATTAAAAAAGGGACCAAAAATTTACGTGTAAATAGGATAATATTTTATAAATTATTTAATTTGAAGTAATTTTTAATGAAATTTAGCTAAAACGCCTATCCCTCTGCACAAAATTCTAAAGCTACTATTTTAATTTCCTTCTCACACATGATACATATGACAGTTATCTTCGAAATGACCTACAATCTAAGAGAAATTTTAAAATGCAAAAGTAATACACACAATTTTATGCTTCAATATGAAAATTTTCGACGATCCGTTATTCCTTTCCTTATAAAAACAGCTCCAAATTAAAAGAAAAAAATTATTATACATCAATTATTGTACGTCATTTCATTTACAATAGCATCTAAAACATTTCCTGAAAATTGTATCAAATTATATACATTATTATGTGAGATATAATGATAACGGTAGAGATTTGTGCTAAAAAACATAAATTATGAGAAAACTCATTTAAAGTTGTTTGTCACTTCAATTTTGTAGCAGATGTTTTTTTAAACAGCTATAATTCTGCTTCTAATTGGTGTAGAATGCAAATCAAAACAGTTCTGAAAAGAGAAAAGATTGAATTCCGCGATTCTTGCAAAAAATGAAATTGACCAAAATAGTCAAACATGGCATATTTAACGTAGGCAGTCACCTAAGTTGGAGGAAAATAAGTATGATTGGATGTTCTACATGTTCCAGCGTTCTGGGATCTACTTCATAGCACCATACTGCGAATTTTATTAAATTTATTGGCCACCGTCAATTGTTCGACCTTTAATGCATACTAAACATACAAAACGGGAATACAAACCCCATTAACCAATTATAAATAATTATTCGATTAACTAGACGCTTTTCAAGGCATGTATAACTACAATGAACAACACAATAAAAAACTTATGCCCGTGACGAAAAAATCCAATAACAGTTCCATTTTGTAGTATATTCTTTGCTATTCAGCTGTTCAGACTCAACACAAATAAGTTCAAGCGAAACTTTCATGTAGGCAAAGGGAGGGATATATGAATACAGAACAAGCAATAATTATATTTCAATTTTAATGATGTCGTAATATGATACAAATCACGTCCTGCTATTGTATTCATAATATGTCCATTACTGTAATTGAACGAGACATATACGTCGCTTCAATAGACATAATTTTTTTCTCCAATACGGAGGCACTTTCATGGATAGACATTGGCCTATTGTTATTCACCGCAGTTTTTGCTGACCATTTTATTATGGGAGCATCATGTAAGCGGACCAGCATTGCTCTCTAAGAAAGGACGACACGAACGGAGGTATTTTAGTGGCGTGTCCTGAGATTCGATCCGAGCAACCTCAGCACCGAAACCCAGCGAGCTTACCACGAAGCCACCTCGGCCCAGTAGACATACCAGGATTCACTAAGGTGCTACTTGTATCGCTTTGGCAGATTTGGATCTCTTCCTTTTAGAAGTTTGTCCGGGAATAGAATATCATTTGGGTGCAGGTAATGGATTGAGCAATTGTGACTCTCCTGGTTGAGTTGTATTCTCTGGGGGAGTTGTTGTAGCACTGTCTTGGTGTCGGTTGCCTTCACCTTCCAGTGGTCTGGCTGGTCACTGGTCTTCGCCCAGTCCAAGTGAGGTAATGGGTCCGGGACCTTGTCTGTTTGTGTCATTAGTACTAGTAATTCCGTTGATCCTAGATTATTTTTTTCTGTGTAACTTTGTGCGAGTGTACATCGCGGGCAGCGACTTGACATCTTCAGTCCATACATTCGTTGAATGCCTGGCAGCGGGACGTATATTATTTGTAATTAGAGGTATGCCAAAATTTCGAATGAGCAAGCACTATAGCAAAGGTTTTTAGACCCTTAAGGGAACAAGGGACCTTCAATCTCGATCTTCTTTAAGGGGACTCACTACTCTTAAAATTTTAAAGCATTCGATTTTTTGAAAAAATATATGTTAAAGCTTGATCGTTTCTGAACAAAATAAAGCAAACCGCATGAAAATATTCCGCTTAGTTCCGGAGATATTGATATTCTAAACATTTAATTACTGATCAAGTTTATGGTAATAAAAATTAAGTTTATGGTAATAAACTAATTTTTCTCAAAATGTAATTTTGCATCATTCCGCAACTGATATCACAAAAACTATGAAACGTAATTCCATGAAATTTTTATCACTGTATAATCATGTTATTTTATTGCGTCTGAACTAGAATTATTGCAATCACTGCACATTTTTGTAATTTTTTCAGGGGTAAATTAATGCAAAAATTTAAGGAAATTTTATGCACATTTTGAGCAGTTTTAAAAAAATTTTAAAATATTTTAATGTTGAATTTTTTATGTTCAATTGTATTTTGGATTATTTATTTTAAATATAAAACAGGAATTACACATTTAAGCGTAAAATTAATTCATAGTTCTGCGCGCAAGCCAGTATACAATAAAAATACTTAAAAAACAAGGTATATCTAAAGCATATAAAAAAAAATATTCAAAATCATTTGAGAGTTGAAAATTTTTATATTAAAATAAATATATCAATTTATCATATACATAAAATTTGGAAAAATTGGGAGTAAATTGAAATAGTTACAAATAGTCAAAAAGTATGAAGTTATGCCTTATTTCCTCGACTTAAGGGTCGTGAGTCCCCTTAATGTTCAATATTTTACTCTACATACCCCACGAACATAATTAATATTTTTTTCTATTGCATTAAAGATACTTAGAATTCACAAATTTGTATTTTGTGGAGGAATAGGACCTGCATATCAAAAAGTTCTTGAAAAATAATAGAATTTTTCGAAAGGCTCCATGCGTATTCATTTTCTTCTGATATCTTTCAAATTTCTCAGAATTGTCAATTGAAGTGTTTGTCACAAAACTGTGCATCATTCTTTGAAATCACAAATATTTTTCAAATTTATAGATCATAAAATAAAGTAAAAACATAAAAAAATAACAGACAGAATCGAAAAAAAAATTATTTAAGACGTTAGATTCATACAAAAAAATTAAATGCGCATTTATATTTATATGCATATGGTAAACTTATAATACAAAATTTAAGAATTTTAATTGATATATAATGCGCATAGAGCATTTTGAAAAATTTAGCATTTTTGAAATTTTTTTTTTGAAAAACGGGCATGATTCTTCCAAAAATTCCTTATTTTGAATTCTAAGGGTTTTCAACGTAGTAAAGTAGAAAATCAATTATTCTCATTTTGTATATGGAGTTAAAAATTTAAAATTAAAAAAATTCGAATTCGAAGGTCCCTTGTCCCCTTAACAGAGGAATAAAAAATAAAGCATTTAATCTAAAACACCCTGGTGAACATTTAAAACCTTGAACCATTTTTTGTTTATTTATAGTGTATTACATTTAGATTTTAATTTAGAGATAGAGTAAAACCTCGTTTATCCAGCTCTCATTTATTCGGATCTCCGGATAATCCGGAACAGATTTGTAGATTATTTTTTTTAATTTACAGTTCACATAAGATAATTTTTAACTATGATAGCAAGAACATAACTACAAGTACGCCAAATATTCGCTTTTTAGTTTCATTCAATGTATAATTCCTGCATAAATTGTACAATAAATTATGGTAATAAAATAATTTTTGTTGAGTTTAAGAAAGCTTTACTAGAGTATCATAGAATCTTGACGTGGATTGACAGAGAAAAGGTTTTTTTTAATGTCTTGTAAACAATACTATGTAATTTTGCTACAAAACATAGTTTTTTTATCGTAATAAACGGTGTCCTTAGTTAAGGATTTTGTTTTTTTTTATTACCCATATTACCCGGAATATCCGGCTTTTCGATTGTCCGGATGTTCTATGGTCCCAGTTAGTCCGGAATAAACGAGGATTTAGGGCCTGTTCACATAGGAGTCCGTTGCGTTGTGTTAAGGAAAAGATGACGTTTGAGACGAAAATAAACCAATCATAGGCGTTAAAAATTTCATTGCTAATCGTTTGGAGGCCTATGATTGGTTTATTTTCGTCTCCACGTCATCTTTTCCTTAACGCAACGCAACGGACTCCGATGTGAACAGGCCCTTACTGTATTAGAGTACTAGGCTACTAGCAAAATAACTTATTACTAGCTTGAATCATGGTATGTATGTACCGGGTGATCAGAAAGTCAGTGTACATTTCAAAAAGTAATAATTCATGGAATAATGTAGGTAGAGAGGTAAAAATTGACACACATGCTAGGAATGACGTAGGGTTTTATTGCAACCACAAAAAGAAAATATTAAAAAATGGCCGACAGATGGCGCTTCAAGTGATAAGAAAAGCAATAATTAGCATAACAAATTATGACAAAGCAAAGAGATGATGTTCTTCAGAACAAATGCTCAACATTTCGACCGTCATTCCTCATCAATAGCTGTAGTCGAGGGACAATGTTGTGAACAGGACTGTACAGCATATGTCTATTTATGGTGAGACATTGGCGTTGGATGGTGTCTTTTAGCATCCCTATTGATGTCGGTCCATCGTGAACTTCAAAATCATTCTCTTCACAGCTGCAATTGTCACAGGACCTTTACCCGTCCGAATGCCCTTCCTATGGCGATAGGATCGTAAATATGCAGTAGCAAATTCCCCATTCTGATAGTACAGCTTCACTAACAGTGCCTTTTCCGGTAACGTCAACATGCTGCGATTGCTGGTGCATCTGATTCCCTACATAGGAACCATAGGAAATGGGTCGCAACTGCAGTTCCTGGGCCACGCCCTCAATTGCAGACTTTCAGGTAATAAGCAGAGGGGAACCAATGGAAACAGAGTATAGGAAAGAAGAGAAATGATTGGATCGCTCTGATTCCCCTCTCTCATTACAGCTCCTTTTATACACGATTCTCATGCAGCGTCACTGACGTTTTGCTATCCAGCGCCATCTGTGGCCATTTTTTTGAACTTTTTTTTGTGGTTGCAATAAAACCCGTGTCATTCCACGCATGTGTGTCAATTTTTACCTCTCTACCTACATTATTCCGTGAATTATTACTTTTTCGAATGTATACTGACTTTCTGATCACCCGGTATACATGTACCTTTACTTACGTATGTATATATAGGTATGCTATGTATATATTTATGCATTAATCAGGCAAGTGCCTACCTGCAGCAAGCAGATCTCTTGTCATATTCTCTTCAATGGGAAACGTGATCATACTTGAAATCAAAACCAAGATAAGTTTTTTAAAAAATTTGTCTAATGATACTGGGTATTAGTTGAAAATCAGAAATTTCTCCTGTGTTATAAAACAAATTCACTTCCTCTGGAGAATTGTAACTATGAATACAATTGTCGTAACGTTTTGAAACGCTTATTAACTTTGCTACAATATTACTATAAAAGCCTGCTTTGCCATTCGAATACTTAAAGCATTAGGGAGCTGTTCCCTCAATAATTTTCCAGGGGTATATAGTCCCCCAGACATTCACTTCTTTCTCAAAAATGTGCACCCTTTTGGTCACGTTACCAGCATTCATCGCTTATCAGCGGAAACAGAAAATACCAATGTTAATCCCTTAAAAGGGGTTGCCTAACGATTGGCCAAACATTCTCCATTGATCCCTTTTTTTTTATTCGCAGGACACATCAATAATCTTTGTCCACAGAAATAGCCGTGCGACTTGGCGCTGGAATTGGCGTGATATGCTCCAGATGGTGTCTGAATCAAAAAGTCACGTGACCGTCCCAGCACGGGGGACAGGTTGAAGAAAAACAGACAGAGAGATCTCGGGAGCGCTTGCCGTAGGACCATGCAGTCATCACTCCTTTTTCCGACGCCCTGGATGAAGCGATTCCAATGCAGCTACTGGAAGCCATGTCGCCAGCCTGATCCTTGCTGACCGGAGATCGACCATGTACCTCTATTTGTAAATGGCAATAAGCCACTGGCCTTAAGCCTCCTCTAACTAACTTAAATTTAAAAATAAATCCGAAGTACTTCATATACTCGTGTCTGTCACCCTTTTATCTTTTTTTTTCAGAATCATCAGCACTTGCCATGTTATATGTATATCCACTAGATATTAAGACCTGAAGCATAATTTTCCTACATTCATTAGTTTGCTGTACCAAATATTAAGATATGGAGTTCCTTCTTTTTTCCAATGACATTTTAGTGCCACAATAGTTTAATAAATACAATTGTACGAATTACGTACGTTGTCAGCTTGCGTTCAGAAAATCAGGATACTGCTTGCTGTTTCTCATTCCCTCACACTTCAGAGCTTCATGGATCTGGTCTAGCATTTTTAATCCAGGGGGCTTAGCAACAACTTACGTAGCACTGCTTTTAAATTTGTAAGAGTTTAACTTTGTATCGATGTTGAATAATATTTGGTTAGGTTAGTTTTCGGTTGACACGTCAGATTAATTCATGAATGCTTCTATTAAATTACTGTGTAAATTTACTGTAGGATTAGATCATATGTTAATGGATCTGTAATCAATATCCCAAAAGAAATTAGATTATATTTATTTTCATTTAAATGTTATTAATGCCAGTAAAAAAACCGAATTTCAAAATTTTGATTACTCGTGTTTGAAAATATGTCTGATATTAATTCCTTCTTTATGCATTTGATAGTTCCACTTGGGAATATTTTTCTTCGCTAACATCATTAAGAAATTTAATCCCATAAAAGAATTGCTAAACTATTTCTCCGAAGTTTAGTTTTTTTTTTCCAAAATTAAAACGGGTACCGTATCAAATAAAAGACTTTTTGCAGCGCAGGATTTCCAATTTAAAGATTTTCTGCTTTTTAAAAGCAGAAAATATTTTAATACCTTGGTTTAATTTCCTGTAGTTGATACATAAGAAAAAATTATATAAATTGCTTTCACGATATCTCATTGTAGAAGTTAGTAATCTATTTTCAGAAAGTGAAAAAAAAGAGTTATAATTGAAAAACGTACCTTATTGTAAGATTTCACATCAGGGGAACAAAGAGCAAATGACTATTTCTTGCATACACGAATGTGAAACAGTTTTAAAGATATGTAAAAACAGTTGGACTTCAAGGCACGAGAAAATATATCATAACAGTATCAAGTTTTTTTTTATATCCAGTTATATTTTTTGGAAAACTTTATTGGTATTTGAGTTTAAAATTATTCATGATAATCACAAAGGTACAAGATTATTTTGAAAGAAAAGGCATGTCCTGTTTATAATTCCTTTATGCTGCACTCACTATTAATCAAGCAAACCTTTGTTTAACACATTTTTAAATAATGAAAGAATGATATCAATAAGGCATCATTTATGATATAAATATTTATTATGTATAAATATTTATGATATAAAAGTGTTATCAATGAAAAAAACTATAAATAAATAAAATAAATTAATTAAATTAAAATTGTTGAATACTGAGAATAGATGTTGAATGAAGCTGTCAAAATTTACTAACTAGCAAAGTTTATTTTTAAGGGGTCAGGTAGTTTTAAAGAAGCTAGACACTCGCCAAATATATCCCTATTTTCAATCCTCAGTAGTTACGAAAACAATTATTAAGAAATATGAAATTTTACTGTTGTTAAGCACTCTTTCTTCTTTATAAGTAAGCTCTCAAATTTTTTCTAGCTTGAAGATAAATTTTTTAATTGTTTAAAATTTTAACCATTATTTATTTCATTGCTATGTCATTGCGTACATGATATCACTAAAACAGTTTGCTAGATACCATGAAATTTTATACATGTTCAATATAAACTTGTATCATCAAAATGACTAACTATTATGCCATTCCTACCATAAAAATTTGAATTACAGTAAAAATTTATCAAAAAAAATTCTGAAATTTAAAAAGAAATTTTAACTTTTTTTTCTGTGAAGAACTAAGAATTTTGATTTCAAAGTTTGTCATTTTTAAAGATATATTATAAACTTAATTTTAAAATAAAAAAAATATGTGTATTCATTTATATAGGGGCGCAAGTCTGCTCCCAATGACATAACATCAAAAAAACAATAGTTTAAATTTTAAAAAATTTAAAAAATTATCTTCAAGATAGAAAAAATTAAGAACTATATTTAAAAAGAAAAAAGTGAATTTTAACTCGCAGTAAAATTTTCATATTCCTTAATAAAAGATTTTCATAACTACTAATGATTTAAAATAGGGATATCTTTGGTGAGTCTCTTGGCTTTTTAAAAGCTACCTGACCTCTCTATCACCCAATTTTTGAGAGATTTTTAGAGCAAAGTAATTAAACGGTTATAAGGGAGGCCCCGTGCCAGGAAAATAAGCATTATAAAAGACAATCATGCGTTAAAAGGGGGAAAGATTAATGTCCTTTAAGGGGACAGCGGCCCTTCAAACCTAACTTTTTTTGTTTTGAATGGATTTGCTTGAAATTTGAATATGTGATTAGAACCATAAATATGTAAAAGTGGTTAAAATTTAAAGATGAATATTAATAATTTAGGAATTATGAATTATTAATTTTATCAAAAAATGGCCTAATTAAAAATGTTCCCGCCGCATCTCTTTTGCATATAATATGATAATTTTTATTTACAGGATACCTTATAGAACTAACAATGAAACTTACTGTTTATTTTAAGCATTCATTAAAAATATAAAGAGAAAAAAAATAATAATAGTGAAAACACCCTTTCTATTAAGCAAAATACCTATAAAGCATCTTTTCAATTACAAAATTTAGGAATTTTGAGCTACGAAGCATACTATTTTCAATAAGACTGATTTGATATACAGTTAAGTATATAAAACTTAAGTTTCAAAGCAATACGATAATTAGAAATGCTCCTGGAGCAATTTGAATATTCGTTTATGACATGAAAATTTTTATTTTGAGAAAAATACATTTAAAATTATTGCTATTAGTAACCACATAGTTACTAAATTAAATACAAATGCCTATATCTAGGAATGTAATCACAGGAATTAAAAATAATTTTTGCAAAACATTCCTACTCGTCCGTAGTTTCACAACTTAATAAAATTAAAAAAATCGAATTTTTGAATAAATTTCACAATTTTGAAAGTCCACTGTCCCCTTAAACAAAGTGGTTCAAACTAGATGTTTGAGCAAAACTCGGTTTGCGAGGCATCTAAATATCTCTCAAGTGTTATCACTTACTAATCCTGATAATCAAGACAATGATCTGGTATCATTGATTAGAAGAATCTTCAGAGAAGTATTACAGAAGTTCCTATCCAAAATAACCTCTCTCTGCATACGCGAGTAAAAAGGGATTATTGACCAATTTCTCCGATGTATATTAAAACACTAAAATAGGGTGCGGTGGCCCAGTTGGTAAGGGCAGCGAGACAGTGATGTGAACGTCGTTGATAAAACCACCCACGTGTACATTAATGGCGGCTGGTACAAGGAAAAAATCTATCGTACCCTGCAATGTCTTCCAAGTTCCCAGAATACCTCTGGAGGTGCGGGGTCAAGTGTTCCGGTCTCGTCACTTGACTCGGTTCAAAATAACGGGACAGATGTTCTTCGAGGTCAAGTCAAACTTTAGCCCTAGTGGTACTTTGCCTTAAAGTGAAGCTGCCTACTACCTTTCGCTAAGGACCTAGGATTTGAGGACTTAGGTTCTTTGGACTTGGTGTAGGCTTTCTTACACCAAGGGGATTAGAACAATAACAACATGGCTTAAAGCGTGTCGTCACTTGACTCGATTCAAAATTACGTTACTGATGTTCTTCGAGGTCAAGTCAAACTTCAGCCCTAGTGGAACCTCGCCTTAAGTGAAGCTAGTTACTACCCCCTCGCCATGGACCTAGGTCCTTTGGACTTGGTGTAAGCTTTCCAACACCAAGGGGACTGAAAACAACAAAACTAAAATACTAAGCCTTAAAATATGAAACGGCAAAAAGCAATCATTCTGTTTGTCTAGACAAATTCATGCCCGTGGCATTCCACCTGTATAATTGCAGGGCTTTCTAATGTGTTTGATTTTCAATAATAACCTAAGTCATATATAAACAGTCGCCCACAGTAAGTTCAGCAAATTTCGGTTTCTAGATTTGACACAATGCACGCACAGGCACAATAAAAGTCTTAAAGTTCACACAGAGCAGCTGAGCTTCAAGATAGAAATAATGAATTACAAAACTTTTGAACCGAGTTTAGCATGATTATATAACCTTGACTACAGTCTCGATTGTTTCTCACATGGGAAATTCCAGAGCTCAATGACTACGCCAACTAAGTGAAATCGGGAAATAGAAATTGCAGAACACAACGTCGCCACCTAGGTAACATCTGAGTTGTTCTCCGTGGCCGCCAAGTATGCCGCGAATCTCACAAAAGAAAAATATATATATATATATATATATATATATATATATATATATATATATACAGGTGGACCCTCTTATAACACGGTAGATAGGTTCCTAGAAAATGCCGTGTTGTGGTGAAACCGTGTTACATGAGACCCATGAGACACTACAAAAAGGGGGTTACGTTCCTAAACTTATTAAAAACAATTTTTTTATTGCATATAAGCAAGTTAATTTTTGCTAAAAATATAAATGTGTGTATAACACAAACGAAAAGAAACAAAAAAAGTGTTATTTTCATTTAATGTGACATTAATTTAATAAATTTTCTTCCTCATCACTGCTAAG
Source organism: Dolomedes plantarius (assembly GCA_907164885.2). Lineage (NCBI taxonomy): Eukaryota > Metazoa > Arthropoda > Arachnida > Araneae > Dolomedidae > Dolomedes > Dolomedes plantarius. Next base: position 124,382,539 of record OU015502.1, read on the forward strand.
TCGAGTACAATCAAACGGAGAACATGTTTCGGCTGAAAGATATCACCTTCAGAACCTTTTCTTCATATAGATTTTTTTGTGTTGTAAGATGCCGTGCGGTAGGAGGACTACCTGTATGTATATATATATACGAGGGTTATTTCGGAAACTAAGGTCCGAATCGTCGTAGCTAATCGAATGTCGCGCCAACATTGAAACGCGCATGCGTACCAACTCCCGGCATGCCCTTGCTCGTTCAAACGACGCCATTTGCATTGGTAGTGTTGCAGTGTGCAAAGTACAGTGCTACTTCAAAATGTTCAAAAAAATCGATCAGCCCGCCGACTGTGAACTACGGTCAGTGATTCGGTTTTGGGCGGCAAAGAACGTTTCAGCAGCTGAAATTCATAGACAGATAAGCGACGTGTATGGCCCAAATGCGCTGAGTAGCAGCAAAGTGCGTAAGTGGGTGAGAGCTTTCAAGGACGGACGGGAAAATGTTCATGATGAAACCGCGTTCAGGTCGACCATCAGTGCTCACAGCGACCATCAGTGATTTGGTCAATGCCGTGGAAGAAAAGATTCGTGAAGACCGGCGATTCACAATTTCAACTTTAGCATTGGAATTTCCGAATGTGGGTTAGAACAACTTTGCACAAAATCGTTTCCGAAAAGTTGAAATTTCGCAATTGTGCGCTCGTTGGGTTCACAGGCTTCTTACTGAGGGACACAAACTGAAAAGAATGGCTTGTGCTCTTGATTTTTTGGACCGATTATCATAAAGAAGGTGATCAATTTTTAGAGAAGATTGTCAAAAGGGACGATACGTGGGTTTCTCACAGAACCCCAGAGTCTAAACCGTCACTCAATGGAATGGCCGTCACACAACATCACCAGTCAAAGTCAAGGCAAAGCAGACATCTCAAACGAAGGTCATGGCAACCGTGTTTGGGATAGACATGGGGCTTGGTAGTCGAGTGTTATGCAGCAAGGGACAATAATAAATGCAGCCGCTTACTGCGCTACCCTAACTAAACTTAGACGTGCATACAGAATAAGCGACGTGGTCTTCTGACGTCTGTAGTTTTGTTGATGCATGACAATGCCCAGACCCATTCTGCCATTCACACCAAAACCTGATCATATCTTTTGGATGGGAACAGATATGACCACCCACCGTACATTCCAGACTTGGCGCCGAGTGATTTCACTTATTTCCGCTACCTAAAAGCGTTTCTCGGCGGCAAGAGATTCGCCACAGATGACGAGGTGAAAGAAGCAATTGAAGACTGGTTATCCTCACAGGCTGCAGACGTCTACGACTTAGGCATACAGAAGCTTGTAGAACGTATGACAAATGTTTAAACAAATATGGAAAGTATGTAGAAAAATAGAGACACATGTAAGAATTTAAAAAATAAAGTTTTTTAAAAAATCTGTAATATTTTCTGTCTTATAAGTAAAAAGGACCTTAGTTTCCGAATAACGCTAGTATATATATATTATATATATATATTATATATATATATCTATATAATGATATATATATATATATATATCTATATATATTAGATATAATATATATAATATACATATATATATATATATATCTATATATATATATATAATATAATCATTCATATCGTTCTTAAATGCAACCTGAAAAGGAAAACTAGCTCAACTTTACATGGCGGAGCTAGACTCAGCCTGAAAGGAATTAAAATTTTGAAGCAGTCGGGTCGAATCGTTTTTATTAGGAGCGATAGTAACATACGTCCTTTCATTTCAGACGCTCGGAGCGAAGTGCAATATCACCTTTCAACCTTACGCTCTAGAAGCGAGGTACATGTGGCTGTTGTTTTGAAATGTCAATGGATTTTTGGGGCTGGCGATGCGAACCCACGCTTTTATCGAGACGTATTACACGTGTAGAAATGCAACGTTTGCTTGTTTTATGGGAAAGTCCTGTTGCTATGGGTTTTTTTAAAGCGTTAAAGTAATGTTACTGGGGGGATAGGATTCAGGAAAGGAATTTAACTGATAGAATGGAGGGCCTAATATTTAATTTATTACTATATATATATTTATATTATATATAATATATATATATATATATATATATATATATATATATATACATATATGTGTGTGTGTGTGTATTTATATAAGCGCAAAAATACAATTAATTAAATACTATATACACAGAAAGGGAGCATTTTGTTTTTAATAATTGGCATTAATGTCATTAACATAGAGAATTTTCATATAAAATAATGCCATCAAAAATTTTTCTTTAGTCTGTTACTAATGCAAAAATAGAACACTCGAGGCGTTCCCTTGAAAAGAGGGTAAGTGCCAAACTTCCGAAGAGTATTTTGTCACTGATACAAAGATTTTTTCCAAGGATAATGGCGTGGAAAACAGACATAAGTGGCTTGCTAATTTCGTTTAGTTCTGTGCTAGGCACTTACCTCCTTTTCCACACCATTAGCCTTGGAAAAAAACCTTGTATCAGTGAAAAAAGGCTTTTTGGAAATTTTGGCACTTACCTTCTTTTCAGCGGGAACGGACTCAAGTGAATGCTATTTCATATACCTCAAAAACAATAAATATTATTTCCTTATTAATGAATGTACTACATCAAATTATTTAATTTATTATCAATTATTTTATTAACTTAAAATATAATTAACTTTTGATATTTTTTTTTATATTTTGAATTCCGCTGATCTTACAGCACCGTGTTTTATGTTGCACTGTTATATTCCCACACAAACCTTTATTCATCAGTACAGAGGCATTTCAGTAACCACAGACTTACTAATAAATACAGACATTTACGCATCTACCGTAACTTTATTCATCATGTTACTTTAATTATGATTTCCTTATATTATGATAAATTAATTTTACTTCGCCGGCTTTGTACCACGCGAATGGTGTAAGATTAAATGATTACCACAATTCTGTAGGTGTCTTTACATTAAGCATTCCAAAACGCTTCATTTTAAAATGCATAAAATATTTATTTAAATTAGCAGAGGAAGTGAAAGTGACTCTAAAAGCATGCTTTATTAATACAAGTATAGAGTAAGCGTGTTTCAGCTTAATTATACATTTCTGTGCATTACCGTAAGTTAGTTGTCGATGTATAATATAATGGTTGGAGATTAAAATACTACGAAATCAAAATAAATATTATAATATTTTAAATTAGAGGGAAATTGATGAATCTAGTATTAATGGAATCGGTATCCAGCCTAAATTAGTGGTAAATATATTTTTATTGTACTATTAAAGTTTACTGACATTGGAGTATGTAGGAAACATACTCGGATTACTAATTAATTTAATTTCAGTAGAGCTTTTCAGGGATAAATTTTATGCATTCGACATCTACATAAATATGATTTTATATATATCGTTTACATCGCATATATCGTATCGTTACACTAAATAAAATGTATAAGATTATCGATATATATAAAACAGTTCCGTAACTGACTGACAGATAACGCACAGACCACACTGCTGGACCTAAAGGGCTGAAATTTTGCATGGCGATTCTTCTTATAGTGTAGGGGTGCACGAAGAACGATTTTGAAAAATTCTTCTTAGATTTTTCAATTAAATTTTTAAGCTGTTTTTATAACTTTTTTTAATGATGTTTTGTATTTTAAAATAACAATTGAGGGTTGTAAAATTTATTTCATGCGAAGATATACAAATTTCTTTAAAATGAAATCTTTTTCGAATCTGACTTAAATTTCTGATTTTTGGTGAATTTTTAAGATTATTTGTAGAATTTGATTTACTTAACTGTGATCACGCGGTTTCTTTTCTTTTTGTGATATTTTTAAATTAATTTAGCAATCACGTGCATAAACAACGAAATAAATTAACAAAAGAAATATTGAAATGCGGTAAAGATAACTTTTAACCACTAGACTACTTGAGATGGAAGTTTGTTAATAATTAATTCAAATTAGTATGTTTTAAGGATATGAAGCATACAAATTAATTGCATACATTGGACCGTTGTATTTAATTTGACTATTTTCTTCTACATTATTTTGTTTATAAAAATATTCGTTACGATTTTTTTATAGGTATTTTTGGGGTGCATTAATTGCATACATTGACCGTTGTATTCAATTCGAATGTACTCCGTAGCGAAACACAGGTATTCAGTAGTTTATTGTGTGTTTGCGTATAGCGGGTTATCAAAATAATGGTCAGCAACGCTTTGAAAATGCGTATGTAAATCACGACAATGAGGGATGTAATGTAACACTCGTGGCGCACATTTCACTGACTTATAATGTAACTATCAAAGGAATTCGGGGAAAACCCGACACTTGGTGGGGACTCGATTCTCGATTTGAGAGTCTCGGCTGTCACTCATTTCCAGATGCTAACTACCGAAGGCAGCCGTACTTACAATTGCATTACCTTACAACGCTTTACTACAATGAGGACAATGCCCTTAACCTTAGATTACGGGGGCTCATTTTCCGCTTCCTCATTACAGCGGGAAATTTCCATACCCTTTGTAAGAACGGCCATTAAGGGGGATGTATATATATATAATATATATATATATATATATATCTATATATTATATATATATAATATATATATATATATATATATATATATATATATATATATGTATGTATATATTATATATATATATATATATATAGTATCTATATATATATATATATATATATATATATATGTATGTATATATATATGTATATATATATGTATATATATGAATATACACTGTTGGCCACTGTAAATGCAACACCCTGAAGGAAACATGCAAATAACATGAAATTTACAACAGCATTAGTGGAGGTGAGATATGTAAATGATTAGAATTTCAGTGCAGACGCACATCACGTGCGCCTGTGGCGCCACTTCAAAGCGCTATTTAAGGCTTCGAGATTTTGACAATTTCAAGTTCGGCAATTGTGTTTTTCTTGTGGTTTTTTTCAAAAAAACGATCATTATGCCTCGTCGAAAACAGCAATCATCTTTGATCAAGTATCCGAGTTCGACAAAGGAAGGATAGTGGCCTACCGAGATTGTGGATTATCTTTCAGGGAAATCGGTAGTTGTGTTGGACCGAAACCAAACAGCTATTAATGCGGATACGTGATCGTTGGATGCAGGAGGGTACGCGGAACCGGCGTGTTCGATCGCATCCACCCTAGCGCACCACTTCCACGTGATGACAGGCAAATTGTGCGCATGGCAGTGACGGATCGCTCAGTCACATCACGAACCATAGCCAGCACATGCAGTCTTAAAGCCTCCTCCAGTGTCTGCGCGTACCATTCGATGCCGTTTACAGCAGAGTGGTCTGTCCGCAAGACGTCCATTGCTTTGTCTACCCTTGGACGCAGAACCACAGACGTCTCCGCCGCCAATGGTGCGCTGACAGAAGGATGTGGACGGCAGAATGGAATGAATTGTCTTTACTGACGAGTCACGCTTCTGTCTGCAACACCACGATGGTAGCATTCGAGTTGGAGACACCGTGACGAGAGGCTGCGAACAGCTGCGTTATGCACCGCCACAATGGTCCTGCACCGTGTATTATGGTATGGGGCGGTATTGGATATCACTCTAGCAGACCTATAGTACGCATTGCCGATACTTTAAAAAGCCAGCGCTATATCTCCGAGGTGTTGGAGCCAGTTGTCCTTCCTTACATTCAGGGGCTTGCCCCCAGCCATATTTGAACAGGATAATGCGCGACCACACGTGGCACGCATTGTCCAACGGTTCTTCGTCAATCGCCAGATTGAATTGCTTCCCTGGACGCCTCGCTCTCCGGATTCTTTCGCCGATAGAAAACATGTGGTCCCTGGTTGCTCTACGATGACCCAGATTCCATCCCCAGCTGCCACAGCAGATCAACTTTGGCAACGTGTGGAAGCTGCTTGGTCTGCTGTACCCCAAGAACTAATCCAAAGTCTCTTGACTCAATGCCGAGGCGTGTGGCAGCGGTGATCTCCAACAATGGCGGCTACTCTGGTTACTGATTTTTGGCAGGAAACACACTTCACAGAGTCTATAAATTTAATCATTTGATACTTGGTCAACATGTTACCTACAAAATAAATTTTTGTTGTGATATTTCTTATCTTTGTTGGTGTTGCAATTTGGGTGGCCAGCAGTGTTATATATTCATATTGGGCCCGTATGTGGGATACATGCTATCCACCCTGTACGGTAAAGGTTAATATGTTGAAGTACGCGTATCAGTTACCAAAATTTAGTACGATAGTCTTCGAAGTTCATTCCTGTTGGACTCCCAAATGAGCCCAAGTGATTTAGAACATTCTGATCGGCCTGCTCAGGACACTTCACCAGAAATATATTCAACAATATACCTGGATATGGTGATTAAGGATAGAATATTAAATGTTAATCATAATTTCTGAGGCTATTGACCACCTATCAAAGTACGTGCAATATACTTTGCATCCATATTTAGAGACTAGAAAAGGCTGTTGGCAAGGTGGGTGCTACGTTGATTAAAAATCGGTCAAAAACGAGAACGATTGAACATTTCAACGCACTATTACTAGCTGTTTAAAGAAATTTTAACGTCTTTTGGTCATTTGTCGACTGGGACTTTTCGTCACAGTGGATAAACATGTATGTCATCACCTTTCAGCCAGAAAGGGAATATCAAATAAGTAGGATGAACCTGCATCAAAGAAAACGTAAACGGTTCCACCATCAATAAAGATTATGTCATCGTAGAGAGTCCGGTTAGAATGGACTCCCAATTTGTAAATTAAATAAAAAAGGAATGAAACAATTTTACAAAAAAAATTTATATTTCTACTTGTACAAAATGTATATCATGGTCCTAAGGGGGACAGTGGACTTTCAAATTGTGAATTTGTCCAAAAATTCGTTTTTTTTATGTTATTGAAATGTTAAACTACGGACGAGTAGGAATGTGTTGCAAAAAGAATTTTTAATTTCTGTGATTACTTTCCTAGTTATAGGCATTTAAATTTAATTCAGAAATTATGTGTTTACTAATAGCAATAACTTTAAATGTGTTTTTCTCAAATAAAAATTTTCATGTCATACGAATATTCAAACTGCCTCCAGGCGCATTTCTACTATCGTATCGCTTTGAAATTTAAGTTTATATACTTAACTGTATATCAAATAAAATCTCTTGAAAAAAATTATTCTTCGTAGCTCAGAATTTCTAAATTTTGTACTGAAAAGATGATTTATAGGTATTTTGCGTAAGTAAAAGGGGTGCTTTCACTATTATTATTTTTTTCTCTTTCTATTTTCAATGAATGCTTAAAATAAGCAATAAGGTTCATTGGTAGTTCTATAAGGTATCCTGTAAATAAAAATTACCATAATATATGCAAAAGAAATGCGCCTGGAACATTTTTAATTAGGCAATTATTGATATAATTATAATTTCATATTCTTTAATTATCATATTTCATCATTTAAATTTTAACCACTTTTAAATATTGATGGTACTAATCACTATTCAAATTTCAAGCAAATCCATTCAAAACAAAAAAAGTTACGTTTGAAGGTCCACTGTCCCCTTAAAAGCGGATTTAGCCTCCGATGAAGTTAAGACATCAAATAGGGGTGAATCGTCTCAATAGTCCTCATTTGCTAGTAAATCGGCCTAACAATTGCCAAACAAACCCACATGTGACGGGATCCACTGAAAAGTTATTGATATAGAGTCCGCAACGGGAGAAAGTAGGAAGAGAAGGCCATACTTGTTTTATCAGTGACTAGCTGAAAACCCGCACTTCGCTAAGGAGTACATTCAAATTAAATACAACGGTCAACGTATGCAATTAATGCCAAAAATGTATATATGATATATGTATAATAAATACGATGATCAATGTATACAATTGATGTAAAAAAAAAGAAAAATATATTTATAAAAAAAATCGTAAGAGATATTTTTATAGACAAAATAATGTACCAGAAAATATTCAAATTAAATCTAATAGGACATACTAAAGAATATAGTACAGTAATATAGTACAGTTTGAGGAACATATCTTTTACTGTATTTTAATATTTTTGGATAATGCCTATCGTCTGCCGCATTAGCAAGGAAAGAAATATTTTTTGTTTATTTCGTTTTATGGACGTGACGATAAATTTATTTAAAGTACCGAGAAAAAGAAATCACGTGGATCAGCAGTTAATAAAATTAAATTCTCAAATTAATCTTAAAATTCACCAAAAATCAGAAAATGGAGGTAAAGATTCGAAAAAAGGATTGCATTTTAAGGAATTTTTTATGATGTTCTCATGATACTAAATTTCATAACCCTCAATGATTATTTTAAATGTAACTTTAAAAAAGTACTAAAACAGCTTAAAAATTTAATTTTAAAAAAATCTAAGAAGAATTTTTTCAAAAATATTTCTTATGTGCACCCCTACACTATAAGATGAATCGCCATGCAAAATTTCCGCCTTTAGGTCCAGCGGTTTGGTTGTGTGTTGTAGTCAGTCAGTCAGTTACGGAAATGTTATATATATATAGACTAGCTGAAAACCCGTACTTCGCTACGGAGTACATTCAAATTAAATACAACGGTCAGTCTATGCAATTCATGCCAAAAAAAATAAATATATATACATTTATAATAAATATGACGATCAATATATACAATTGATGTAGAAAAATATATATATATTTATAAAAAATCGTAGGGATATTTTTATAGACAAAATAATATCCAATCGTCTGCCGCATTAGCAAGAAAAAAATATTTTTTGTATTAGTTATTGCACGTGACGATAAATTTATTTAAAGTACCAGAAAAAGAAATCACGTGATCAGCATTTAATAAATTAAATTCTAAAAATTAATCTTTAAAAATTCACCAAAAATCAGGAAATGGAGGTAAAGATTCGAAAAAGATTTCATTTTGAAGGAATTTTTATGATCTTTCTCGTGATATAAATTTTATAACCCTCAATGTATTATTTTAAATGCAAACGTAAAAAAAGTTTAAAAAACAGCTTAAAAATTTAATTTAAAAAATCTAAGAAGAATTTTTGAAAAATCTTTCTTAGTGCACCCCTACACTATTAGAAGAATCGCCATGCAAAATTCAGCCCTTTAGGTCCAGAGGTTGGTCTGTGCGTTGTATGTCAGTCAGTCAGTCAGTGAATGAATGAGTCAGTTACGGAACTGTTTTATAATATAGATAAGCGGCCAATTCATTAGAAGCTGAATTGCACTCTTGCTGTCTGTCAGGATCCAGATATTTTTAAATGGAGTGATCCAGCATATCTTAGGGTCCCTCTAATACCCTTCAGCTCTGATCTAAAAACTGAACTATAATCAGGATTTCCGAATCTGTTCCTGATATTGGAGTCCTTGATGAACACGCCTTGATAACCACTCCTGCTTATTCTCATCCATATTCAGGGTTATCATGAAAGAATTATCCGATTACAAAATTTAATATTTTCCAAAATTATAAACAGAAAATTATAATTAATGTATCATTGTAAAGGAAAAATGTTATTTTTTTTCAGGTGTTCGATATGACTTCCTTTAGTCACCCGTATAATATTGCAATGTGTCATTTCTTACCAAACACGCTGTAATGTTTCACTATTAACTATTTGTAAAGCATCACAAATGCGCTGTTTAAGTTCGGGAAAATTTGTAGGCAAAGGTGGTACGAACACAAGATATTTGACGTTATCTCCAAAGGAAGAAGTCGCATGGGATTAACCGCCTCCTAGGTCCGGTCACTTAGGAGGATGGCTGTGTACGACCAAATCATCGCTTGCACTGCGACCAATCCAATGATGTGGTAGTTCTCTGTTGAGAAATTTACAAACTTCCAAATTCCAACGTAGCGGTGCACCATCTTGTTGAAAAATGAAATTTTGCTTATCTTCCTTCAACTGTAGGAAAAGCCAAATTTCCAACATATCAACGTAGGTAATACCACTCACTGAATTTTCGTCAAAAAATAACGGTCCCTATACTTTTGATCTTCAACGTCTTTTGTGAAGATACTGCACAAAAGACGTTGGAAAGAAAATATTACAAACTAAAAATTTAACACTTTTCCTTTACAATAGCAAATAAATTATAATTTTCTGTTTGTAATTATGGAAAATATTAAATTTTTAAATCGGGTTTTCTTTCCTGATAACCCTGTATATTTGGACTGTATCAACCGAAATATCATGGATGACTTCAAAAGCCAATTGTTTTGCTAAATCGGGGTGTTGTAGCGTTTTACTTGAGGGACATTTGCGATTTTGATAAAATGTAACTTTAATGAAAATTGATTAAAGGTAACTTTGAGATTTTCATTAAAGGAAATCTTCAGGCAACGGCTTCTATATTGCATCACAAATAATGGAGTGTCACCTGCAAGATATTATTTCAAAATCTAGTGGGATAAAGCAAATGATAAGTAGTTTTTAGAAATATAAATCTATTTCGGTAAATTGTTTCATTCGTTCTTTATTATCCTTTGAAATTTGAAAGTCGATTCTGTTGCCTACTTTATATACACAAATATTAAATAACGATACTTTACTATTGTCTATTTTTAGAAAAAATTAAAGAATCAATTATTTGGCTAAAATTTCCACGTCAGGAAAAAAACATTCGTATTTTTGCGGGATTTATTTTTCCAAATCTTTTCAATAAGCCTCTTTTTCACAATTTTTCCAATTCAATGAGCGTAAGATTCAATTAAAGTCATTTGTTGGTTTCACAAAAATAAACGTTTCCAGAATTATTTCATCCCAGATTATTTCGAGCATTTACGAGCCAAAGAATTCTCTAGTTACAAAGATAAAAATAAAGAAATTGGAAATTGAATGTCATATTTTATTTTTAATGTTTTACTAAAGAGATTATGTTTTGTGAAATTCTTAGCCAAAGAGGAAGGATATAGACAAAGATATTAAAATATATTATCTTTATTTTTATTTTGATTTGTGAGTATGTATATATATATATATATATATATATATATATATATATATATATTATATATATTAGATATATATATATATATATATATATATATATATGTATATATATGTATATATATATATATGTATATATATATGTATATATGTATATATATATATTATATATATATATATGTATATTATATATATGTATATATATATGTATATATTATATATATATATATATATATATATATATATATATATATATATATATATGCCATTGCCATTAGAAATCATTATAAAAGTATTATTTATCAATATGAAGAAAATGAGTTAATTATAGTTCACTAGATTCATTAAAGTATATTGTCATAAAAGATTGAAAGGCATGATAGTCTTAATTATAATAATTAAAATGCTACATTGCATAAAACTTTTTCTCTGAAAACCTTATTACTTTTATCGGTTTCAGTCTAAATAATAAAAGCAAAATACTTTGGATAATACGGCTTAATTTGTTGCCTGAACAGCTTTACTATTATACTACAGAGTTTTTAAAATCGGGAAAATTATATATATATATATATATATATATATATATGTATATCACGGTACTTCGTCGCGTACCCTTTTACCTAAATAATATTTAAAGGCAGACAACAATAGGCCAGTGGCAAAGATCTAAGGCTTAAGTTACATTTAAAAACTTTATTTCTCAACATTATTTAAAGAAACCCACCTCAAATCAGCTAAAACACCAATCTCAATCATCTTTCAAGTCCCCCTGACATGCGCGCGTCCTACATCTCCGAAAAATACCCCTAATCTAATGCTTCGTTCTTTTTTCGTGCTTTATGCAAAAGCGGACGAAGCATCGTGAGTCAAACCATCACACGCCTTTGACTGTTCGAGATTGCATTAGTCCGAGCGCGTGTGAGCAATTAATTATGGATGACCATGAACTCTCCACAGCAAAAAACAATCTACTTCCTGAATGGAAAACACACTAGTATTTAATAGAAAATTACTGTTTAACACTAATTAATAGAGTTAAATATAGTTTACGAGTCTAAATATTGCTCACACACACACATATATATATATATTTGAAAATGCTCCTCTTTTGTTACTCAATGGAAGGGAATGAAGTAACCTGCTTCTTCTGGTAAATATTCACTTATATATGTAGTTTTAACAGCATTGTATTTTGAAACACAGATCAAGGTGACGTAATAATGTAGAAATAATCCTTTACATTGTAAAAATGGGAATCAATTCCACGTATCGAGTATTAACATCTCAACCGAACTGCTGATAATAGGGTAAGTGCAGCTATTCTAGTTCAGGGTGTCAAGATGAAGAACATGTAACTGAGGACAAAACTGATAACATGCGAGATATACATGGTTTCTTGTATTCCAGTACATTTTTTTAAGTGACATGTCTACGGCTTTTGTATAGGGTAAGACTGGCATATGCGTAGCCAGTCTTACCCTATTCTCCAATGCTGATACTTAATTTTTAAAGGTTTCAGAGATAATAATTAATCTGAAATTCAGCAAGAGTTTTTTCTTATAAAAAGGGAACAAAATATACTATAGAGTTTTAAACGCAGAAAAGTTATATTTAGAAAATTTACTCGCAGAATATACAAAACCGTTCTTATTCATTAACTTTAGAGCTCTGGCTATCTTAGATTATTTGGAAGTACGTAGAAAAATGACCATCTTCATATTTATATGCATTCCCGATTTTTTTAATTCCAGACTTTTGGCAAAGAAAGAACAGAATTTATAGGACACAAATATATTGATAAACAATTCAAGGGTTTTATGTGTCTGGGTGTCTTAAGATTGAGGCAAATTTGTTTTCCAGGAAACAAATTAATTTTATTCAACACATTTATAAAACACACAATTTATTTGAAGATACTAGCTGAATACCCGTACTTCGCTACGGAGTACATTCCAATTAAATACAACGGTCAACGTATGCAATTATGCAATTAGTGAAAATATATATATATATATATATATATATATATACATATATATATTTATATAAAAATACAACGATCAATGTATGCCATTGATGTAAAAAATAGATATATATTTATAAAAATCGTAACGAATATTTTTATAGACAAAAATATAGAAGATAATATTCAAATTAAATCTAATAGTACATACTAAAGAATATAGTACAGTTAATATAGTACAGTTAGAGAAACATATATTTTACTGTATTTTAATATATTTTGGGGATAATATCCAATCGTCTGCCGCATTAGCAAGAAAAAAATTGTCAATTTATTCCTTTTTTCTACACGTGACGCAAAATAAATTTAAAGTATCACAAAAAGAAAAGACACCAAGTCATCAGCATTTAATATATTAATCTCTAAAAATTAATCTTTGAAAATTCATCCAAAATCGAAAAATGGAGGTAAAGATTCGAAAAAGACTTCATTTTAAAGGAAATTTTATAATCTTTCTTGTGATATAAATTTTATAACCCTCAGATTATTATTTTTGATGCAAACTTAAAAAAAGTTACAAAAACAGCTTAAAAATTTAATTTTAAAAAAATCTAAGAAAATTTTTTCAAAAACCTTTCTTAGTGCACCCCTACACTGTAAGAAGAATCGCCATGCAAAATTTCAGTACTTTAGATCCAGCGGTTGGTTGTCTGTGCGTCATCTGTCAGTCAGTCAGTTAGTCAGTTACGGGACAGTTTTATATATAGATAAAGCAAGAAACATTCATTTCACACTAAACACTGTATCATCTTTAATTTTATCTGTAATTGTCTTTGTTCTCTATAATTAACATTGCGATGTTTTTAAAAGTTATAATTTCACTAATTTCTCTATTTTGATAAATTTTCACTGCTGACTTCGAAAGATGAAATCAGCATTCGCCGAGCATAAATAGTCATTTTAGAAACATCAATAACAACATTGTATAGACTTCCTATGAAATGATACAGAGATAATAAAATGAATGTTTTTAAATTACCAGTTAAACATAACCAGAAGCATTCAAATTTCAATCTCGCCGTACGTAAATTTTGAGGTATATTTTCCTATAGATTGTCATATTATTAAAGGTAAAATTTAATCTCTACAGATTGATATATTCCAAAATTTTGCACTCTAATAAAATATATTAGAATGCCTTATAGCAGAAATCAATTGGTTTGAATTGTTTGAATATTTGTATGTCTCTAATTCCAATTATACAGCAAGATTTATAATATGCCACTTATTTTACTATATATATATATATATATATATATATATATATATATATATTATATCGATTATTCTGATTAGAAAATGCAGTGACGTAATGGAAACATTTGTAGTGGAAGCATTGTTCTCAGTGTAGGGTAGCACGAGCTCCTGACAATGCATCAGTGACATTTTGTGAAAGGGAAGGGGGTGCGAATGGTTACCACAAAATATACCTAGAACGTATTTTAAGAAGATTTGTGAAAACGAATATTAAATTCAACGATTAAATATGTGACATATATATATTATTTATTCCTATATTATCATATATTATCATATATGATATGTATCTTTTATCATATTTTTGTTACTTTTTGATTTGTTATTTATGATTGGAATAAGACAGTGATGTAAACAGCATAGAACCGTTATGTTGGTGACTATAAACGTAAGGACCTTTCATAATCGGTGCTACAAGTCTTTGTTTGGTTGCCTGGGCCACAACTGCAACGTGTTCATGAACGATTAGCACACATTCGATTCACATTTTGGGAGCGGTCCATTGTAGCCTGGGGACAGCGCGTCGGCTTTTAGTGCTACAGGTACTCGGGTCGAATCCCAAAAAGCATCATTAAATACCTCTGTGTCTAGGCCGGATAAGGGCACGTTCAGTCTGTAGACGGGAAAGTCCCTTTATGAGGTCAGACAGGATGAGTGAGGGTACCAACCCTCCCCCAAAATTGAGGTATCATCTGGCTAAATCTGACTCCTACCCTTGTGGTGCCTTAGAACCTGAGCCACGCCTTTCAGCCCCCTGACCCATTTGAAACGAGTCTAGAGTACTTCCGGCCAGGGGAAATTACAAACAATAACACATTTTGGTGTTTTAAAATTTATGTAGGTATGTTTCAGGCCAGGACGGGGGAGGTGTTTACTGTCTGAAGTTCATCCAAAGGAGTCTATTCATATAAAGGTTATGAATCACTTCTCTAAACACACATTTACTTCCTTATAGGCTTAATTACTTTCACGAAACTTACTTTAATTTTATCATAGACTTCTTCACTATAACCTGTTCTATTAAATACAGATAAGTTGAGGGAGAATTTTCCGCACGTTTTGTGAAATTTATTTTCGTTATCCCCTTAACAATCGCATTTTCAAGAAAACAATTTTAAAGTTCCTATTTTTCTGAGGATTCCATTTATTTCTTGATCAGCAAATCTAGTTTTTTAAAAAAAGATTATCCCAATTACATAATAAATAGTCTGGTACTGCCATCTGGTATGTGAAATAGGAAACAAAAAAATTTCAGGGTAAATGAAAGGGACTGTTTTTAATCTTTTTAGCGCGTTACTTTTGAACACTCCAGCCCGGAAATAATCGCAGGCATGAGAAATAGAGGGTGAAACCTCATCCCGTAATTTCGATGGGAACGAGAAGAAAGGGGTTAATTTAACATCCTAATACAAATCAAACAAGCAGTTGGATATCGTTTCTAATGAAAAATGCAAGTGTCAAAATATTGTTTAAAAAAAAAAAGACAAACGCTTTACACACTTCTAGTTCCAGTCAAGAGAAACTTGAGTTTTGAAAGTTTCAACGCGACATTTTATCGGGGAAAATAACTATTGAGCAGCAAACGAAAAGCAATCATATGATTTCGGAGGACGAAATGTTGCCAGCTGTCGAAAATTTAAAAAAAAAAAAACTACGTGAAAAGGAAAACAATACTGGATGAATGATTCAAAATAAAGAGAAGGGAAAGATGAAATTCTAGAGAAAAAAAAAGAGGTAAGACGAGAACCAAACAAGGCAAAGCAAACAATAGATAAATGAATAAATAAAAGAAAAAGTGAAATAAAATCAAAAGTAAGACAAAAACAGTTACGTTAAAGGAACAAATATGAGATGGGAAAATAACTTTTTCAAAAACCTCTTAACTGTGAACATCGATTAAATTAACAATTAAGAAAATTTTCTCTTAAGACTATTACATATATTAAAAAATCTGGTGGGAAATAATGACAGGAAATTATCTATCTAAAATGAATTTATGTATAGGCAATAAATAAATTGCATGTAATAAAACAATACAAATCTAATGGATTCAAATTGTCATGAATTTTACGTAATGAATAATATTAAAAACGCCTTTTTGACATATATTCCAATACACCACAAAAGAAAGTGAAAAAGGAAAAGTGAGAAAGCATTTTATGTCCACCTTTATAAATTTCGTGTCTGCCTGGAAGAACATGGCATACTTATCAGATTTGCTATGCATTTCATTTGACTGTGTTCACTCGGACCTTATTTTCTGCAACAACGAATCTTTAATGTCATTTTTTATGTCAAAAGACCCTTTTATTAAATGCGAAGGCACTTGACGGGAGACATTTGACCAATGTGCCGCTGAAATTGTCGACTACTTCCTATTTGAGGGCACCATACAGGTCAGTCAACATCACCCTCTGCTGCCACCTCAATTCTGACAAAGCACCCCCAAAGCAAGGACTGGAGGGTTCGTACCTTTCCCCATCCCTCTGATCACAGGGAAAGATATTCTGATCGACGGATTTAACGTGCCCCTATCCAGCCTAGACAGAAAGGCATTTAATGGCGTTTGTCGAGATTCGAACTGATAACCCTGTTGAAATGCGCTATAAGCGTGTACGTTATTAAATCTTACTAGAAAAAAAGGAGCATCTTTATTTATATACTAGCTGAAAACCCCCACTTCGCTACGGGGTACATTAAAATTAAGTACAATGGTCAATGTATGCAATTAATGCCAAATATATATATATATATATATATATATATATATATATATTTATAAGAAATACGACGATCAATATACAATTGATGTAGAAAAAATATATATTTTTATAAAAAAATCGTAAGGGATATTTTTATAGACAACATAATGTCCAATCGTCTGCCGCATTAGCTAGAAAAAATATTTTATTGTCTATTTAGTTGTTATGCACGTGACGATAAATTTATTTAAAGTACCAGAAAAAGAAATCACGTGATCAGCATTTAATAAATTAAATTCTAAAAATTAATCTTTAAAAATTTACCAAAAATCAGAAAATGGAGGTAAAGATTCGAAAAAGATTTCATTTGAAAGGAATTTTTATGATATTTCTTGGGATATAAATTTTATAACCCTCAAATATTATTTTAAATGCAAACTTTAAACAAGTTACCAAGTCAACAAGTTACAAGTTTAAAAAACAGCTTAAAAATTTAATTTTAAAAAATCCAAGAGGAATTTTTCAAAACTCTCTCTTAGTGCACCCCTACACTATAAGAAGAATCGCCATGCAAACTTTCAGCCCTTTAGGTCCACCGGTTTAGTCCGTGCGTTGTATGTCAGTGAGTCAGTCAGTGAGTCAGTTACGGAACTGTTTTATATCTATAG
Organism: Dolomedes plantarius; assembly: GCA_907164885.2. Lineage (NCBI taxonomy): Eukaryota > Metazoa > Arthropoda > Arachnida > Araneae > Dolomedidae > Dolomedes > Dolomedes plantarius. The sequence continues at coordinate 124,400,178 of OU015502.1, forward strand.
ATTAGTTATGGAGAGGTACAAATTAGAGTGCTTACAACACTGCTGCCTTGCTCGGACAAAAGAGTGGAGGTGAGAGGGGGATTTTTGGCTCAGTGCCAAGGTGGCAAAGCATCGCTTAAAGATTGCACTTTGGTAGAATAAACAACACACCCTAAGTTCGAAGCCAAAAGCGTCAACACTAGGCTGCATCGAGCACTAATATCAGGAAACCCTACAAATTGTTACTCGAGAAAGTCAAATTTCCGCGTTGATTTCGAAAAAGATGTTTTTCAATTCTAGGTCAACTACTATCAGGCTTAGTTCATAAATCGTTCATATACAGGGAGCGGCAAAATGGTCTCCCACATATCTGAAGTCACACTAGGCTGCATAGAGCACTAATATCAGGAAACCCTACAAATTGTTACTCGAGAAAGACAAATTTCCGCGTTGATTTCGAAAAAGATGTTTTTCAATTCTATGTCAACTACTATCAGGCTTAGTTCATAAATCGTTCATATACAGGGAGCGGCAAAATAGCCTCCCACATATCTGAAGTCACACTAGGCTGCATCGAGCACTAATATCAAGAAACCCTACAAATTGTTACTCGAGAAAGTCAAATTTCCGCGTTGATTTCGAAAAAGATGTTTTTCAATTCTATGTCAACTACTATCAGGCTTAGTTCATAAATCGTTCATATACAGGGAGCGGCAAAATGGCCTCCCACATATCTGAAGTCACACTAGGCTGCATCGAGCACTAATATCAGGAAACCCTACAAATTGTTACTCGAGAAAGTCAAATTTCCGCGTTGATTTCGAAAACGATGTTTTTCATTCCTATGTCAAATACTATCAGGCTTAGTTCAAAATCGTTCATATACAGGGTGCGGCAAAAGGACCTCCCACATATCTGAAAGTCACTGGTAAAGAAGTTTGTGTAGGGGGGAGTTGAGAATAATTCGGCGGAATTTCTAGTTGCCATTAGACACCATGAGTTGGTCCAGTAAGCATCGTGATTTCGTTATCGAGGCTTTCTCCAAAAATAACTTTTCTGTAACCGCAACACAGAGGGCATTTTGGACGCTCTTCAGGCTCCTAAGCAACTGATATCTTCCTGATCGATAAACAAACTTACGATGGTTTTCAACCGTGAGGTCAAGTTAGGTCGCATTACCAAGGAAACCAATTGATCGTCCTCGAGATGTTAGAACACTTGAAAATGCTTAGCAGTCCGTCAGTCCGCTGTACGTGAGGAAATTACCACTGTTCCTCCAGAAATGACCAACAGAGTGATGGAAAACTTTAGAGAACGTATTCGGCAAGGCATTTCAAATAACGGTCGCTACCGGAGTGATGGTATTTTCAAAACGTAGTGGGAATAGAAAACTATATTATAAGTACTTTTCGAAAATATAAAGGTTTTTTCTGTAAACTATTTCGTTCGTTTCTTTTCATTACACTTTGAAATGTGAGAGTCCATACCAGTATCTTCTCATATTTCGTGATACCTTCTATCACACAAAAAATGTACGATAACTTATGACAGTGATCAAAGAGACGTTTTTATTTTTTTTTCTCGGCATAGATTTTTAAGGGTTTTTTCTTCCTTTCTTAAAAGTACTAGCCTCAAACTAAGATTTATACCATTGTTCCTTTGTGACTGCCATGACATACGAATACGTGTTGCTATGGGGCTAGAGAAACTATTTAATTAGATAACGTTTT
>OU015502.1:124409386-124456886 GCA_907164885.2 Dolomedes plantarius
ATTCTTTCAGTTCCATTGGCTATTAAATTACAAGAACGTGCGTTAATCGTAAATTTTTTTATCAAACCAGGAAATGCTGTTGCAACTCTTCGCGAATTTCGACTCGAAAAGAAATTGCTTCGTGATCCAATGTCCACACAAGACGTGAGAGACATGGTATCTCGATTTGAAAACACTGGGTGTTTAAGCGTTCAACGTGCAGAGGGCGAAAGCCTATCAGTGAAGAAGTAGTTTCAGAAGTAGCAACGGCCGTTGTCGAGCAGTCACTGACAAATGATCCTGGAGTCAGCAGTGGACGTGCAGTGTCACGGCAATTAGACGTACCGTATAGCACAGTGCAGAAGATCCTGAGAATAATAGTCAATTTTTTTCCGTATAAGGTCAGCCACAACCAGCAACTGCTTCTTACCGACAATAACCGTCGCTGATTTTTTGCCCTGACTTTTCTTGCCCGAATGGAAGCCGACGACTCCTGGCCGTGGATCGATCTCTGGGGTGACGAGGCTCATTTTTATCTGAACGGAACATGAACACCAAGAATTGTCGAATTTGGGCCTTGAAAAATCCACGTGCCTTCTGCAAAATTCCGCAACACTCGCCTAAAGTTACCATCTGGCGTGGATTCACTTCCCAATTTATCCTTGGGCCATTCTTTTACAAAGAACTAAAAGATAATGGCCCTGTCATATGTTCTGTAACAGCCCTCAGAAATCGTGACATGTTCAGCAGTTTCGTTTTACCTCAACTCCAGCAGAGAAAATGCCTTGAGTCTATTACTTTTATGCAGGATGGTGCCCCTCCACATAATGGACTCTCTGTACGGATGTTTTTACGACAACATTTTACGGATGACAGGGTGATTAACCGATTGTTTCCTACTACTTGGCCGGCCCGTTCTCCCGATCTCACTCCGTGTGATTTTCGGTTATGGGGCCAATTAAAGAATGTTATTTATAGGGGAAATGTTACAACTTTGGCTGACCTGAAGGACTGCATGGCATTGTATGTTCAACAGGTTACTGGCGACCAGCTGCGGTCCGCTGTTGAACACGCTGTTCATCGCCTGCGCATTTTACATACTAATAAGGGCCCATATTCAGCAATTTTCTTTACATCGCTAGGCAGTGTGTAACATATAAATATGCATGAATTCGAATTTGTATCTTGTTTAAATTATTTCCATGTAATGCACCCCGTAGTGACCATTTGAGCTTTTTTTCCGGAATCTTTCAGCGCATCCTTTGAATTGTCTATCTGAAAAATTTCAGCTCAATCCTCCTTTTAGTCACAGCTACAGAGGACTCTGAATAGGCCAGGTTTATTTATGATCACCTGGTATATATATATATATTATATATATATATATATATATATATATATATATATATATATATGTATGCATGTATGTATGTTTGTATGTATGTATATATATATATATATATATGATAAATATATTTTGCTTAAAATCATTTTTCACTCTTCATATACTTTTAAAAATTATAAAAGCACTGATGGTAAGGAAACGTTAAACTTTAAAATGTAGCTTTTAAATAAATTCAAATTATGACAAAATTTGCTTAATGCTATGGCAAGAAAACGAAATGCTAGAGAAAATTCTGATATTTAAAATGTGATGGTTTTAAAAGGTATTTCTCTAAAAACTTTAGCTTTAAAGATCTTGAATGCATAAATCAGAATTATTTGATACTGTTATCAAATATACAAAATTTTGATATTTGTATATTTTTGCTACTAATGGGAAAATTTACACAATTTAACAAAAAAGAAAAGCTGAATTTATAAAAATCATGGCATAGGAGCTACATTTAAGGTGTTTATATTATATAACAAAACTAACTCTCCATTAAATGCGTTGTATGTATAAGACATTCACAATTTTTGTCTCTTAAACATATGTTAGCACTTTAGTTAGACGTTAGACTATTATATTTAATACGTTAGACTCTTAAATCGAATGTAATATTTGTTTCCATCTATTTCTAACATCTGCTTAGCATCTGCTTTCTTTCCCTTATTGTTTTTTTATAGTATATCTAAAAACTGTATACTGCATGCAACGTATTTTTTTGCTGTATATTCATCGATAAATTTATTATTTACCTATAAAATATTTCTAATTCCAATAACTATTTTATTCATGCTTATGGTCCATATGATCTAGCAATTTAAGCATTTTATTATAGTGCTAATAATTGTACTTTCTTTCCCTTTTGAATTATTGGTTAATATGGAGAATATGATACTATAACGTATTTGGCCTGTGACACGTAGTCAAGTTGACTCTCAAAGTAGAGTCTGTCACAGGTACGTAAAATAAAAACCAGCCGGACAACAGAATTAAGAAAATAAAACAGGTGCACTTTATATGTGCTCTCGATTAAGATATGCGCGATTAGTCGCCGTTACAGAGTTATATTACAGCTTGATGGAGATGGATTGGTGTCACACACTAGGAATAGATTGGCGTCTCTTAGAATAGCAGGCAGTTTGTCACCACACTCAGCTGAAGTTACTCTCTCTTGTCGCTGATGGCTAGGTCCTAGATAATTCACGCCGGGAACAGGAGCCGATACCATTCAGGAAAACTTCAGGTCACTTCGCTGCTATGTCACATAAGCTGGGGTTTCTGTATCCTACGATAAATATTCGTAAATTCGAGCGATTAGCTCTCGAGTCCAAGAGCAATTTGTGCTACTTAGAACTACTATCAGATGACTACTAGAGAGCCTCACATTTTCTGCCGGGTTATCCAAGTTCAACCCGCGGAGACCACTAAGGAGATAGGCGGCTCGCCACTTCTCTGGTTCACATCTAGGACTCTCAGTCCTAAAAAAACCTCTTCACTCAAAAAAACGTCTCGGAGTTCCTCATCAGACCTCCACATACCTTTTTTATCAACTCTCGCCCTAGCGGCGAAAACTAAACTTTCGTGCTTCTCAAAAGCCTCTTCCCATTGGCTTTTCTCAGGGGACGTCTGCAACTGTCATCATCGATTTTATCGATACAACACCGAAACAGGTCCTATATCGAGCTCACCAAGAGGCGGTCCTCTAATTGTTGACTTCTGTCTGGACTCCCCGCCATTGCGTCGACCCCTGTCTTTGTGCTCTGTGGTGGCACCTGGTGATGGAACACATGACGGACATTGTGAGTCCCTCTCTTGCTCACAGCGTGAAATACCATGCCTCTGTTCTTGTTTTCTCACGGTGCCTCAATGGAACTTTTTCGAGCCTTGGGGGTTGGGAAATTTCACAATACGGTCACCAACCTGTGGCGATATGACGCCAGTGTGGCATTACATATTGAAGAACCATGAGTTGAAAATAGCAGTAACCTTTCTAGAAAACCCCGAAACTCGCCAAATCTTTGGCGTTAAAAATGGCTTGGTTAGAAACCATATCATGTTCTTCTTGATTATGAATTATTTATAAAATGTTTCCGTATGTAATTGATCGCGTTATGTGCTGATATTCCTTGAATCACTATAACAATCTTCAGAGTTGTACAAATTTCATTCTTTCAAAAGGACACTTGTTCTTCGTCCTCTGTCACATCTTAAACTCACACATCCATAAATTTATTTCCATCATTAATGTAATTTATCCATTAATAATGTAATTGATCTCGTTATGTACTGGCATTTCCTGAACCATCGCAATAGTCTTCATAGCCATATAAATGTCATTGCTTTTAAAAAGACCCTTGTTCTTCGTCCTCTGTCACATCTTAAACTCACACATTCATAAGTTTACTTCCATCAATAATTAATACATTAGTATTGTAATCGATCTCGTTACGTACTGGCATTTCCTGAACCACCGAAAGAGTCTTCAAAGTCATATAAATGTCATTGCTTTCAAAAGGACCCTTGTTCTTCGCCCTCTGTCACATCTTAAACTCTCCCATTCATAAGCTTATTTACATCATGTAATTCATGTAATTAATCCATTAGTATTGTAATTGATCTCGTTATGTACTGGCATTTCCTGAACTACTGCAATAGTCTTCATAGCCATATAAATGTCATTGCTATCAAAAGGACCCTTTCTCTGCATCCTCTGTCTCATCTAAAACTTATAAATTCCTAAGTTTATTTCCATCGTTAATGTAATCCATTAGTAATGTAATTGATTTCGATATGTAGTGGTATTTCATGAGCCCCCGTAATAATCTTCATAGCATATAAATGTCATTGCTTTCAAAATGAACCTTGTTGTTCGTCCTATGTCGTATATTTTACACTCACAAGTAAATTTCTATCAATAAAATAAAATTTATGCTCTTTATTTCCTCTGGATTTATTGAGATCGATCTTTTTTTTGCTTATTGTTGAGAATGCGTTCCAACACAGAATTAAATTGTTGGAAGTAGGAACGGATTGGGTGTCTTGTAGCACACAAATAAAAACACAATTATTATTCCCTGGAAGAGCATGCTAGAGGAAGATTAAAATTGATTAAAAATATACTCAAAGAAATAACGAGGATGTAACTGGTATATCAAGATCAAATAAAAGAGCGCTTTTGATAATTCCAGCAAAAAAAAAGCGTAACTCAAACTGTTGTAGTACAAGTGAAATAATTTTCAAACTTTTTTTATAATTATTTCCAATGGTAAGCAATAAACAAAACAACAAAATAAAAGTACAAGAAAACAAGCTGCGATAAGATAAAAATTAAACTAAGAAGGACACAAGATGCATTAATTGCTCAGTGTTCTTGTCACCCAATGTTGGCTACGGAGATCCCAAGCAGACAGTGCAACACACATTTGGAGGTTTGAAATGTTCATATCTTGCGGTTTAGCTCAAAAAGTGCAGAAGACTCTGTAAAATTATCATTTGGCTCAGACGTTTAGTTAGACAGTCTTAACCAGTTAACCTTTTCCCTACGGGGTGGGATAGCATGTATCCCAAGAATATATATATATATACAGTGGACGCTCGTTAATTCGAACTCAAAGGTTCTCGGAAAAAAGTTCGAATTATCCGAAGTTCGAATTATCCGATGTTAAGAGAAAATAATATAACTTTAAATGTGTATCACTGAAGAAGAAACTCTCCTAGTATGTATAACCCCAGAAATATATTATACTATGTTATTTAAAGTTAAACATATTAAAAAGCAATACAGACTTTCCTTAATCATAAAATGAAGCAGAAGATATGCAGTATAAAGTAAACTTTTATTAAAATATGAATTACACTTTGGGGAAAACTGTAAATTGGATGTTTGGTTCTGTTTTATGATGCCTACATTGTTCAGCCATCTTCTCGATTTGAAGTGAACATTTCAATTCATTTTCAGAGGAAGGTTCCATCTGAATAAATGCTTTCAGAGTTTTAATAGAGTCCATTATGGCCGCATTAAAAATATCTTTCGGCAGGTAAGTAGAGAAAAGCCCTGGCAGTTTCCTACCGAAATTAGTGCATACGTTTTCGATTACATCAGATTTTTGGCCACATACAGTTTGATAAGAAATATTGTGCCTGAGAAAGCCATTCATCACTGCATTTAAAATCTTCAATACCCATTCGAATTGCCAATTCATCAGCCTTCATCAGCACTAGGGGTCCATTTATCGGAAAATTTCGACATCTAACATCGTAGAACCATAGCAGTAGAGCTTTTTCTAGAACTTCTTGCGACGCATTTCCCATGCGTTTCCTTCCTCTAGCAAATTTTGATTTTTCCCATGAATCTAAAATTGACTCCTTGTTTTCAAATTAGTTGACAAGGCATTTTTTTAAATTCTATAGTCAGCTGCTAACTTTGTTTTACATTCGCCATTCTCTACTTTCTTTAAAATTTCTACCTTTGTCTCCAAAGTTAGGGTTTTGTACTTTCCACGTGTAGACATCCTGAATTTTTACACAATGAGGAAGAAAAACTAGACCACATTAACTTGTCTGCACTGCAGTTATAACTGACGCAGCTCCCTAGAATCTGTAGTAAGACTAGTTTTTCTGAAATTCTAAGAAAATCGATCCAAATAAAGGAAAATTGCTTTTTCCGTTTAGCACTAATAAGAAGGACAATAGCTACTAACGTTTAGCGGACATGCAATAGTCTAGGAATGCAGGCATGTGCCTCTTTACACAGAAAAGAAATTTTGACACACAAAATAATAAATACAGTGTGTATTTTCTCCATTAAATGAGGAAAGAGAATTTTTTTGTCAATTTTTTAGTTCGAATTAACCGAAGTGATAAAAATTTAGTTCGAATTAATGAGATATTTTAACATTAACTCCAATACAAATTTTTTGGGGCCTTTGGATTAGTTCGAATTAACCGAAAGTTCGAATTAACCGAGTTCGAATTAACGAGCGTCCACTGTATAATATATATATATATATATAATATATATATATATATATATATATATATATATCTGTCTAAAATCTCTTTCATACTTTTCTTTTCAAGTTATTTTTTCCTGGCTGAAAGTAGCTTTAGAGCTATTACTGGTTTTCTCTATCATCTATTTCTTATATATATATATATATATAATATATATATATATATATATATATATATATATACATATATTTATATACACACACACACACACACACATATATATTATTATATATATATACCGTTCTAAAGAGGGAATCAGAAAAATAGGCCCCGTAAGCTAAAGGTTAAATGTCGAATCATGGCTACCGGATCTTTCCTTGGAAAATCTGGAATTAATACACTATTTACAACTCAGAACTTATTAGAATTTCTATGTATTAATTCTTGATAAAACAGGTTCTTCGATTTCTGCCGGAAAAATACCCTTATAATAATTTCAAACACAAAATTATACAGAACTTAATTCCCATGTGAGCTTTTCTTTCGGCTAATGTTTTATTTCATTTCAGGGACAAAAAGTGAAGTACAGTAAAACCTCGTTTATCCGGACTAACTGGGACCATAGACAATCCAGATAATCCGAGTAATATGGGTAATCCGAGTAATAAGCAAAACAAATCCTTAACTAAGCAGAGTTACCGTTTATTACGATAAAAAACTATGTTTTGTGACAAAATTACATAGTATTGTTTACAAGATATTAAAAAATATAAAAATAACTTTTGACATCATTTCTTAACAAATAATGGTAAGTCTAGTAAGCTTTTTTTAAACTCAACAAAAGTATTTTATTGCCATAATTTATTGTACAGTCTATGCAACAACAGAACATTGAATCAAACTAAAAAGTGAATATTTGGCGTACTTGTAGTTACGTTCTTGCTATCATAGTTAAAAATTATTATCTGCTGTGAACATTAACCCTTTCAAGGGTAACAACCTACCCCGTTTGAACGGTGCAGATTTTTCCCCCGATTATTTTTAACCTAAAGAATCTTGAAAAATTTTCCAATTAAAGGTTTCAAAAGTTTTTACTTCTTTAAACTGATAACAGATGGCAGTACTAACCATTTTCTGCTCATTTAACTGGAATACACTGAATGCAAGTGAAAAAAAGACTTGGTTAGGCGTTTGCACTGTGCAAAAGGCACCCCTAAAAGGGTTAAATAAACAAATGTCTACAAATCTGATCCGGATTATCTGGAGATCGGGATCAACGAGAGCCGGATAAACGAGGCTTTACTGTACAATGTAAATCAGGGTTTCTCAATCTGTGGGGGTCACGAAGTGTTTCCGGGTGGGTTCCCATAGTTTTTTCAATTAAATATTTCTTTAACGAATTTCACCGCAAAAATTGTCAATATTTTTTTTTTTTTTTTTTTTTTTTTTTTTTTTTTTTTTTATCCAATGCGGAGGCACTTGTATTTCAAACATTGGCCCTTACTACGCCGCAGTTTTACTGTCCATTTTATTGTGGGGGCACCATATAGGCGGACAGCATTACCCCCTATGAAGGGACGACACGAACGGAGGCATTTTTCGTGGCGCAACGCTGGGACTCGATCTGAGCACCCTCAGTACCGAAAACCAGCGCGCTGTACCACTGGGCCGCCACAAGCCCATTGTCAATATTTATTTACTATGAAACTGAAGTGTAGTGATATCTTTTAAAGTAAAAAGTCTCATTCAAAGAGCAGAGTCAGTTCATTAGAAATTTACCACCTTTATTTGGGGGTAACTGAAAATGGAGGTGCATACAGTGTGCAACATCTGAACGTCAGTTTCTTTCATCAGTCTTTTCTGTCACTTTTGGCATAACTAATGTAGTTTCCCCAACGGAAGAAAGACATTTTAGTTATCTAAGAGATTTTTTATTGTTATATCATTATGAATCAATACGATAAATTCATTATTTTTCTGGCGGTTCATTTATGTTATGTTCTTGCTTTTACGCTTATTTGACTTAGGATGAATGTTTCTTAATTTTCTCTATTTTTTCAAATTTAATTTTTGTTAAGCAATCGAAATTTTATTTGAGTTTTTTTTTTTTTATACGTCTTAAAAGGCATTTTTAATGGAAAATATGCAGGGCACACAGGAAGGGTTGAACAGGATGCGAGGAAAGTATTGTAGGAGAACATGACTAACAAATTCCGGATAGTCTCTTCTAACGAAACTACCGCGGGTTATTAACGTAGGATTACTTGTCGTTGCTTACCTCTTTTGTATGTATATATGTATGTAGTGTATGTATATATGCTATAATATATATATATATATATATATATATATATAATATATAATGTATATAATATATATATATATATATATATATATATATATATATAATATATATTATATATATATATATGTGTAGATATATATATATAATATATATATATATATATATATATATGTATGTGAAAATTGTGCCGCATTTTGGTACTTTTCTGTTTAACTGTTTACTGCTTGTCCAAGCGATACAGACCGGTACAGACAGGATACAGAGCGATACAGACATGTTTGTAGCGCTAGCAAATTATAACTTGCGAAGTACGGACGAATGGTTTTAGCGTCTGAATTTTGCTTTCCAGGCGACCGTTATGGAGGAACGTAATCCCACGTTAAAAAAAATTGAGAAACACTCGTGTAGAGGACAAACCTGAAAGTTACATGCTAATATGTTTGTTGTTGTTTTTTTAACGCCCCTGATGGAATCGTATTCCAAACCAGGTCCATATGGATAGCTGGCTGAGGGGTGCGGCTCAGGTTTATATGATGCACCTCAAGGGTCGGAGTAAGATTTAGCCATTGCCACCTCACTTATGACCGATCAATCACATGGGTGTCATCTGGGAGGATCGTACTCTCTCCCACCATCTCTGACATCATAGAGGGACTTTACGATCTACGGATTTAACCTGCCCATATCCGGCCTAGACACGGAGGTATTAATTGGCGCTGTCAGATTCGATCCGAGCACCCCAGCATCGAAAGCGGACGTGATGCTACTAGACTACCTTAAGCCGGCTAATATTTTTAAGGGAGGAAAACAATAAATATTAAATTAAAATATAACTAAAATGGTATGCAGCGATTAAATCCCACATTAAGTATTTCGGCAAATCAACAATTTTATCTACATTTCAACACAATAACGAAATTAAATTAAAATGTATAATGACTTAATAAATTAAAACAGCATTAAGCGAAACATTTAACAAACTACCCCATTGAAAACTTTCATAAACAACGAAATTACCTTCCTTTAATTTTAAAATGGTAATATACCGCATAAACTTATCAGCGGACGGCTTTTGCATTCCATGCGTAATTTCCACGTTTTACGAGACCATAAAAGCCGAAATTTATAGGATTTATGACTAAACGAAACTCGTAAAATGCGCGCTTAGGTTTAGAAACCGATACATATATCAACTTTATTTTCTAAACAACGAATTTTCCATTACCATTTTAATGCCTTGTTTAATGTAAATTTTGCCAGTTTTGAGAACATTTTTGCAAAAGGCTAATTGAAAATTCAGTTAGAACTCACGATAAGAAACATGTTCATTAAAGTATCTAAAATATCGGATTATTATTGTTTTGCGTAGAAAGGAAATACAGTTTTCTTTTGTTTGGATCATAAATAATGAAATGTGAATTTCCTCCCACAGTAAAATCTGGCTCAGAAAACTATTTGTATTTTGTGATTATTTATCTGCACAAAAACGTTTACACCGCAACAGGGCCAAGAACTTTTCTTTTGATGTAAGATAATAAGTAACGCCTTGAAAGATGTGATGACTGAACACTTAAGATTCTTTGATAAATAATGTTTGTGAATCTATATATTTAAGATGCTAAGCCGATTTTGGGGCAGTCCATGAGAGAAAACTACTGCATCATTTACTTCATTTTGGTCTTAAACGAAAGATTTTAATCTATAGATGTGCCACATTTGGTTTTTGTAACCACAATATCTATCAAATAGTGATATTTACAATTAAAAATTGCCTTCTGCGCATGCTCAGTGACATGTTTAGATATGACTTTTGATCCTCTCGAAGCACGAGACCGCATAAACACATCAATTTGTTTCTGCGCATGTTCAGAGACATGTTTAAATCTGGCTTTAGATCTCTCTAAGCACGAGGCCGCATAAATACATTAATTTGTTTCTGCGCGTGCTCAGTGACACGTTTAAATCTGGGTTTATATACTCTCTAAGCACGAGGCCGCATAGACACATTAATTTGTTTCTGCGCATTCTCAGTGACATATTTAAATCTGGATTTAGATCCTCTCTAAGCACGAGGCCGCTAGACACATTAATTTGTTTCTGCGCATCTCAGTGACATATTTAAATCTGGATTTAGATACTCTCTAAGCACGAGGCCGCATAAACACATTAATTTGTTTCTGCGCATGTTCAGTGACACATATTTAAATCTGGGTTTATACTCTCTAAGCACGAGGCCGCATAAAACACCTTAATTTGTTTCTGCGCATGTTCAGTGACATGTTTAAATCTGGCTTTAGATACTCTGTAAGCACGAGGCCGCATAAACACATTAATTTGTTTCTGCGCGTGTTCAGTGACACGTTTAAATCTGGGTTTATATACTATCTACGCACGAGGCCGCATAGACACATTAATTTCTTTCTGCGCATGTTCAGTGACATGTTTAAATATGGCTTTAGATCCTCTAAGCACGAGGCCGCATAAACACATTAATTTGTTTCTGCGCATGTTCAGTGACATGTTTAAATCTGGCTTTAGATACTCTCTAAGCACGAGGCCGCATAACACCTTAATTTGTTTCTGCGCATGTCAGTGACATGTTTAAATCTGGCTTTAGATCCTCTCTAAGCACGAGGCCGCATAAACACATTAATTTGTTTCTGCGCATGTTCAGTGACATGTTTAAATTTGGCTTTAGATACTCTCTAAGCACGAGGCCGCATAAACACATTAATTTGTTTCTGAGTCATTCATGCTATCTTAGAAAATAATTATAAAAATACAACTATTATCCGCAAGTTTATATGTAATTAGATGATTCAGCTGTAATCGTCTATTAACTCGCTACAGTTGGCATTACATTTTAAAATATCACTTTCGACTCGGTATTATCTGATTGAATCTAAACACTGAGTCATTCATGCTATCATAGAAAATAACTATAAAAATACAACTATTATCCGCAAGTTTATATGCAATTGTAGTTGAGATTCGTTTGTAATCGTCTATTAACTCGCTACATTTAACATTACATTTTATAAATATGTTATCTTTGTATTATCCGATTGAATTTAAAAACTGAGCATTCTAATTTATTCCACTTGAAGTAATCAGTTTTCTCTAGATGATAATCAAGTAAATTTTTCGATGTATTTTACATTCCGAAGTCAATTTTAAAGTAGGGTTTTTAAAGTAGTGTTAATAGCTTCAAGCTGCCACACCACAGGTCCAGGGTTCGACCCTGCGACTGGTCAAGGTTGACCCAGCCTTTCATCCCTTGAATGGGTCGATAAAATGAGAACCAAGCATACATGGGAACTAACTGTTGGGGTCCCGTGGCAGGCGGGCCACCTAGATAGCCGGAGATATATGCTGTATGCCCCCCCCCAAGCCTACGGTCAAGAAAGCGGAGATGGCACCACAGGCCTTGGTCCACAATGGACTGTTGCGCCATAGGTTAGTTAGATTGGTCAATCTTTAAATAATGATTATACGTCAAAAATCAAAATTTGGAATATGGATTAGTCCAAATTCCATGTTATTCCAAACTTTGGAATACTGACAACTTACATTTTATCAGTAGTGTCGTGGATTACGACATATAAAAAAATAGAAAAGGTGCAGACAAACCAATTAAGGCGAACAAACGGATGGAAAATGAAACAGCGAAATGACGCCAAACGATACAAGAAGATGTTGTGGGGATACGGTATGTTATAAGTTCGAAAAGTGCAGACAAGCCAATTAAATCGAACAACGGGGGTAAAATGAAAAAAATTGAAATGGCGCCCGCCTATACAAAGACCGGCTGAAGAAGAAGGAATTGAAAAACAACAGTTGAGAGATGAAACAGCGAGGGGGCTACATGGAGTTGACATTGAGATGAAAAAGGCAATTGTTTGCAAAGAGAAGATGACCCCACATATAGGAGATGTTCTGGGAAAACATGATCACTAGAGAGTCTTCATATTTTTTTTTATTTTATAGAATTAATTTTTTTACTTTGTACAATCAGCTCATCTTTAAGCATAACCACGTATGAGATAATTTTAAAAATATTAATTAATAGTTTCTATATGAAGCTCCTCACGACACCAAGTCACTAGGCCATCCTGACCCATGGAACGGGGCAGGTTGGCCTCTACGTTGATTTGAATTTCGGATTACTAACGGAAATAAAAAACACATAAATCAAATGTAATTTTAATATGGTATATAAAAGACACAAAGGATAAGAAAAGACATTTGTCCAACTTAACTTCTGCCTTCATCGATCTTTCTCATCATCACAATGAATGAAAGCATAAAATTTCGTGTCCCCAGTGACACATCATTCGTGTGCCCAGCGATTACACCTGGTACATTGAATCCAGTCTTCTTCTGATTTATTGACAATATTTATTATCTTTTATAGGCTTATGAATGTAGAAAACACACTCTTAACTACGGGGCATCTTGGGGCATTGGAACAACATGCCCCGAAAAATGGGCCATTAATGGGCCAACTTGCCCCATTTCGCCATTTTGGCTTTTGATCGTTGTATCACATATTCTGTTAATTTCTTTTTGAAATCAGTAGGTATAAAATTAGCTCTGAACATTGATCTTTTAGATTGCTATTCCCTAAGTGAAACTTTAAGGGGGCAAGGGACCTTTAACCTCAATTTTTTTAACTCTCAATTTTTAACTCTATATACAGAAAAATAAATATTAATATTTTTTTTACTACATTGAAGACTCTTAGAATTCAAAATAAGGATTTTTTGGCATAATAATTCCTGCTTTTCAATTTTTTTTCAAAGTTCTAACGTTATTCAAAATGTTCCGTGCGCATTCCATATCATTTAATAACCTTAATTTCTTTAATATACGTTTACCATATGTTTATAAAATAATTGTGTATTGATTATTTTCTTGTATGAATCTAAAGTCTTAAATTAAACTAGTTGATACCCTCAAAACATGACGGCTAGATAGTAAATAAATGTACTAATACACAAATTATACTCAACACATCATTGCCAAATGTTCAAAATCAAATAATGCGCAGAAACAAATTAATGTGTTTAAGCGGCCTTGTGCTTAGTGAGTATCTAAAGCCAGATTTAAAAATCTCACTGAGCATGCGTAGAAAGAAATTTTTTTAAATTGTAAATTATCACTAATTGTACAGCGCGAAACAAATAGTTTCCATGAGGTTAAATTTTATTTTCCCAAACATAATTATCATAAAAATAAAATGGCAGAGAGAGATCTAGAGAGACTCCTCGGAATAAACGTGTTTAATCATTAAACATGTCACTGAGCATGCGCAGAAACAGCGAGTTTCTAAAGACAGATTTAAACATGCTACTGATGTGCAGAATCAATTTTTAATTGTAAATTATCGCTAATTTATAGAAATTGCGGTTACAAAAACCAAATTTGACAAATCTACAGATTACAATCTTTCGTTTAAGACCAAAATGAAGTAAATTCATGCAGTAGTTTTCTCTCACGCACTGCCCAAAAAGTCGGTTTAGCAACTTAAATATATAGATAACTTTTTTTTATACTATCTTTTACTATTTGCATGTTTTTACTTTATTTCAGGGTCTATAAATTTGAAAAATATTTGAGGTTTCAAAGGACTGTGCACAGTTTTATGGCAAGCACTTTAATTAACAGTCCTGAGAAATTTGGAGGAAATCAGAAAAAAATTAATGCGCAGCAGAAAATTTGAAAAATTCTAGTAATTTTGAAGAATTTTTTGAAAAACAAGTCTCATTTTTCCGTAAAATATTTCTTTGGGAATTCTAAATGAATTCAATGCAGTAAAAAAGATTATTAATTATAATGATTGGTATATAGAATAAAGTATTGAAAATTTAAAAAAACGAGTTGAAGGTCCTTTGTCCCCTAAATTTAAAAATAAATCAGAAATGATTATTTATAAGTGCAAAAAAAAACTCACTTCACTGAAAATTTGAAAATTTGAAGTGGCTTTCGTTCGATTGCTTCTTCGTTGCTGACGGCGTTATGGGTGAAGAAACGCTCTAAGACACGCGTCGCTTGGCTAGAACGCAATCTACCGGATAGTTTGAAAAATATCGGCGATGGGGCAATGTGCCCCTATGGCCAACATGTCCCGGTCTACCCTACTCAGAATATACGCCTGTTTCTTTTTTATAGAAATAGATTTAAAAATATATGTTTCACAAAGCCGTTAGTGTAGCATCCTTAGGTTGTCGCTTTAATAACGCTATAGGGTAATGTTTTTCTTCAAAGTTATCGGAAATGATAACTTCTGTTTAATATTGTGAAACAGAAAGCTGAGATTTGTTTAAAGATTATCTGCAGTAATGCTACTAAATTCTATATGGGATCCCTCGAATATGACTGTGATTAACAGCACTGCTGTCCTTGATATATCGACAAATACGAAAAATTTATAAGAGGACAAATTATGATTTGCCTTAGACGGAAACAAAAGGGATTAGTATTATAGGCTTTCAAAACGAGTTTTTATTTATTTTTTTCCCAATGCAGCAGGCATTTAGCAAAGGACTTACAAACTTTCAAAAGAGATATTTATTTAACATTGGCAAGATGTAAGTTATCACACAATACAAATTTTAAATGTATGTTTAATTGTTTATATAAAATTTAGGGTGAAAGATATATCGCTTAGAGAAATACTTTTAAATCTAGAATTAGGAACAAGATATAGATGAATGCTCAACTAAAGGTATCAGATATTTATTTTCTAAAATCATTATGCATCAAGTCATATGCCATGTAAAAAGTATGCCCTCTTTTTCATACAGCGACTTAACCTTTTCCTTACAGGTTGGGATAGCATGTATCCCAAGAATACGGACCCAAGTATGAATATAATATTAATATATATATATATATATATATATATATATTATATATATATATATATATATATATATATATATATATATATATATATATATATATATATATATATATATTTATAGATATATATATATATATATATATATATATCTAATATATATATAATATAATATATATATATAACCCCTTAGTGACCGTTCTTACAAAGGAGGTATGAAATTTCCGGTTCTAAGAGGGAATCTGAAAAATCGGCCGCGTAAGTTAAGTTTAATAATATTATAAAAAGTAAGCGAACATCAATCTAAGGACCCGAGTTATCTATAGTTCAAAGAACTACTTCTATTCTTTGAAATGAACGAGGTTAAATAAAGCTCAATCTTCCATAATGAGTCCTCCTAATTTTATTATTTTTAATCATTATTTTTCCTAGAAATAACTAGGTTTAGATTAATTAATAGATAAACTTACGATATTCATTATAATTAACTAAGTTTGAGCTTAATTGTCAGCATTTATATTCAATATATTAAGGAATTACTATTTTATACATCTTTTGTCCATTCAGTGTAAGTAGTTTCAATAATGTTGATCTCTGTGAACATTAATTAACTGCTTAGCATTTCCTACATATTTGAATATTTAGCCGAAATTTTGTAGTTTTCATTTAAAAGTAAATTTAAATACAACTCATGTAATCTTTTACAGTAAGACTACGAAATTGAATCAAATAATTTTGCCGAAATGAGATATATTCTCTGCAGGTATAGGAAGATCATTGTTATGGACATAATCAAATTGCGTCTACTTCCCGGGATATATGCTCTACGAAGTGTAACATACATCAAGACGATTTATCTCGAAGACCTTAATAATATCTCATTATATATAGTGGGAAACACTATATAGATCCAGGCATCTCTAGCAACAGATGACAAAGTATCCACTCTTATAAACGTTTCTAACACTAAATATTTTAGATCTAAAATGATGATTTCGAGAGAATATGTTTTATTATTAATAATTCAAAAATTGGGAATTTCTTTTGCATCATAAGCAGTTATTTATTAAAATATTTCTCCTTGTGGTATGTGTTTGTAACGACTAGTGACGAGCATAAAATAAAGATTATTTGCAGTTTCCTGAAATTTAACCATAAATAAAATTACTAATATCCAGGTTTATATGAACTAGTTTATACTTAGGTTTTCTGTATTTCCATTCTAGGTAGAGGTAATAAATTATTTTAATGTATCTGAAAGACAGTATTAATTACTTCTTTATATAATAAAATAAAAATGTATATTCCTAACAGTTTTGATATATATATTTTTATTTTTGGGGTAAAATATTACCAGCCTGATATATGTCTAGACAGTCTCTGTGGTTCATCTTCCACTAAGTCCCATGAGCTAAACTGGTGAAATTACATACTTTAATTAAATATAAATTGCCAGAAGTCTATTCATATTAAGAATAAATGTCAAAACATGCATTTGTGTCGCACAGCTGTTTCGTAATAATTTCGTTTCTTCAACTGAAAATTTAGTACGAATGCTTAAAATGTTGTGTTTGCACCTTTGAGGTACTGACATAATTTTTTATCTAGCAGTTTCTCAAACCCCAGTCTGGAAAACAGGAAAACAATGTTACGGGGAAAATCCAGGCTTAAACATTTACAATGAAATAAGAGAGGAAAATGACTCTAACGTAGGATGGGAGTTAGTCACAGCTAAACATGAGTAGGTATAACTTTTGGCAGGAACTGATTTCCCAAGACTGATTTTTTTTTCTTTAATATGATATTCAAACACAATAAATCGGTGCTATTCTGTCCCCTGATAGACATAGCCTTGGAAGTGCTTCCATGTAAACTCACTAGGGGCCAAGGGTGTGCTTAGCAACTCACTGTTTGGATTGTTGGCACAGTTAGTTCGAAGTTACACAAGTTATGTGGTGGACGCGGTTTCAAAGCATCAAGTTCTCTTTTAACCTATAGAAAACCTCTACTGTATTTCTGCTCTACCTCCGTGGCGGACACGGATTCAAAGCAGAGGGTTAACATCAAGTTATATGTTGTTACGGGGGAAGTAAGCGTAACATTTGAAATAAATTAGAGAGTAAAATAATGAAATATAAAGAGGCAAGCGTGAAAAACGAAGTTAAGGGGATAAATATACGGGGAAGACTGCAATGAGGATTGATGAACACAGGAGATGAATAAGCGATGGACTTAGCTAGATTCTAAAGAAGTAAGACGTGAAAAGGCAATTATGGGATGAAAAGAGACGCCGCAAGGTGTGAAGTCTAGGTGGAGAAGCAATTAATGGTACAAAAGGTACAGCACAGAAAAGAGATTGCAGATGGGGAGAATGTATGACTTAGCCAAAAAACAAGGTGAACGAAAACAGATGTAGTTCCTGGAACACGGGGAAAGAGCTGTGGGAACAGAGGAAGATGTACGGATGGGCGGAGAAAGAAAGGTCCCCCCAAAACATAATTAAACCAATGAAAGAAGGAGAAGGATTTTGAGAGCCAATGGCGGAGAAAGGCGTATCAAAGCGAAGAAGGAATAACGAGGGGAAGTAAGAGATATTAATGAAGGAAATAGAAAAAAAGAGAGCAGCTCAGATGATGCGGGGATCCTAAAAAGTTATTACGACCGAGGAGCATCAAGGACGAACACCTAGCCCGTAGTTAAAGGTATGAGCCGACGAGTTAACTTAGAACGAGAAAGCTCGAGATGAAACTTAGCCAGCGTATTATAAATGAATATAGATTAACGCTTTATTTGCACTGATGTCCCCAAAGCGTAAATACTAGGCAGTGACTAACATCGAGATTAGTTGATTCTATGAAAGCATATAGGCGGCCGACCAAGTGGAAGCATAGTGCCCCATCCCAAGAAGCGAATCGCCTGAGCAGTATGACCTACCGTATGCTACAAGCTGAATTTACGGACCCTGGAAGCGTGCCTCAACCATAGAACGGGTTTGAAAGGAAGGTTTCAAGACGACGCGAGCGCATTTGATGTACTGCAGAACGAGTTCATCAAAGGAGAGCGGGTTGAAAGACAGTGCCAGCGCATTAAATTGACTTCATGAGAGTTCGTCAATGGAGGTATGTTTCATTTGTGCTCCGTATTGATCACTTGTTTTAAACGTGTGCCATCGCGATTTCTCATTCATACACCATATATTCCGAATGTATATACGATAGATCTTTTTGTTAGAAATTGATATAATGTTGAATTATGATTTCAAACTGATTAATGAAGGTCAATGGTATTCAAACGAATAAGTATTAATATATGATTTATTATGAATTGATGAACGGGTTATAAAATCCATTAAATGAGAAAATATTGTAGTAAAGGTTTAATAATTGATAAGAAATTACTAGAGTGATAATTGTATTGTAGGAAGTAAAAAATGAAAAGGGTTATAATGATATTGAATGAAATGTAATGAAGTGATTATTTGTAATAACATAATGTATAAATATGCTTTACATGATTCCAATTAAAAATGTATCCATTATTATATCAATCAGATGGTCTGTAATATTTGTAAAAAAAACACAACGCAGTACTTAATTCTACATATGTCAATCATATCATCGGGTATCATAATTAATAACCCCAATCGATCCATTATATATGTTAACCTACAGAAAATATCTAGTGTATTCCTGCTCTACCTACGTGGTGGACGCGGATTCAAAGCAGACAGTAAACATCAAGTTCTGTTTTAACCTATAGAAAATCTCTAGTGTATTCCTGTTTCTGCCTATCCTCCATATTCACGTGATCTGTCGTCGTGTGAAAAGAATTGGCATGAAGATATTGAAGCAATCCAAACGGCTGTGACAGATGTCCTCAGTAGCAACCCCGGATGAAGCTTTCTCAGGTTGCTTCAATGATCACCAGAAACTGGCAGGCCTGCATGGATAGCCAAGGGGACTACTTTGACAAGACATAGGAACCTTAGTTCCTAAGTTAAATAGACTATTTCTGTACGAGCTCAATCCTGAAACTTTTCTTATAAAGGTTATAAATTATTAAGCTGCATAAGTAAAGGTGGAAACATTTCGCATCTGAAGAATTCCGATGCAATTTATCGAAGTCACTGAACAAATGAAGTTCAAGTTGATCAAGCCAGAAATTAATAGTCATACTGAACAACATGATCATGGTTGACTATTAATTTAGCATTCAGTATTCTTTATAAATTCACAAGCCTAGCACCACCTCATACGATTTGAACATCTTCCTTAGTTTGTTAAAAAAAATTGTAACGTAATTCGACTTGGAAAAGTGGAATACTTAGTAAAATGCTATTGTTTTAGTGTAACGCTATGATTGATTCTAACCACTAGAACTCTGATTTATTTACACTAGAATACTACTAAAATAATTACCAGACATTTGTCGTACTTGCAACTATGATTAAACACCTCCAGTACTAAATCACAACAACGATAAACAAAATAAATGTGACAGCTGCAAAATGAGAAAGGCTTAAAATTATTATACCCGACTTAGTAAAAATGCCTATGTAACTTAAAACTGGATGTTATTAGTTTTCCTTCCACCGGTCTCTGGAGAATTAGGTGCGGTTGTCTCTAGAGACAAATCGCAAATGCATTATCTCAAACATCCTAGGACAATCCTTGTAACACTACGCGATCTTAGAAAGAATTTCGCTGTTTCGTCCGTACTAGTAGCCATGTTTACGTTTATATCTATGCATTTAATCATGCGTGGTCGTTTCAATTTTACTATTTTTCGCAAGTTCTAGTAAGTATTGATAGATTTTTTTCTAACAATATTGGAATCGGATAAAGGTCTTGGTAAAATGGCAAACGCATAGAATTGCTGCTGTTACGAACAATCAGTACGCGTTATTGGCTCAAACATTCATAAGAAAAACATAAAGACTACTGCAAATCAAGGATGTTGTAGAACAAAAATCTAATCTAATTATGCATATTCATCCTGTCTATACACTGTTCTCTCTTTCTCTCTCCCCATATGTATTTTTTGTATGATGTCTGTATGTATGTGTGCATATATATATATATATATATATATATATATATATGAAATAAATTTCAAACCTTTCCGTTATCATTAAAAACGTTAATCCACAATTCTTACATCCTACTGCAATAAAGCATACCTCTCAAATCTACCAAAGTAATCTATTAGTTTTTCCCCTAAAGCCACGCGTGGACCGTTATATAATAGTTAAATAAGATCGAACCGGGTCGAATGTTCAAGAAACATCAAACCAAATGACGCCTCATAATCAAGTGATGAGTTTAGACCAATCAGAAAAGTTCCGCGCGCCTGAAAATCCGCGCTTTTCTCAATAATTCCGTAGTTTTTGTGTGTCTGCTCTCAACCAGGAAGGATGTAAAGTTTTCGTTCCTGTAAAATATGCGCAGGCGGGGTCCCCCGTTTCCCTGCGAGCCACTCGATGTGTCCGTCTAACTGTGAAATTCCGAAATGACCACAACTTGTGCCTTTGTGTGCCTAGGTGTAAGGCACGACCAATGATGTACGCTGTCCAGTGAGTGATCCAAGAAAAAATAGTTTAAGACGATGGAAGTACGTTTTTCACTCCGGACCCCCCCTGTCTCTGATCCTCGACTGCATTTTTCTGTCTATGAGTTCTCCCCAACAACCGGCCGCGACAACTTTCTTTTCTCTGTATTCGTCTGTCCTGGTCCGACGACTACTCTGCCATGACTACAATCAATATGGAATATTACGAATTTCCCTTAACTGATGTTTCAACGTCACCGATTCATTACATATATATATATATATATATATATATATATATATATATATATATATATATATATATATATATATATATAAAAGTTGCGGCCAGTAATTTCCAGGACTGATCTAATAACTCCAGAAAATATTACAGGAAGTACATAGCCATTTGATATGTTTTGAACTAACACCCACCTGCCGTGATGTATATATATACACTCATGGACAAAAAAATTAACGCACCAAGAAGGAGTCGTCAAAATGAACGAAATTTTACATACGTAATGACTACTTTGATATAAGTAAATGATAAGAAAATCAAAGAAAAGGATAGTTTATTTCAGAGAAAAAGTCAAAAGAACGGAGGAGTTAATACTCCGTTGGACCCACCCTCTAGCTCGAATGCCCGATGCGATACGATCGGGCATTGAGTCATACAAGTTCTGTATGATGTCTTGAGACATTTCGTTCCATATTTGCTGGTAACCTTGCCATCTAGTTCGTTCAAACTCGTGGGATGCCCAACTCGTCGTCCCAAATGATCCAGATATGCTCGACTGGAGACAAATCTGGGATCGGGCAGGCCAAGGAAGGGTAGTAACACTGCGGAGACAGTCTTGTGACACCCTTGCCGTATGAGGCCGAGGCATTGCTTGTTGAAAAAATGGCTCCTGGGAGCCGTTGCATGAGTGGCAACACATGTGGTTGCAGGATTTCATGAACATACCGCTGGGCTGTCATGGTGTCACGGAACAATACTAGGGGGGGGTGACCGTGTATTGTAGGCAATGGCACCCCATACCATCACACCAGCTGTGGGAGCGATGTGTCGCTGTACAGCAAAGGCAGGATTGAAGCGTTCACCACGGGCTCTCCACACACGAACATGATTGTCATCACTGCCGAGATTGAATCTGGATTCGTCGCTAAAGACGACCTGGTTCCATTCCGCTGCAGTCCAGTTTCCTCGTGCGGGGCAAAACTCCAAACGGAGGCGTCGATGGGTGGGCGTCAAGGGCAGCACACGTAATGGGCGCCGCGATACCAACTGTCCTTCATCCAGGCGCATTCGTATGGTTCGAGAGACACAGAGGCACCTAGTGAAGGTGCTACCTGTGCCTGGCTGGCGGACGATGAAGCAGTTGGCTGTACGCGTGCATTTCTTACGATGTGGCGGTCTTCTCGACGACTGGTCTGTCGAGGGCGTCTTGAGCCTGGTCTTCGTGTACATGACATCTAGCGGGTCCACTGGTCCCAACACCTTCTCACAACACAATCAGAGAGGTCTAATTGACGAGCTACTCGCCTAGCTGACCACCCAGCTTCCATCATCCCAACGATTCTCCCCCCTCTCAAACTGCCACAACTGCTTATATTGTCTTCGAACACGGCGTAATGGCATGTCTATCTCAGCTCTTCCTTTGTAAATGACTCAGCACACTCAAACAAGCTTTGGTTACCTGTTTTATACTCCACAGGAGTACGATGTTCAACGCCCTCTACCGGCTATACGTAATGCGCAATCACGCTGCATTTCTAATCATTTGCATATCTCCCCGACATGTACCTTCATTGCAAGTTTCTTTACGATCCCGCAATTATTTCTTGGTGCGCTAATTTTTTTGTCCATGAGTGTATATATATAAAAGTTGCGGCCAGTAATTTCCAGGACTGATCTAATAACTCCAGAAAATATTTCAGGAAGTACATAGCCATTTGATATGTTTTGAACTAACACCCACCTGCCGTGATGCAGTATTCTGTGAACGGAAGTATTAGTTCCGGAAAAAACTTTTAAAGTCCTCTTTCGGAATACTCTTTAATGTGAACGTTACCGTTTCCTTGATGGCTTCGACATCCTCAAATCTTGTTCCCTTCAGCAAATCTTTCAGTTTCGGAAACAAGAAAAAGTCTGCCGGTGCTAAGTATGGAGGATGCCGCATCTCCACGACCTCATGCTGGTCCAATTTGCTGAAGGGAACATGATTTGAGGATGTCAAAGCCATGAAGAAAACGGTGAAGTCCCCATTAAAGAGCATTCCGAAAGAAGATTTTAAAAGATATTTCCGAAACTAATACAGCCAAGCACAGAAGTGCATTACGGCAGGTGGCAGTTACTTCTAAAACGTTAAATGGGTACGATGTATTTCATGTAGTATTTTCTGGAGTTATTAGATCAGTCCTGGAAATTAATGGCCGCACCTTATTTATATATATATGAAATGATATTGAAGGAAGAGAGATCGGAGGGCCGGTAAAAAATCCATATTCATATCGTACTTCGGATCCGGGGTGGCGAATGGAAAACTGACCGGGGTGTAGTCGTAGCTCGTCGTAGCGTCCATCCGTTAACAAGTGGCTGGCATGGCGCAGGAAGAAAGACGCAGCTGGTCACAAAAAGTTTTTTTATTCTTCGAAATGTTGCTGGACATCTTTTAACAGGAATACAAACATCTTAACTCCACAGATACCGGGGAAAAGGCCCCGACAGAGCAACGCACTGCGAGATATGGACGGAGAGCTCGAATTCACGCCATGTTGAGTTTCTAGTGCGAACATAAAAGCGCGAAAGAAACTAAAATCTCTCGCCCGCGTACGATTAAATTGAACTTCCGATTGGTCAAAATTGACACCTGACTTTAACACGTCATATGGGGTGATGGTTTTGAAATGCTACACGCCATTCGTGTTATATAACTGTTATATAAGATGTAGGCGCGTGGCTTGCTTAAGGGGAAAACAGTAGATTACTTTGGTTATGTATAGATCAAATTTAAATGGGGAACAATGTTTTGTTGCAATAAGTTAATGACAGAAAGGTTTGAAATTTATTTCATATATATATATATATATACCAAGTGGCCATAATTAAACTGACAGTGCTCACAGTGTTCTGTAGCGCGATCTATTTGCCAGAATGACGCCACATTTTGTAGGAAGATTAAACAAGACGGGGGACGAAGGATTCCGCGAAAAAATAAATTAGTTGCAAAAGTCACCGCTAGAGGAATATTTGGCGCTGTGTAATAGAAAATAGAGTGTTAACAAATGCAAATCAATACGGAAATTACCTTTTATTTTGCATTCAAATGAGGTTCAACGTGGCTGCCGTTGTTGTGGACCACATATTGCATTCTGTGCACAGTATGCACAACAGCAGAAAGTAACATGTCTGCAGGAATCTCCCGTACAGTCCGTGATATGTTATCCTTCAACGTAGACAGGTCCTGGACCACTCCTTGATAGACCTTGGACTTAAGGTAACCCCATAGCCAGAAGTCGCATGGGGAAAGATCAGGCGACCGAGGTGGCCATTCAGTTGGAAAGTAGCGGCTAATGACTCTTTCTGTTGTGAATTTCTGTCGCTACAGAACACTGTGAGCACTGTCAGTTTAATTATGGCCACCCGATATATATATATATATATATATATATATATATAGAGAGAGAGAGAGAGAGAGAGAGAGAGAGAGGCTGTTCGCACATTTGTTAGACAATTTTGGTAAGCGGTAATAAATAATCGTTTGCTGCAAAAGAAATAATTGCAATTGTACTATGTTTTGAAAAGTCAAAATTATCGTCTACGGCTTGAAAGTTTTGTTTTTATTCAAAATGGCGTTTTTAGCAAAGCAGTGGTTCGAAGGCTACATTTATGCTCTTTCCGAAGAGAAATATGCATACTCCGTTATCCAAAAACGATGTGAGAGTCATGGTTTTGTGATATCTAAAGCGTCGATAGGTAGTATCGTCAACAAGAAAGGAAAAAAACGTCAAATTGGAGCCTCAAGTGGGATAAAAATTCCAAACAAGTATCCAAGGAAAAAACGGACATCTTCGACTATTGCAAAGGTACGTTGTTTAATGTTAAAAGAAATTCCCCCTAGTCAAAGGACAGTTGCAAAATCATTAAAATGCTCGGTGTCCACTGTAAACAAAATGATAAACGTTGATTTAAATCTTAAGAAAGCGAAAAAACGCAATGTGCCACGTCTTCTTCCAAATCATATCGCTGAACGCAGGTCACGTTCTATATGAGATACACTTATCACAATTCTATATGAGAAACACTTATCCAAAGAAAAATGGAAAACAATTGTCACAATAGATGAATCATGGGTGTATTTTAAATGATTGCAACAAAAAAAAGAGCCATTTATTATCATAAAAGGGAGAAAAAATTTAAGTACATGGTTCAAAGAATCGAAAGAAAGTTTTTCTAAGGGATTCATGATTGTTGTGGTTTTTCTTATAATGGCAAGTTAAAATAAAGAGAGTGGAAAAATGTCAAGATTAACTCCAAATACTATCAGGAACGTATTTTATCGCCAATTTTTCTGAATGAAATGCCATCGCTTTACCCACAGTGCCATCAATCTGTGAGACTCCATCAGGACAAAGCTAGCAGTCACACATCAAAATCCACTGTAAATTTCCTAAAAGAAATGGAACAAAAAACTGGTATCAAGGCCATACCCTACACTGATATCCCTACTAAATCTCCCGATGTATCACCTATGGAGTTTTGTGCTTTCGGACTTTTAAAATCTGCATTATCCAAACGTTGTCCCTAAACCCTTACAGGACTTTGGAAAGCTGTTCAGGAAGAATGAGATAGAATACCTCTTCTGACACTTCAAAAGGCATTATTATCCTGGAAATTGCGGTGTCGAAAGATAGTTCAGAATAAGGGATGTCAAATAGAACATTTAAAACACAAGAATTTTATGTAATTTAGTTTTGTGAATACAATATATATCGTCTAAAAAATGTGTGAACAGCCTCTGTATATATATATATACTTACTCGCTGAGTGGTGGGAAGTATTACAGAAGGAATTTTTCTTTTTTTTTAGTTTATTGAAAAGTCGAAACATGTCCTTCAGGAAGTGTTATAGATATTTAGATTTTTAGAGTGTAAATCTTATCAAATTTAGTTTTGCAAACTATGTGTTAAAACGTAAGACAATGTTCGCAAATTATCAGATAAAAACCATGACACCTAGCTGTTCGCAAAAGCTAGAGAGGATATTAACATCTAAAATGCAGGACATAATTATTTCCTTGATTGTTCTATAAGAATATATATATTTCGAGATTAATATTTAGTAACATCATTTCAAATACAATAATCACGCGAAAAATAGAAACCATTACCCGTTAAAACTGAAAATAACATCATGTACAATCTCATAAATATTTCGTATAAAAAAACACTGAATAATAGTTAAGTAAAATTCCTTGATGTATATTTGTTTCTTTAAAAAAGAAATATATATAAAGAATCGTAAAGAACTCTTTAAAATGTCTGCCAAGAAACAGCACTTTAAATTTCATTATCCCATCGCATGTTTATCATTTTTTCAGAGTTAAATTGGAAAGATATTTTTGTGTTTTAATATGCAGCTGATATACGCAACTAATTTAGCTTCTATATTGTCTGATTCAAACTTTAATGATTTCCATATATTTTGGAGGAAATTCCTTCTCCTATAAATGTCATTCAAAACCATAATCAGCAGAAAGGAAATTTAAAAGGTAGAATGCAGTTTTATATTAGTTTTTTCAAACCTTTCATTTTTTGACTGAAAATACAACGCCAATATAATGAAGCAATTATTATTTTTTCGAAGAAAAACTAAAATTATGCATTTTTCTTGACAATCATTCGAAATAAAATGACAATCAGAACAAAAAGAACGGAGGAGAACAATATGAGTGAAATTTTTTCTTTACAGTTTTCCTCCCATGTCTCATTAAATGTATGCATACATATATTTTAAGTGATAGTAGTAGAATTTATCAGGTGTTTCCAGCGAGAAAAATGTAATAAATCTAGATTGCATTTTAAAAATTTTTTTTATTGAAAATGATAAAAAAAATACAAATAAGGTAATACACACCACATTTTCTAAGATTACTTGAAGTTAAATCAAAGTTATTTTCTTTAATTGCCAAATTTTATTCATTTCATTATTCACCTCCAAATTAATTTCCTGATGAATCCGACCCATACGAATATGTATCTATATACACTGGTGAAAGAAATTAAGAGAATTTGCAGACTTGGTCAATTTTCTCTAGAACTACTGTACCTGTTTTAATGAAATTTGATATGTACATACATTGATACAATACAAAACAAATAACCATTCATTAATTGTAATACACACGCATGATCGTGCGTAACACTCGTTGGAGTCGGAAGGTATGAAACAGCGGTTGCAGAATAAACAAAAAAATGGGTTAATAGATGTGTTAATAGGGGGTATGGTCCCATCTTATAGATATACAGGTCTCTCAGCGTGATTTCATACTTCAAATAAGGCAGTTTATCATTTCCTGTGGCAATTGGTCCCACTCGTTCAGCAACACTGTTTTGATTCCCTGGATGATTCTCGGAAGGGGGTTGCGAGTTGCAATTGCCCTCCCCAGAACGTCCCAGACATGCTCTATAGGGTTAAGGTCTGGAGATCTGGCTGGCCAATCCATCCGCCGAATATCCTCACTCTCTAGAAATTCGTCGACCAGAAGAGCTCTATGTGGCCTCGCGTTATCGTCCATTAAAATGAACGCTGGGCCAACTGCACCCCTGAAAAGGCAAACATAGGGCTCCAAGACTTCATCCCTATACCTCACACCAGTCACAGTGGAGACATGGAGAGGTGTGCGGAAATCCAACTTGATGCCTGCCCAGACCATTAAAACTCCTCCGCCATAATGGTCGATTTCGTGGACATTGGAGGGTAGGTAGCGGGTCCCTGATTCCCTCCATATGAACGTACGGCGAGAATCGGTGTTTAGGCTGAACCGGGACTCATCAGTGAAGAGAACGGTTGCCCATTATTCCATACTCCAATCTCTAAGCTCTCTGCACCATGATAAACGGATTCTCCTGTTCGTAGAAGTGAGCGGGACGCAAACAGCAGGTCTTCTAGCAAACAACCCCCTCTCATGAAGTTTTTTGGAAACAGTCACCCTTGATACACGGGTTCCTGTGGCTGCATACAAGTCACAAGAAACCTGAGAAGCTGTAGCACTCCTGTTACGCCTCGCTATAATTAACAAATGGCGATCTTCTCTGGTCGTCGTGGCTCTTGGACGACCTTGCCCAGGCTTTCTATCGATGAATCCGGTATCCTGGAACTGTTTCCATAAGGTACACACGACGCTGGGCGTTAAATTGAACTCTCTACAAATTTGGACTTGAGATTGGCCTGCTTCTAGCCTCCCCACAATTCGCCACCTCATTCCATCATCTAAAAGTTGGTGGTTACTCATTTTTACTGTTACAAATTGAAATTAACCGATTGATGCAAAATAACACCAAGAAATTCGCCGAGGTGTGCTAGCGAACGAAGTGCGTCTTAATTTACGCGCCCTTATAAAGCCTGTTTCTCTACTGGCACCGTCTACACACACGTGTACGCTTACGTATTTGACGTACAAGATTTTCATTTTTGTCTAGAAGCAGTGGTTTTATATTCAGTTCAGTTCTTTTCATCAAATTCGATAAAATATGCAAATTCTCGTAATTTTATTTCACCAGTGTATATATATATATATAAAACAGTTCCGTAACTGACTAACTGACTGACTGACAGACAGATAACTTACAGACCAAACCGCTTGACCTAAAGGGTTGTAATTTTGCAATGCGATTCTTCTTATAGTCTAGGTGTGCACTAAGAAAGATTTTTGAAAATTTCTTCTTAGATTTTTTTAAATTAAATTTTTAAGCTGCTTTTGTAACATTCTTTAAAGTTAACATTTAAAATAATAATCTGAGGGTTATAAAATTTATATCACAAGAAAGAACATAAAAATTCCTTTAACGTGAAGCCTTTTTCAAATCTTTACCTCCTATTTCTGATATTTGGTGATTTTCTAAAGATTAATTTTTAGAATTTAAATTATTAAATGTTGATCGCTTGGTTTCTTTTCTTTTTCTGATATTTTAAATTAATTTTGCGTCACGTGCATAACAACGAAATAAATTAACAAAAAAATATTAAAATACGCAAAAGATAAAATTTAAGCACTAGACAAATTGAGATGGAAGTTTTTTAAAGAATTTATAGAGAATAGCTCACTTCTACCCAGACTTGGGTGTATATAATTTGAAGTGGCACTCTAAATGAATTTGATACAAACACAGTTTATACATGAAACAATGTTTATTGAATTCGTTGCACATATAGAATTTGCTTTTACAGCAATAAGCATACGTACTACTTGTATGGAATATATATTAGCATTCAATAAAAATACACTTTGCAATACTCACAAGCTAGAAAGTCAAAACAGCAGTTCTACCACATAAACTTTGGGCCACCTAAGCACAAGCGCCGGTTAACACCTGGAGCTGCTTACCTCGTAGCTCATTTACCTCGCTTATCTATCAACTTTTTTCAACCTTTTTTCTTTAATCAAGCTGCATGGTATTTATACCAAGTGCATATGCCGAAATTAGCATATCTCAAGCAGCTTCTTTAATTCATTCACTCAAAAGTTCGATTCTTGTGAATCGAATCTTATGTATACCTTACACATTTAATTCATAATAGTATGTTTTATGGATATTTAACATACAAATTAATTGCATACATTGACGTTGTATTTAATTTGAATATTTTCTTCTACATTATTCTGTCTATACAAATATCCGTTACGATTTTTTTTAATTTTTTTTTTTTTTTTTTTTTTTGCATTAATTGCATACATTGAACGTTGTATTTATTATAAATATATATTTCGGGGGGCATTAATTGCATACATTGACCTTTGGATTTAATTTGAATGTACTCCGTAGCGAAGCACGGGTATTCAGCTAGTCGTTAAATAAAGATTATTAAGCGTATAACAGTATCAAATTTCCATTTAATAAATATTTCATTCCAAATTCCTTCGGAAAATCACGCATATTTCCAGACATATCAATTTATTGTTAACTGTTCATTTCAGGCCTCAATGAAAGACGTTTTAATCATTCAGACGTCCCCGTAACGTTAATTGTTTCACTCGCTTTAATCCTGGAGATTATATTCTCGATTTAAATGACTGTAACATCAATTTAGAGTCAGAAAACCATTTCGCATTATCAGAAATCAAACTTATATCTCCGCGGGGAATTCCAAAGAATTAATGAAATCGAATCTATTTATATACATGAACTGTGTTTTAATTTATGGAACTACAGCATCCATTTGTTACGAGACAACTGGGTATTTGGCTTAAGTGCATTATTCGAAGGAACATTTTTTCTTTTATGTCCCGAATCTTTTGTAAGTCAAATGTTTTCGAAGAATTCCAGGAAAAATTTTGTGAATACAGACATTGTTGTTTAATTCAACAAAAGATTTTTATTTTTATTTTTAAAGAATACGCATGTATGTAACTATTGTTATTTATTACATAAAGTACACTCACTTGTAACATAGCATTTTAACAAAAAAATTATTCTATTTTTCAAGTATGGACGTCATTTTGTTAAGTAAAAGGAGAAATTATAAATATACCTCATGCTTCAGAAGTATTTAAGTGACATTCCCTCTGTTTCTTAAACATCCTCATTTTAATTGGAGCTATATTTTTCTGCGGGGTCTTTACACATTCTGACATTTTTAAATGTTAGAGAGCGATTAGTTTTTTTTAAGTGTTAAATGTCACTGCATATTTAGTTTCCCTCCTTTACAGAGCTGTATACGTTTCCAAAACTACTCGAAATTCAGTTATATGTTTCAGATGTTTTTTAGATTTTTATTGTTAGCAAAATACACAGCGAAAATTTCCCTCTTGAAATATAAGCTATTATAAATTGAAATTATGGGCCCACAGGTAACCTAGTGGTAGCGCGTCGATTTTCGGTACTGAGGATGTTTGGTTCGAATCCCGACAAGCACCATTAAATACATTCGTGTCTAGGTCGGATATGGGCACGTTAAATCCATAGACCGGGCAGTCCTTCTACGAGAACAGTTCCAAAACTACTCAAAATTCATTTATATGTTACAGTTGTTTTTTTTTAAATTTTTATCGTTAGTAAAATACACAACAAAAATTTTCCTCATAAAATATAAGCTATTAAAAATTCAAATTATGGGCCCACAGTTAACCGAGGGGTAGCGCGTCGATTTTCGGTATTGAGGGTGTTTGGTTCAAATCCCGAAAAGCGCCTTTAAATACATTCGCGTCTAGGCTGGATATGGGCACGTTAAATCCATACACCGGACAGTC
Source organism: Dolomedes plantarius (assembly GCA_907164885.2). Lineage (NCBI taxonomy): Eukaryota > Metazoa > Arthropoda > Arachnida > Araneae > Dolomedidae > Dolomedes > Dolomedes plantarius. The sequence goes on from OU015502.1 coordinate 124,440,895, forward strand.
TTTCTATAAAGTCAGTGGGTGAAGGTACGACCACCCAGATGTCGCCAATGGGTGTTATTTGTCCAAATTCAGTTGCCACCAGGGTGTGGTGTTGGTTGACCAATACTGTGTCTCCATCGTAAGCAACCAACGTCTCTCGCAGTTGTTTCTTCTCAGGTTAATTTCGAAAGGCAATGTGCCCGCCGCGTTATTAAAAAAAATAAAGAAAGAAATTCGAATTGTATATGCAACCTGTATAATTCTTTTTGCTGTTGCTTATGCCACTTGACCGACAACAACATCAGATCAAGTCCCGAAGGCTATGGGAGATGAAGGTGCGGCTCCTGTTTTGAATTAGCACCACAAGGGTCGGAGTCCGACTTGGCCAAAGGACCATAGCACCGTAATTTTGAACCGAGTCAAGAGCACTTGACCCCGCACCTCCGGAGGTAATTTTGAGAACTTGGAGGACATTGCAGACACGATAGATTTTACGGGCACCAGTAGCCATTAGTGTACACGGCAGTGGATATGTCAACGACGCGCATCGAACTAGTGACTTTCAGATCACTAGCCCACTGCTCTTGCCAACTGGGCCACTGAGCCCTTGTATAATTCTTAAAAGAGATTGATTTGTTACCTTTATATTTCGAACCGAAGAGTCACTGAAGCAGGGTTCATTTTTCTTGAGCAGTGGGATATTTTAGAATTGCGAGTAAACGGGCAGTCGTTCACTCACGCATATCAAGCAATTTTCATAGGATTAGTTTTTAAAAACTATAAATAATTATTTATTTATTAAAAATTAATGGACTCCCTTTTTCACCCCTTTCTTTTTTTTTGACAAATTTTAATTATTAGTATATTTTTTCCATCAAAGCAGGATCTCGTTTCCTATAATTGACCTTTCAATGTTTCACATTAAAAAAAAACTTCCACAAACCTTATCTGCAAATTTTCCTTGTTTAAAGTCGAAAATCGTATGATATCCGTGACTCCATACAAGTAATAAAAAACTATTATCGAAGATCAGTTTCTTGTGACTGTAAAAGTCATTACTTATGGACGTTATCGTGGATTTCTGAAAACGCCTTTTTATGTTAGCATCATTTATAATTGTAACTTAACACTCTAATTTTTTTTTCAATTTAAGTAAAACAAATATAAATAATGAGTTAAACTGAGTTACGTTGGTTAAACTGTAAAGTTTTAATAACCGGGACACAACTGAGACTATAATACAATCCATAACTAATTTATAGATTGTATTATAGTTTCAGTAGTGTCCCGGATATTAAAACTTTGCAGTTTAACCGACGTGATATAATTCAGTCGATTTCAGGTCGACTGAATTATATCACGTCGGTTAGTGATATAATTCAGTCGATCTGAATCAGTTTAATTCATTTTTTATATTTGTTTTACTGATTAAACTGAGTTACGTTGGTTAAACTGCAAAGTTTTAATAACCGGGGCACTACTGAGACAATAATACAATCCATAACTAATTTATAGATTGTATTATAGATTTATAGATTAATATATAGACTGTACTATAATGCAATCTATAAATTAGTTGTAGATTGTATTATAGTCTGAGTAGTGTCCCGGTTATTAAAACTTTGCAGTTTAACCTACGTAACTCAGTTTAATCAGTAAAACAAATATAAAAAATGAGTTAAACTGAGTTACGCCGGTTAAACTGCAAAGTTTTAATAACCGGGAAACAACTGAAACTATAATAGAATCTATAAATTAGTTGTAGATTGTATTATAGTCTCAGTAGTGTCCCGGTTATTAAAACTTTGCAGTTTAACCGACGTAACTCAGTTTAACTAATTTTTATATTTGTTTTACTGATTAAACTGAGTTACGTTGGTTAAACTGCAAAGTTTTAATAACCGGGACACTACTCAGACTATAATACAATCTATAAATTAGTTATAGATTGTATTATAGTTTCAGTAGTGTCCCGGTTATTAAAACTTTGCAGTTTTACAAACGTAACTCAGTTTAACTCATTTTTTATATTTGTTTTACTGATTAAACTGAGTTACGTTGGTTAAACTGCAAAGTTTTAATAACCGGGACAGTACTGAGACTATAATACAATCCATAACTAATTTATAGATTGTATTATAGTTTCAGTAGTGTCCCGGTTATTAAAACTTTGCAGTTTAACCAACGTAACTCGGTTTAACTCATTTTTTATATTTGTTTTACTGATTAAACTGAGTTACGTTGGTTAAACTGCAAAGTTTTAATAACCGGGACACTTCTCAGACTATAATACAATGTATAACTAATTTATAGATTGTATTATAGTTTCAGTAGTGCCCCGGTTATTAAAACTTTGCAGTTTAACAGACGTAACTCAGTTTAACTCATTTTTAATATTTGTTTTACTGATTAAACTGAGTTACGTTGGTTAAAGTGCAAAGTTTTAATAACCGGGACACTACTCAGACTATAATACAATCTATAAATTAGTTATAGATTGTATTATAGTTTCAGTAGTGTCCCGGTTATTAAAACTTTGCAGTTTAACCAACGTAACTCGGTTTAACTCATTTTTTATATTTGTTTTACTGATTAAACTGAGTTACGTTGGTTAAACTGCAAAGTTTTAATAACCGGGACACTACTGAGACTATAATACAATCCATAACTAATTTATAGATTGTATTATAATTTCAGTAGTGTCCCGGTTATTAAAACTTTGCAGTTTAACCAACGTAACTCGGTTTAACTCATTTTTTATATTTGTTTTACTTGAATTGATAAAACGGGTCAGTGATCTGAACGCATTCAAAAGGGATGAACTAAAATTACCCCCTGTAGTTCTGCAGGCTGCCTCACCGCGGCGAGGGGGTGCCCCTGGACGGAATGGGTGAAGTACATCGGGAGTGTACACTCCTTGTACGATCACCCAAGGCATGATGACCATTCCGTTATGCCCAGCTAAAGTCTGTAGACGTAGGAGCTAAGTCAGACTTCTACCATTGGTGCTCCGGTCTCTGAGGATAACAGAAGCTACCCTTTTTCCTATCTATGATTACGACCAGGAGCAAACTACATTAACCCGCTTTCGTAGTGGCCACAGCAGAACATTGACTTATACTAACAAGGAGAAAGATTTTCCAACTCGTACCAAATGTTCCAAAGACCAAGCCACTCCGGATCATATCGTAGTGTGCTTGGGTCTTGAAAAGGAAGATCTCCGGGAGCGACCATTGTTGGTCATTGACTTATTGAGAGGGTGCGTTATCATGGACCTAATCTAGCTCTGCTGGGTGACAGAGATCAGCAACAACAACAACAACAACAACATAACTAAAATTAGGATAAAAAACAATATTTGCTTTACTGCATTGGAGTTTTTCTCGTAGTTTATTGTATAACCATGGGAGGGGGAGTATATTTTATCGTGGAGGGTTATCAAAATTAATACAGGCATATGTTTCTGGTAAAAAACTAAACGAAAAATCCCTAACTTATTTTTATATCCATAAGTCTGATGATCAGCCAAATATACATACTCATTCCCTAATTTTGACAATCGTACGTTGTGTACTACAAAAGTTCAAGAATACAGTAATTTTTTGGACTCTACGGCGGCGATTGTTGCAGCCGGTTCTTTCAATGAAATTATTGACAGAGTGCTCAGGACTGCCATGGTATCATAAGTAATTTGCTAACTTAAGGCAAGAAAATTGCTATCCAGTGGATCTCCTCTTACATAGGTGTACCTGGAAATTAGATGGATGAAATAGTATCTATGTTGCAATTATTGGATACGGAGTACTTAATTAGCACCATCAGGCTACACACAAAGAGGAATTGGAAGTCCCTTTGCTTTAGAAACAACTATCAAAGAAGCTATAAAGCAACTTGGGCGCAGTGACCCAGTTGGCAAGAGCAGCGGGCCAGAGATCTGAACGTCTCTGGTTAGATGCTCATCGCTGCAAATCCACCACCGTGTTCACTAATGGTGGCCGGGGCACGTAAAACAGGTCGTGGCTACAATGTCCTCCAAGTTCTCAAATTTACCTCTGGAGGTGTGGGGTCAAGTGTTCCGGTGTCGTCACTTGCCTCGGTTCAAAATTACGGGACCGGTCATTGTCAAGCCAAGTCGGACTCTGACCCTTGTGGTGCTAATTCAAAACAGGAGCAGCCCCTTTCAGCCCAATAACCTGTTAGTACTTGGTGAATGGAACCTCTAACCAGGGGGCATTAGCAACAACAACAGCAAAGCAACTTGGAGATATTCCTTCAGGGACATCCCAGACAAGCTTAGGAAGCAAGATGTTGCTATTACATGCGTGGGCACTGGTCATGACTGCTTTGCGGGACATCTTTTCCGAAATAACATCTTTACAGAGCCCTATGTGTTCTGTGTGACTCTCAAGAGGTGATAAAGGAAGGTTACCTGAGGAATTGTACCGCATTAAAGTCCGCCTCTATGTGGGAGAGATATTGGGAAGTTAGAGGCCAAATGAGCTAATTTACTTTTGTCTTGTTCGTTGCTTGTGGTTTTTGTTAGTTTCACCCTTTCTTGAAACATCTTTCTCCAGCTGGAAATTTTAAAAAAACTTTGACAATCCTCTACCCCAAAAGGTAGCCCATAAGATATTATGGTATTAGGGCTCAACTCCCAAGAAATTCACCGTAATAGACCTAGAAAAACTGACAGGTCGTACAGTTTTTTATATATTTATTTCTCGTCAAACAGATTAATTCTAGTCAAATTATCAAAGGTATTTTATTTTAAACTGCTGAACATTTTATTTATTATAGAATTCAAAGACATTTCATATAATCAGTGCTTTTCATACTGTTGTAGTTGTTACAGATGGTAGACTGGAACTTAATCCATACAAGTCTGGTCACTCACCCAACATACAAAAAAATATAAAAACACAGGACAACAAAAAAGAAATCACAAGATACTATGAAAAACGACCAAAAGGCCTTAACCCATTAATGCCCAACATCGAATTCTTTTATTTTCTTTACCTAATTATGTTTGTACAGGTTGAAAATGAACTGAAAAAATAATTAAAAAATTCCTGCATTAAAATTTTAATTTTTATTCAAAATAATGTTACCGTCCTATAAAAAGGACGCTAGGCACGGGAGGTTACAGGTTTTACACAAACACTTCAACCCTTAGATTTTCTAAAACTATTCCTTTTAATGTCGTTTTTAGATAAATAGCTGCATGAAACAAATGGAACTCTGCGAAAAAATGCATAATAAAATAAACACAAGGAATTTAAACTGTATTTTAATCATTTAAAATAAATCGAAACAATTTAAAATGCTGAAAATATAAAAAATAATAGCTTAAAAGGCACAAATTTAATAAATTATGTCTTATGATAAATTTTACACACTTTTATATTTGAATTTAGATATAAAATGGACTTATTAAAATACAAAATAATGAAAAAAAGCTATTCGTAATTTTTTTTTACACAATTTATATACAAGCTATTTTGTGCGAAATATTTCAAAGCATTTATCATGCAATCCAACTAAACATTTATTGCATTTTCTTGAGGATATTTTGCCACAGTAGACGCATCTTATCTGTTTTGGATTCACAACGATAAAATTATCTTTTCAAGTCGACTCAACGATTAAATTATCATACCGGACATCACCAGACACTCTTTTTGAAAGTTTTTTTTTCCTAGCAGCCAGACTGTTATTTGGTCTCTTACTGTACTTAGAAAAATATGTCTGACATATTTATCTTCTAAATTGGAGGAGATCCATTCTGTTACTGTCATTAGAAGGGCATAATCTGTACAGTAGCAACGCATTTTGGATTGATGCTTCTAAGCTAAACAAAAACAGTGGCCACCACCATTTTTAGACCGTATGGAACACCGGTATTGTGCAAGATTTTTATCCATTTGATCGGTGCCTCCCATAAATTTATTATATTGAGACACAATATACTGTTGGTCAATCTCTACAAATATTTTATCAATATTCGACCAGCGTTTGGCCTGAGCTACAGGTTCAATACCATAATGGTTAGACTCCAAAGTAACGACAGTATTGTCATTCCACCGAAAAACTTTCAAATTTTTACTGTTCTGAAAATCAAAATTTCTCTACTCTTCTTTTTAACTGATTTAACATCTCCAAGTGGACATTTTTCAGTTCTATTAACCCGTATAGTGCCAGTCATCGGTAACTTTATTAGATGGTGGGTCTAAATAAATATCCGCTTCATGGAATGTATCATTATCAGATAACTCTGCCATTAAAGGTAATGCGTCTCCACATTCAAACTTAAAATAAAAACAAAAATATAAATAAGAGCTTTAAAACTTATAGATTGTTCATTTCAGTATATTTAGATCAAATACACTCATGGACAAAAAAATTAGCGCACCAAGAAATAATTGCGGGATCGTAACGAAACTTGCAATGAAGGTACATGTCGGGGAGATATGCAAATGATTAGAAATGCAGCGTGATTGCGCATTACGTATAGCCGGTAGAGGGCGTTGAACATCGTACTCTCTGGAGTATAAAGCAGGTAACCAAAGCTTGTTTGAGTGTGCTGAATCATTTACAAAGGAAGAGCTGAGATAGACATGCCATTACGCCGTGTTCGAAGACAATATAATCAGTCCTCGCAGTTTGAGAGGGGGAGAATCGTCGGGATGATGGAAGCTGGGTGGTCAGCTAGGCGAGTAGCTCGTCAATTAGGCCGCTCTGATTGTGTTGTGAGAAGGTTTGGGACCAGTGGACCCGAGAGATGTCATGTACACGAAGACCAGGCTCAGGACGCCCTCGACAGACCAGTCGTCGAGAAGACCGCCACATCGTAAAAAATGCACGCGTACAGCCAACTGCTTCATCGGCCGTCATCCAGGCACAGGTAGCACCTTCACTGGGGGCCTCTGTGTTCTCTCGAACCATACGAAGGCGCTTGGCTGAAGGACAGTTGGTATCGCGGCGCCCATTACGTGTGCTGCCCTTGATGCCCACCCATCGACGCCTCCGTTTGGAGTTTTGCCGCGCACGAGGAAACTGGACTGCAGCGTAATGGAACCAGGTCGTCTTTAGCGTCGAATCCAGATTTAATCTCGGCAGTGATGACAATCGTGTTCGTGTGTGGAAAGCCCGTGGTGAACGCTTCAATCCTGCCTTTGCTGTACAGCGACACATCGCTCCCACAGCTGGTGTGATGGTATGGGGTGCCATTGCCTACAATATACGGTCAACCCTAGTATTGTTCCGTGGCACCATGACAGCCCAGCGGTATGTTCATGAAATCCTGCAACCACATGTGTTGCCACTCATGCAACGGCTCCCAGGAGCTATTTTTCAACAAGACAATGTTCGGCCTCATACGGCAAGGGTGTCACAAGACTGTCTCCGCACTGTTACTACCCTTCCTTGGCCTGCCCGATCCCCAGATTTGTCTCCAATCGAGCATATCTGGGATCATTTGGGACGACGAGTTGGGCATCCCACGAGTTTGAACGAACTAGAGGCCAGGTTACAGCAAATATGGAACGAAATGTCTCAAGACATCATACAGAACTTGTATGACTCAATGCCCGATCGTATCGCATCGTGCATTCGCGCTAGAGGGGGTCCAACGGAGTATTAACTCCTCCGTTCTTTTGCCTTTTTCTCTGAAATAAATTATCCTTTTTCTTTGATTTTCTTATCATTTACTTATATCAAAGTAGTCATTACGTATGTAAAATTTCGTTTCATTTTGACGACTCCTTCTTGGTGCGCTAATTTTTTTGTCCATGAGTGCATAATTTGGATTAATAGACAAAATTCTTAAAATTTATTAAATTATAGACATTTAAAATACACATATTTAAAAAAATCCAGTCAATTACTTATGTACTTCGTAATTTTTCTTTAATTTTTAAAATAACTAAATACAGAAAACATCCTTTGATTGAAATTTTTGTATTTAAAAGGCTAATTTGTTAATACGTTCATTACATTATCAAGAGGCTAATATTTCTCTTAAATAATAATTTTTTTAATCATTCCTTAGTCAACAGAACATTTATTTTAAATTATTTTCATAAATAAGGAATACTCAATAATATTTATTTATAAAAATAATTTATAGCATCATTTTTCTGAAAATAAATAGCATTTTCTTTTCTCTATAGTAATAAAACATCATAAATTGAGAAAAAAAGACGCATTCGTATAGCGGAACAGGTCAGAAAAACATGTACCCATTCGTGCCTAGCGTCCTATATATAGAACGCTATGCAAAAGAAAATATAACAGTGTTAAAAAATAATTTTAAAAATTTTGAAAAATACGTATTTAAGAGAAGAGTATTGACTGTGAGAACAACATAAAATATTTTCGTAACATTGAAAAACAATAAAATAAACTTACTTTTTACGTGACGCCCTTTTGAAAAGCTAAAAAATAACTAAATCTGACTTTAGACCTTCAAAGCAGAAATACAACATTAATGTAGTGCTGCCAACTGTTGGATAATAACAAATACAACACTTTATCATGATATTCTGCTATTTGTATCGAAAAAAAATAAAAAATTCAGTGATTTAGAGCTTATTATGTAAGCGTCCTTTTAAAAGGGCGCTAGGCACTAATGGGTTAAAACCAATTTAAAACATTTAAGTTCTAGGATAAAAAGTTAAAAAGCCGGAATCACTATAATTGAATACCTTGAGATCAGGACACAAGTTCTCTGGCCCTCCAGTAGAGAGCACACAAATCACCATTCTGTCGTAAGTGAAAGTCTAGTTTCGAGCAAACAAGTAGGTGAGCTTTATTCATATTTTCATTCTCACATACGCTGGCACCCCAATCCCTATTTTGGCCAGATGTTCAGCCAGGCAGTCGTGCCCTGTTCTTAGTATAAAATTGGCCATGGCCATTTTACTTGTTTCATGACTTAATTTTATCCAGTCATCCCCAATAGACTCCAAGACTTTTCCCTTGGAAATGGATGATAATTCACTAATATATGACGACATAATTTTATCTCGAATAATTCGCCTAAAGGAGTCAAGAGGGATAGAACACTGTCCAGGATATTCTTCTTTTATCGGCTTTTCATACTATTTTATCACAGATAACCAAGAATTCATTGTCATTGTAATATATTGTTACGAATTAGAGGCCAACTTGGCGTGTTATCGCCAGCATGCGATGTTTTGGAGATCGCGTGATTTAAAACTATGGTTTAGCGCGTTCACGCGTCTACCATCGAGTAAAAAATAAATCCTGCTCTTGGGTCTATTGTTGGAAAATGGTTTAGTTGACTGGTGTGGCATCTCGGGTTTTGTTTCCCAGGTGAATAAGAGTATTGAATAAAAGTTCAGTAAAAGAGTTGTTCTTGTGGCGATAAGTTGCAGATTTGAACAGGTGACTTATTGAAAGGACGTTTTCTCGTCGGACTTGAGACGGGGACCTTCGAGTAAGATTATAAGGTTGTATACTATTTATTAATAAGTGTTATATTGTGATTAATTTTTATATCTGAATTCCTAATTGTTAAGAAAAATATATAAGTGCTGGAGTTTGTCGACTTCCAGCGAAGATTTGTACTATTATTTTGTCTACTGCTGTGAGTTGTAAAAGAACTGTTTATAAAATCTCTGTTTTTCATTTGCGGTAACTGGCATATTTATTTCTGTTCTTGAAATTCACTTTTTAAATTATCTTTCCGTACCACGGATTTGGTACAATATATTCAACGAATTAACCCCATCTGAGAGATATTGAATAAAAACGTGTGCTTTAATTAGAAGCTTTAAATAAGCATGAAAATGTAAGTTAATTTGTCTTCTAAGTATCAGAAACTTATAAGAGACAGCTTAGAATGTCGGATTGGAAATAAATTGAAATTATTAATTTCAAAGCTAACTTGAAGTAGTTAAAAACCCATTGAGAGAAAGTTAATTAACAATTATCGTATCTCGAGTATAATACAAAATTTGTTTTCACATTTTAATCCGCAAAAATGAGGTTGTGTATTATACTCGCGTACAAAAACGTAGTTTTAAACATTGGATAAACGAACATACAGCAGCTGTAAGACATTGTCGAAACACGGGTGCGTGCACATCTGCAATCCGTGATTCATCCACCCGCTTACTAAGCAGGTATTCCTTTTAAAAAAAAGGAACTCCCAGTTCGTTTTGTCAAGTGAGGTGAATGATGGCGATATATATTACGACGGCACCAATAATTTTTACATGGACGCAACAACAATAGATGAGCTGTATTCTAGTGAAAGTAATTAAGAATGATAATTTGCAGTAATGTTTGTTTTGAAATAACAATTTAAGTTTTATTTTTCTACCGAAATTGACACTTTCGTTTCTTTTTATTACAAATTTTAATTATTTTAATAAATATTTGTGCAGTTTTTGAATAAAATGTTGAAAAGTTATGGGTGCGTATTATAGTCGAATTTTAATTTTTTCCGAAAATTTCGTGCAAAATCAAGCATGCGCATTATACTCGGGTGCGTATTATAGCCGAGATTTTACGGCAGAACTATTCTAATTAAACAATTATTCAATTAATAAAGTTATCTAATTGTTTGATTTAAAACTGTAGATTATAACGAAAATTTAAATGTTATTAAGAAAGGTTATGAACATTCATTTCATGTTTGTTCTTCAAAATGGCTAATTATGCAGACAAAATGGCTATTTATGTTGAAATTTTATATCAAAGCTATTGTAATATAACTGACAATCCTTTGACAATTTGCGAAATATCCCTGAACATATTAATAGGCAATGTACGGTGAACTCGTAAGAAATATGATAGTGTAACAGCATTAAATATATATGATAGTGTAACAGCATTAAATATATATGATATTTGACCATTTATAACGATTTCTTCTTATTTTAACAAGATCGCCTATACACGCATACAATTAGGCATTTGTATAAAAATTAAAATAACACTAGTCAAGCATTCATTGCATGATTTATTAAAAATATAACAAGAATAAAGAATCTTCCAAGTAAATATAATATAAGATGGAAATCAACACAAATGGGTAAAAAGCAGATAGACAAAATTCCGAGGTCTTATAGTAAAATGAATATATAAAACAAGGGAAAAAAACGAATTCGTTTAAAAAAAATATTATTACGAATTTCTCTAGAACTTATTTTGTGTTAGCTTATTTTTGATTGGTTTTACTTATCAATATAATTTCGTAAATCTGACTGCGAAAACTGAGATAAAATTTAGTTCTCTAGGCATTCATAGATCAATCTATGTTGTTGATTTTAATTTATAAGCTCGGAAATTTATCAAATTTGAAAATTTTTCTTAGATTTCAGGTTCTTGCAACCTAAGTTTTGCTATAAATGTACCTTGAACTTAAGGCACTAACTCATGGTCTCAAATTCAGTTATGAATATCCTAGATAGCCAAACGATAAAACAGTGCAGGGTGCATGTTCGTGAACTTTTGGCAATATATTTAGCATTGAGATGAAATGCCCTAATTATTTACTTCCTGTAATCAAATTTTGTTCTAGTTCCCGAGAAGTTAGGTACCGTAAGTGACGAACTAAGGAAATATTTCCATCAGATTCTGAATTCGGGAGAACTCGTTACAAAGGGCAAAGGAAGATATATGCAAGCAGTAGGTATCTGAACTGTAAATAAGAATATGTCACTGGCAATAAGTCAGTTAGTGTAAATATGCACTTTACTTACTGGTCAGTAAGTGTAAATATAAAGAAAACTAATACCAATTATACTGAATTATGTACAAAATTAAATTATCCTCGGACATGAAAAAACTATATTTATAGATTCATTGATGGGGTCTAGAATCAAACTTACTAAGTATATAAGTGTAAATATATAGACAACTATTAACACTAATTATACTGCATTAACTGAATACCCGTACTTCGCTAAGGAGTACATTCAAATTAAATACAATGGTCAATGTATGCAATTAATGCCAATATATATATATATATATATATATATATATATATATATATATATATATATATATATATATATATATATACAGTGGAATCTCGATCGATCGTTTTCGGATTCATCGTTTTTCCGCATGTGTCGTTCATTTTATCCAGTCCCAACAATCATATCGCTTTGGTATGTTTCCGCATCTATCGTTTACCCGCATTTATCGTTCATTTCAATCGGTCCCTTGAAAAACGATAGATCTAGATTCCACTGTATATATATATATATATATATATATATATATATATATATATATATATTTATAATAAATACAACGATCAATGTATGCAATTGATGTAATTAATATATATATATATATATATATATATATATATATATATATAAAGATCGTTCATTTATCGACGAAATAATGTAGAAGAAAGTATTCAGATTTAATCTAATAGAACATACTAAAGAATATAGTACAGTTAATATAGTACAGTTGGAGGAACATTTCTCTTACTGTATTTTAATATTTTTTTGTATAATTTCCAATCGTCTGCCGTATTAGCAAGAAAACAAATTTTTGTCTATTTCGTTGTTATGCACGTGACGCAAAATTAGTTTACGGTATCACAAAAAGAAACCCCGTCATCAGCAGTTAATAAATTTAATTCTAAAAATTGATCTTTAAATATTCCCCAAAAGTCAGAAAAGGGAGGTAAAGATTCGAAAAAGATTTCATTTTAAAGGAATTTTCATGATCTTTCTTGTGTTATAAATTTTATAACCCTCAATTTATTATTTTAAATGCAAACTTAAAAAGAGTTACAAAAAAGCTTAAAAATTTTATTTAAAATAATCTAAGAAGAGTTTATCAAAAATATTTTTTAGTTCACCCCTACACTATACAAAGACTCACCATGCAAAGACTTCACCAGAATCTAACTAACTTACTTAATTCCTGACTAACTATTCAGTAAGTGTAAATATATAGACAACAATTAACACTAATTATACTGAATTATGTGCAAGATTAAGTCATCCTTGGTCATCAATAACTATATTTATAGATTCATTGAAGGGGTTTAGAATCAAACTGACTTTTAAACGTCAAGTTTGAATATAAAGACAACAACGCATTAACACTAATTATATAAATTATATACAAAATTAAGTCGACCTCGGTCAACAAATAACTAGATTTATTGATTTAAGGGTGCCCAGAATCAAACTAATTTACTAAATAACTTACTAGTAAGTGTAAATATAAAGACAATTATAAACACTATATATACTGAACTAGCTGAAAACCCGCCCTTCGCTACGGAGTACATTCAAATTAAATAGAACGGTCAATGTATGCAATTAATACCAAAATATATATATATATATATATATATTTAATAAATGCGACGATCAATGTATACAATTGATGTAATATATTTATATATATATATATATATATATATATATATATATATATATATATATATGTATATATATATATATATACATATTTATAAAAAAATCGTAAGGGATATTTATTTTTTTTAGATAATATCCAATTGTCTGCTGCATTAGAAAGAAAAAGAATATCATTTTTGTCTATTTAGTTGTTATGCTCGTGACGATAAATTTATTAAAATACCAGGAAAAGAAATCACGTGATCAACATTTAATAAATTTAATTCTAAACATTAATCTTTAAAAATTCACCAAAAATCAGAAAATCAAGGTAAAAATTCGAAACAAATTTCATTTTGAAGGAATTTTTATGATCTTTCTCGTGATATAAATTTTATAACCCTCAATGTAATATTTTAAATGCAAACGTAAAAACAGTTTAAAAAACAGCTTAAAAATTTAATTTAAAAAAATCTAAGAATAATTTTTCAAAAATCTTTCTTAGTGCACCCCTACACTATTAGAAGAATCGCCATGCAAAATTTCAGCCCTTTAGGTCCAGCGGTTTGGTCTGTGCGTTGTATGTCAGTCAGTCAGTCAGTGAATGAATGAGTCAGTTACGGAACTGTTTTATATATATAGATTATATACAAAATTAACTCATCCTCGACCATGAAATAATAGTATTTATTGGTTTAAAAGTGTCCCAGAATCAAAAGTCTTAAGGAAATCCCCTTTCTATTTATTACATAATATTTTTTTGGTGGGGACGAGCTTAAAACCCAATAATAACCATTTAGATTCAAATAAAACAAATGTTATATTTTTATGATAATTATATTTCAACAAACAACATATTAATAGAGTGCATATTTCAGTGCCTTGGTAAACATTTGTACTTTAAACATATTTTTCTCCTGATGAAAATTTTCGTTTGTCATCTTCAAAAGGCAATATCTAAAATTTCTTGCAAATTCTCTCAATGAGACTTAGTACAGCGTTCTATGATCTTGCTTCATGAAGCGGTCTTCTAGATCAAAGATTAAAAATATATTTTTTCAAAAGCATAAATTTCTGTAAAAATCTGAATACTTAAAAGCTTTATGAGTGTTCTATTATTATAAATCCTGAGAACTAACTATTTTAAACAAAAGAAAATACAACATTTATATTACAAAAGAAAAAATATTTTCTGAATAGTTCTATTAATTAAACAAATATACCAAAAATTAAAAAGTTAAATTTTGAAGCTCTTAAACTAAGTTTTAATTTTTTTAGTGTTTTTCATGTATGTAAAGAAGTACATATAGAAGTTCCTATTGAGAGAAAAATCTTTATCAATCGATATATATATATATATATATATATATATATATATATATATATAAATAAATATATCTGTATCTATCTACCTATCTATATATATGTGCGTGTGTGTGCATATATAAATATATATAAGTATATATATATATATATATATATATATATATATATATATATATATATATATATATATATATATATATATATATATATATATATATATATTTATATATATGTATGCATATATATATATATATATATATATATATATATAAACATATATATACATATATATATATATATATATATATATATATATATATATATATATATATATATATATATATATATATATATATATATATATATATATATATATATATATAATTTTGTAATGTTGTTAAATAAAAAATCAAACTGTTTTAAGGAAAACTTCAATGAAATTTAAACCTAGAGGGAAATATTTTCAATTTTTTTTCCAAAAATCCTGTATTGGATCCCTATAACATACATTAAAAATAAAACACTTTGTTTCAAATTGCAGTTTTGCTTTACTGTGTGCCAAAATTTTCAAAACTCGGAGGAAAGGAAAGCAATTTATCAAGTAAGATTTATTTCTAATGACTCTCATAAAGAACTTGCTTGCAAGACAAGAAAAGCATCTCGAACAACAGGCATTACTTTAAAATGACTTTGGCCGCATTAGAATTGCAAATTTTTAGAAATTCGTGCCAGAGTTTTTTTTCTTTGCTGCAGTACACGGTCATTACGAAAAGATTAGCACCAATCGAAACTAAATTGAACAGAAGAGAACAAAGTAGAAGATAATGATTAAAATAATGTGAACGTCCTGAGTGAAGAATTTTGACTTTTACAATGTCCCGCCGAAATTACAAAATACCTTTTGTGAGAAACTCCGTGAGTAATAAGAAAAAAAAATTACATTATTCAAATCCTTGGACCTTTTCTTTTTATGTGTGCTCTAAAGTAAGCAGTAAAAAAAGTTTGAATAGGGATGATTATTCTAAAGCGATAAAAAGACAATAAAAGAAGATTAATTTCGTCACTCAAGATTTGAATTATTTCCAACTGCAGCCCATTTAGATTATTACTTCACAAATCTCAGTGCTTTACTTTCCAAGTTTTCTGAAAATATACTACTCTCCTTTAAGTTCCTGTGGAAAGAGTGTTGTTGAAAGAAATATTAACTATACTGAAGGTCCCGGGGAGAAGAAATGAACTGAATGTCAAATAACAGAATTTTATGTTTTAATATAATACATACTCTAACTCATATATATATATATATATATATATATATATATATAT
>OU015502.1:124461886-124476886 GCA_907164885.2 Dolomedes plantarius
TCAAAAGGCAGATTTAATTTCAAGAAAAGACTCACCCCTGCTATTAATTTTCTGTGGCTATTTGAAACTACTCAGGAGAATATGATCCTTAACTTTGTTATAAATCACCAACATACAATTTAATCTAATAAATACAAGAAAGTATAATTTTCTAAGCGAAATTATGTTACAAGAAATGAAAGTCAAAATATTTGTTTCGCTATTCTGCTGAAACAAATCGAAAAGTCAATAACAATGCAAGTTGTAACAATGTAACGACCATAAATTTTGCGATTTAAACTTATAAAGAGACAAAGGCTGACATCAAAAATTATCTGGCAGCTTTGAAGTATTCAAGCGAATCAAACTTGGCGAAAAGTGATTAAAATTCAAACGGCATTAAATTTACCTTTTATCGGACTCGAAGGGAATTAAAAAGAGAAAATTAAAACGACCTTAAAGTCAGAGTTTAAATTGTTATATGAACAACGAAGTTCCCTATGCTATCTAATTATAGAGGAATCGGTCGTATTTTATTTTTAAAAGGAAAAAAAAAACACGTGACAAGATTAACAAGCCCAAAGATTTCCAGTTTAAAGAACATTTGGCATCATTTATTCCGTAATGCGCTTTGCTGGCTCACTAAGCTCAAGTAATTATCGGTAGATTTGAATGTGGCACTCAAAAGTCTAAAATCGTGGGTTAAAAACACTTTTAATTCTTCCTTATTATACCGTGTTAATTGTTTTACGTCGTAAGTATTCTCAAACATAACCTAAATTGCCACCAACGAAACCGCATCTTAATGGAGAATATGAACAGAGAAATAATTCTCCTGCAATGTAGGGACTCCCAACAAAAACTTGATTCTTTCTCAGGTTTTAATTAAATGAGATATAGTGTTTCTAGTTAAAAAAAAGCGAGGCCTGAAAAAAAACCCGGATAATTTACCTCTAGTGCTCTTTTTGCATGTGAATTAACTAAAGCTTGGATTTTTTTTTTCTTACTCACTTCAGAGAAATAAATTTTAGCAACGGTTTTTAAGTTACTTTTGCTTGTACAGTCGAAGGTCTTGAAAACTTTTAAGGTGACAGTCGACTTTCAAAATTGTGAAATTTGTCCAAAAATTCGATTTTTTTTTATTTTATAAAATTGTGAAACTACGGACGAGTAGGAATGTGTTGCAAAAAGAATTTTTAATTTCTGTGATTACTTTCATAGTTATAGGCATTTGTATTTAATTTAGATATTATGTGGATTCTAACAGCAATAACTTTAAATGTGTTTTTCTCAAAATAAAAATTTTCATGTCATACGAATATTCAAACTGCTCCAGGCGCACTTCTAATTATCGTATTGCTTTGAAATTTAAGTTTAATATACTTAACTGTATATCAAATAAATCTTATTGAAAATAATTATGCTTCGTAGCTCAGAATTTCTAAATTTTGTACTTGAAAAGATGATTTATAGGTATTTTGCGTAATAAAAAGTGTGTTTTCACTTTTATTATTTTTTCCTATCTATATTTTTAATGAATGCTTAAAATAAGCTATAAGTTTCGTTGTTAGTTCTATAAGGCATCCTGTAAATAAAAATTGCCATATTATATGCAATAGAAATGCGCATGGAACATTTTTAATTAAGCTAATTTTTGATATAATTAATTCATAATTCATAAATTATTAATATTTCATCGTTGAATATTAACCACTTTTACATATCTATGGTACTAATCACTTATTCAAATTTCAAGCAAATCCATTCAAAACAAAAAAAGTTAGGTTTGAAGGTTCACTGTCCCCTTAAATATATCACAGATAATGATAATTGTGTTGTTTGTAAAACCCCAAAAATGGAATGAATGAAAATATTAAATTCCTTTAATTCTTAAATCATTAGCAGAATGTAAGTGTCAAGAAAATATTTCCTGTATGCATATAGATTAAAAGATTTTGCAATATTTTTTGTAGTTAAATTTAATCAGTGGGCATTATGAAAGTATGTAGAATGGTAAAACTTATTATTACATATATAATTAAAATTCTAATGACATAAAACACTACTTGGTGGCCCTTGCGAAAATTTCGCATGCGAATAAAATACGATTAATTTTACAGCGAGGTTGGTGGTTTGCAATAGGGTGAAAGAAGAACCAGTTCATCAATAGCCATTGTTTATTTGTCAAACAACAATGGCTTGTAAGGATAATACAAAACCGATTATAAAACATCTTTTCATGCAATATTGGAGTTGAAGCATAACACAAAATGGGGGAACATGAGATATGTACGCGTCAAAGCACACTTTAGACAATATTGAAGGTTAAGGTTGACGCAAAACTCGTGTAAAATGTGATATTTATATTACAAAACCTCCTTGTACACAATATTTGACAGTGCTGTTTTGACGCATCCAGGAAAGAAACTCCAGGGCCAAAAGTCTGTTTAAAAACTAACAACGCAGTTTGTCATTCTAAATTAACAATTCGTAAGAAGCTGATAACTTAAACTTTAAGGGGGTCCAGGACACAAAATTGTTCGAATTTTCGAAAAAAATTTAATTGCATTAAATTTTTTTTTGTTCTTTTACGCTTAAAACGACGTTTAAATCATGTTTCTATCTTAATTAGAAAAGGATAAATTAGTATTTTCTTTTTCTTTTTTTTGCAACATTCTAATAGTAGCCAATCGTTGTTTAAACCTGTAAGTGCATTTTTCTACATGAAGGGTTATTGTTATAAGTCAAGAACCGTTAAAGATAAATGGTTGAAACTTGGAACATGTCTTTTTCAACTATTTTAGTTTAATTTTGATTCATCAAATATGAAAAAAATATTTATTTTTGAAAATATGATTTTTTAAAAATAAGTTACATATTTTTTTTTCTAATTTTTTAATCTAAATATTTTTAATTTCTTTAAAAATTAATATTTCAAAATACGCTGAATCAAAATTAAAACTTATATACTTCTATTTAATTAATGGGAAAATTTTTGAAATTCGACAAATAATATTTCGAGTTATAAAGATTTTAAACTACCCCACTTTTATTAAAAATTTTAAATTTTAAAATTCTTTAAAAACTTTTTGAGAAATTTTATGATGTGATTTTGTTTACAAATTATATAGTTGACCATAACAAAAAAATTCAAAATTTTAACTCAATAAATAATTTTTTTTAAATGTGTCCCGGACCCCTTAAGATGGTACCTCATTCATCGATTTTGGTTAAGTATGAAGGGAGAGAAAGGGATCGTCACAAAAAATCACCTTACATAAATAATATATACGATTATAAACGGCTGAAAAATCTTCACTTGTTTCTGCCTACTTTTCGTAGGAATTAAAGTAATGTGAAAACAAAGTATGCAACTGTGCAAACAGCAAAAAGTTTAGACTAAAAATATTCAACCAAAACTGGAAAGCGTCAACAATCGTATATACTCAGCAAGGAGATTAAATCGTATTTGAGTGTTTAATATCACATGTAGTTAATAGACTGTCTTAACATATTGCGTTTTGTAAAGATATTTGAATTAATATCGAGTTGCATGGATGGTTTCACATCCGTTTAGTAATGGTACAACCATTCAATATCATCTGTTATTCAGCACTCTGCAAATTCCACCTATATTTATACATCCACTTAATCTGGTAGCTAAACCCACCGTTTAATTTGAATTATTGTGTAACTTAAAACCTTGGCTGTTGTTGAGTCACAGAGTCATTTCAAAATTTTGATTGTTTCTTAGACTGTGATATTGTACGTTTGAAGTCGAGTGTACGAATAGGAATTTCGCACCTATTGCAGTATAAAAATCAGGGTAAAATAAAGTATAAATAAATATAAGTAAAGTAAAACGTAAGATCTAAGTATAACTAAGTCCAAGTAAAATAAATTTCAGAAAAGGCAAATACAGAGGCTGTTCGCACATTTTTTACACGATTTTGGTAAGCGGTAATAAAAAATCGTTTGCTGCAAAAGAAATAATTGCAATTGTACTGTTTTTAAAAGTCAAAATTATCGTCTGCGGCTTGAAAGTTTTGTTTTTATTCAAAATGGCGTTTTTAACAAAGCAGTAGTTCGAAGGCTACATTTATGCTCTTTCCGAAGAGAAATATGCATACTCCGTTATCCAAAACAGATGTGAGAGTCATGGTTTTGTGATATCTAAAGCGTCGATAGGTAATATCTTCAACATGAAAGGAAAAAAACGTCAAATTGGGCTTCAAGTGGGACAAAAATTCCAAACAAGTATCCAAGGAAAAAACGGACATCTTCGACTATTGCAAAGGTACATTGTTTAATGTTAAAAGAAAATCCCCCTAGTCAAAGGACTGTTGCAAAATCATTAAAATGATCGGTGTCCACTGTAAACAAAATGATAAACGTTCATTAAAATCTTAAGAAAGCAAAAAAACGCAATGTGCATCGTCTTCTTCCAAATCATATCGCTGAACGCAGGACACGCTGCAGAATTCTATATGAGAAACACTTATCCAAAGAAAAATGGAAAACAATTATCACAATAGATGAATCATGGGTGTATTTAAATGATTGCAACAAAAAAAGAGCAATTTATTATCAAAAAAGGGGAGAAAAAAATTTAAGCACATGGTTCAAAGAATCGAAAGAAAGTTTTTCTAAGGGATACATGATTGTTGCTGGTTTTTCTTCTAATGGCAAGTTAAAAATAAACAGAGTGGAAAAAAATGTCAAGATTAACTCCAAATACTATCAGGAATATATTTTATCGCCAATCTTTTTGAATGAAATACCATCGCTTTACCCACAGTGCCATCAATCTGTGAGACTCCATCAGGACAAAGCTAGCAGTCACACATGAAAATCCACAGTAAATTTCCTAAAAGAAATGGAACAAAAAACTGGTATCAAGGCCATACTCTTCACTGATATCCCTACTGTATCTCCCGACGTATCACCTATGGATTTTTGTGCTTTCGGACTTTTAAAATCTGCATTATCCAAACGTCGTCCCAAAACCCTTACAGGACTCTGAAAAGCTGTTCAGGAGGAATGGGATAGAATACCTCTTCTGACACTTCAAAAGACATTATTATCCTGGAAATTGAGGTGTCGAAAGATAGTTCAGAATAAGGAATGTCAAATAGAACATTTAAAACACAAGAATTTTATGTAATTTAGTTTCGTGAATACAATATACATCGTCTAAAAAATGTGGGAACAGCCTATGTAGTGGGCGTTGATAGGACAGATTCTTAGTAAAAGATTCTATACTGCAATTTAGAACTCCAAAATCAATTAAAAACTTTTTTTAAACTTTATGTCATGATTTACATCCTAGACTACCTTTTTTCTTGGTCGTATATCAATGGAGTCTGTATATCTTGAACAGTAATCATCTGCGTGGGCATTATTTCTTATCAGGTTTTTCTTTTTCATCCTGCGTGGAATTAACGTGAGATATTTCTGGAGAATACGCCGCAAAACAAAATATAAAAATTCACTTCTGCTATCAAGAAAAATGTAGGAAAAATACAATAAACTTAACTTTTTAAGATAATACATTTTAAGAAATGCTTCTCATTCTCGAATAATGTTATTAGACTAGTACCAGCACACTCTCCTAGATGGCGCTTATTACCCTCTTCCATAACTAGGAGGAGGAACTTGCTCATGCACGAAGAATGGAAATAAAATTTTTGCCAGTGCCTAATGTTCTATTAAAATGTCGCTGTAATAAAAATGTTCATTAAATTTTATTTGCAAAATAAATTTATTTATTTGGAAAATAAATTTGTATTTTTTACCATGTTTTTATTAACTTGCTTTTTTGTTTGTGTGTTTGTGTGTTTGTCAAGTACAAATCTTGAAACCGATTTTTAACTAACTTCCCGATTAGATAGACATCTGAAACATTTAGAATAGCCCAGAACACGATGACGATGCATTTTTTTGATACTTTTAGCCATCTTTAAGCAGAATTAAATTTATTTTCAGTTATTTTCAGTTATTTTTGTTTTGTAGACTTGTGCAGCCATCTATTGGCCGGAACGGGAACGAAAAGTTATATGCAAGTTAACTTCCAATTAACTTCATTTTCTTTCAAGTTGATGGGATAATTCATAAAAAAATTTTGTTTAAGTATTTATTAATACATAGAATTTCAAGTTTATATGATTCAACAGAAAATGTGTAAATATGGTGTATAAAAAGTTCTTTTTATCTTGGAATTATTTACAACCTGCTTATCATGTTATCAAGGTTTTTTCTTTGCATTGTGAAAAATTTGGATAGATTGTGCATTAGCATAGGGATATGACAGTGTCCCCTCAAGCTTTTCAGTTCATGTCGACCAAAGGAGATTACTATAAGAGGGTTATATCTTGTAATTAAAATTCAAAATCATGCTTTAAGAGGGTCCGGGACACATTTAAAATTTTTTTTTATTTATTGAGTTAAAATTTTGAATTTTTTTGTGATGGTTAACCATATAATTTGTAAACAAAATCACATCATAAAACTTCTCAAAAAGTTTTTAAAAAGTTTTAAATTTAAAATTTTTAATAAAAGTGGGGTCATTTAAAATCGTTATAACTCGAAATATTATTTGTCGAATTTCAAAATTTTTTCATTTAATTAAACAGAAATATATAAGTTTTAATTTTGATTCACCATTTTTAAAAATATTAAATGTTGAAAAAAATTAAAAATATTTAGATGAAATATTACAACAAAAAATGGTGTAACTTATTTATAAAAAATCATATTTTCAAAAGTAAATATTTTTTTCAAATTTGCTGTATCAAAATTAAATTAAAATAGTTGAAAAAGACATGTTCCACGTTTCAGTCATTTATCTTTAACGGTTCTTGACTTATAACAATTTAAGGGGATGGTGGACTTTCAAATTACCAAAAATCGAGCAAAAATTGGAATTTTTTTGGGGGGTGTATTAATATTTTAAAAACATGTAAATATTAGAATGAAATGTATTTAAAATGTGTAGTGAAAAGAAAAATGAAAAATTGGTGGCTTTAGAGTAGTAAGTATTAAAGGTAGATAAAAAATTATCTTTTAAATGACTTTTTCTCAAAATGAGAAATTTCCAGATTTGCAAGTCTTTAAAATGCTCCTCGCGTCATAATTTTTGACGAAATTTTATGAAATTTATAATAAAGATTCCTGTGATACATCAAAATAAAGTTATGTATCCATTTTAGGATTCGAGGTCATTTAGGTTATAAAAGTTTAACTTTAGTGTAGAAAAGTACAAAAATTTCGCAAAAATTCAGAGTACAAGCATAAAAATATTTTCTAAAAATTAAATATTAAACGAAAGTACAAAAAAATACATAACTTTGTTCAGAAAGTATTTATAAGCAATATAAATGCAAAATTAAGGGGAAAAGTTTAAATTACAGTCGCAAGGAGCATTTTAAAGAAGTGTAATTTAATTTAAATTTTTTAATTATAAAATATTTTTTTTAAAATATTTATAAAATTTTATAAGGTGTTTAATATTGTTATACTTTAATGAATATATATACAAAATTTCATATCTCTGTGGTAAAAATTTCAAAAATCGTTTTGAAAGGTCCACCATCCCCTTAAAGACGAGAAATGGGGAAAAAACACATCATGCAGAAAAACGCACTTACAGGTTTAAATAACGATTGACTACTATTAGAATGTTGCAAAAAAAAAAAATAATAATTTCTCCTGTTCTAATTAAGATAGAAACATTATTTAACAGTCATTTTAAGCGTAAAAGAACACAAAATTTTTTAATGCAATAAAATTCTTTTCGAAAATTCGAACAATTTTGTGTGCTGGACCCCCTTAAAAATTGAAAACAACTCTAATAGTATATAGATTTGCGTTCTGAAGTGATTCGAACAATGGGTTTTCCCAAAATCATCATAGTCATTCATAAAATAAGAAATGAAATATGCCTTCTTTAGCTGTTCCTGACAATATGGCTATTTTGTGATGTAACGCTCTTCTATCAGAGGTGCGATATTTGAGTCATCCAAGACCATCTGCTCTTAGATTTGTAAAATAGTACAGCATGTTTGGCCAATGGTGCTCTGTATCCTATCTACACACCAAACATCTGTAACCTAATACGGTGCTAAAATGCTTCAGTAGTAGACAATATCTATCTATATATATAAAACAGTTCCGTAACTGACTCATTCATTCATTCATTCATTCATTCACTGACTGACTGACATACAACGCACAGACCAAACCGCTGGACCTAAAGGGCTGAAATTTTGCATGGCGATTCTTCTAATAGTGTAGGGGTGCACTAAGAGAGATTTTTGAAAAATTCTTCTTAGATTTTTTTAAATTAAATTTTTAAGCTGTTTTTTTTACTTTTTTTAAGTTTGCATTTAAAATAATAATTTGAGGGTTATAAAATTTATATCACGAGAAAGATCATAAAAATTCCTTTAAAATGAAATCTTTTTCGAATCTTTAGCTTTATTTCCTGATTTTTGGTGAATTTTTAAAGATTAATTTTTAGAATTTAATTTATTAAATGCCGATCACGGGAATTCCTTTTCTGGTACTTTAAATAAATTTATCGTCACGTGCATAAAAACTAAATACACACAAAAAATATTTTATTTTCTTGATAATGCGGCAGACGATTGGACATTATCCAAAAAAATATTAAAATACAGTAAAAGAAATGTTCTAGAAACTGTACTATATTAACTGCACTATATTCTTTAGTATTCTTTATATTAGATTTAATTTGAATATCTACTTCTACATTATTTTGTCTATAAAAATATCCCTTACGATTTTTTTATAAATATATATATATTTTACATCAATTATATACATTGATCGTCGTATTTATTATATATATATTGGCATTAATTGCATACATTCACCGATGTTGATTCTTTGAATGTACTCCGTAGCGAAGTGCGGGTTTTCAGCTAGTATATATATAAAACAGTTCCGTAACTGACTCATTCATTCACTGACTGACTGACTGACTGACATACAACGCACAGACCAAACCGCTGGACCTAAAGGGCTGAAATTGTGCATGGCGATTCTTCTAATAGTGTAGGGGTGCACTAAGAAAGATTTTTCAAAAATTCTACTTAGACTTTTTAAAATTAAATTTTTAAGCTGTTTTTTAAACTTTTTTTACGTTTGCATTTAAAATAATACATTGAGGGTTATAAAATTTATATCACGAGAAAGATCATAAAAATTCCTTCAAAATGAAATTTTTTTCGAATTTTTACCTCCATTTCCTGATTTTTGGGGAATTTTTAAAGATTAATTTTTAGAATTTAATTTATTAAATGCTGATCACGTGATTTCTTTTTCTGGTACTTTAAATAAATTTATCGTCACGTGCAAAAAAAAAAAAAAATAGACAAAAAAATATTTTTTTCTTGCTAATGCGGCAGACGATTGGACTTTATTTTGTCTATAAAAATATCCCTTACGAATTTTTTATAAATATGCTTTTTTTACATCAATTGTATACATTGATCATCGTATTTATTATAAATATATATATATATTTTTTTTTTGAATTAATGGCATACATTGACCGTTGTATTTAATTTCAATGTACTCCGTAGCGAAGCGTGAGTTTTCAGCTAGTTAAAGCATAAAAAAATTATTCGTTACATATATGGTGGAACGCTTTTCGTATTACGTGTCATTCAAAACTTGGATCTACTGATAGAGTCTGCTAGAGGTAGCCTAGTGGTAGCGTGTTGGACTTTTGTGCTGAGAGTTCTCGGATCGAATCCCGACAAGTCCCATTAAATACTTTCGTGTCTAGTCCGGATATGAGCACGTTAAATTCGTATACCGAAAAGTCCTTCTTTGAGGTCAGCGGGTGGGGAAGGTACGACTCACCTAAATGTCACCCCTCGGGGGTGCTCTGTCAAAATTGAGGTGGCACCTCTCTAAGACGGTGACCATGCCATTATAAACCAGAATCGCACCCCTCAGTCCGCAACCCTATATGGACCTAGTTTCGGAATACATTCTGGCCCGGGGGCATAAGCAACACCAACAACAACTGTTGCAGATGGTGGAAAAAAAGTATACACGAAAAGATACGTGCACCTCGTATAAAGTTGTGTATCATCATTTTGCCCAATTAGCTTTTCGGGTACATGATGCATAGTTCCCTGACTCGACCAAGGTGGTGACGAGGTTTGTGTACTTTGGGGAATCAAGGCAAAATAGTAGTTAATTTTCAGGCTTCATTCAGAGTGCTTCTTGCCTCTATGTAAGTCACTTAACATTTTCCTTACGGGGTGGGATAGCATGTACCTCAACAATACGGGCTTAGGAATGATTATATATATATATATATATATATGTACACAATATATATATATACACACAGTGGAATCTCGATCGACCGTTCCCCAAATCATTTTCCCGTATATGCTGTTTATTTCATCCAGTCCCGACGATCATATTGCTTTGTTATGTTCCCGCATCTATCGTTTTCCGGCATTTATCGTTCAGTTGACTCGGTCCCGTGAAAAACGATAGATCTAAATTCCACTGTATAAATATATATATATATATATATATATATATATATATATATATATATATATATATATACTGTACCTCAAGAATGCATACAGAATATATGCAGTGGACATATATATATATGTCCACTGTATATATATATATATATATATATATATATATATATATATATATATATATATATATATATATATATATATATACAGTGGAATCTCGATCTATCGTTTTTCAAGGGACCGATTGAAATGAACGATAAATGCGGAAAACGATAGTTGCGGAATTATAACAAAGCAATATGATCGTTGGGACTGGATAAAAGGAACGACACATACGGAAAAACGATGGATCCTAAAACGATCTATCGAGATTTCGCTGTATATATATATATATATATATATATATATATACAGACTGTATATATATATATATATATATATATATACAGTCGGACCTCTATTTAACGAAGTCGCTAAATCCCGAAAATAACAAAACAGATTGCACAAAACAGATTATAAAATCGTAAATAATAAATATTATTAAGAAAAGCAATTAATCACACCCTTATTTTGTAAATTAATATATATTTGTTTTATATATCTTACCCATCAAAAAGAAATCCGCAAGGAAAACGAGAATAAAACGAAACATTGTCCGGGAATACAGTACATTTTCAATGAAAAAAATAATTTTATAATAAAATTGATAAATTTTATCGACATTATCGCATTTAATATAACAAATAATTTTAGGCATACATTACCACATACATCCTTAAATTCAATTACTGATAAAGTCTGTTAATTATGTATTAGTTTTCTGTTTGAAAAAGTGTTTTCTCTCATAATACGTCTCGCATCTTTGCAATTGGGGGGGGGGGGGGGGAAAAAGATTGCACTTCCTGGGTGAAATACAAAGAACGACAGCGATTTTATTTCTCTCGGTGTGTTAGGCGATTCTTAAAAACTGTTCAAGGTCATTGATCTCCATAAAATGCGTTAAAAAAACGAATAAATTTGAAATGTTCTCAAACATTTTCAGAAATATAGAGAAAAAAAATATTGGATCAAAACAAAATGTTCGTTACATGGAGAATGCACTTCGCTATTTGGAGGTTATTTTACGAAAAAATTCGCGATATATTCTTGGTTCCAAGAAAAAACTCGCAAAATAGAGGTTCGTTAAATAGAGGTCCGACTGTATATATGTGTGGGGGGGGAGTTATACATACATACATACATGAAATTGAAATTACCCTTTCTAAAGATGAAATTTTAAATAATGGACCCCGTAAGCTAAAGGTTAAGGGGACAGTGGACTTTCAAAATTGTGAAATTTGTCCAAAAATTCGATGTTTTAAATTGTATTGAATTGGTAAACTACGGACGAGTAGGAATGTGTTGCAAAAATAATTTTTTATTTCTGTGATTATTTCCCTAATTTCAGGCATTTGTATTTAATTTAGATATTATGCGGTTACCAATAGCAATAACTTTAAATGTGTTTTTCTCAAAATAAAAATTTTCGTGTCATACGAATATTCAAACTTCTCCATGCGCATTTTTAATTATCGTATTGCGTGGAAATTTAAGTTTTATATTCTTTACTGTATATCAAATAAATCTTATTGAAAAAAATATGCTTCGTACCTCAGAATTTCTAAATTTTGTACTTGAAAAGATGATTTATAGGTATTTTGCGCAATAAAAAGGGTGTTTTCACTGTTATTATTTTTTCTCTTTATATTTTTAATGAATGCTAAAAATAAGCAATAAGTTTCATTGTCAGTTCTATAAGGTATCCTGTAAATAAAAATTACCATATTATATGCAAAAGAAATGCGCATGGAACTTCTTTAATTAGGCCAATTTTTGATATAATTAATAACTCATAATTCATAAATTATTAATATTCCATCTTTAAATTTCAACCACTTTTACATATCTATGGTACTAATCACAGATTCAAATTTCAAGCGAATCCATTCAAAACAAAAAAAGTTAGGTTTGAAGGTCCACTGTCCCCTTAAGTGTATAATTGAGGACCAACATGACTACAACTATATAATGTAGGTGATTTTTTTCCTTCCTCTAATGGCAAGCAATAAACAAAAATAACCAGATAAAAAAATAAAAATAAAAAGGAAACAGGGCGTATTAATTTCTCAATATTTTTGCCTCCCAATATCGGCTACAGAGATTCCGAGCCGACAGTGCCTCCCAGGTCAAAAGTTGAGCAATGTCCATATCTTGTGGTCTATCACAAATAATGCTGAAAGATCTCTGTAGAAGGCGGAAGTAAGTCATTGTCCTTAATAAATGACTTCTTTTACTTATTTTGCTTCTGTCACTAAGGGCCTGTTCACATAGGAGTCCGTTGCGCTGCGTTAAGGAACAGATGACGTTGAGACGAAAATCAACCAATCATAGGCTTTAAAAATTTCATTGCTAATCGTTTGGAGGCATACGATTGGTTTATTTTCGTCTCAACGTCATCTTTTCCTTAACGCAACGCAACGGACTCCTATGTGAACAGGCCCTTATTCTGCCATGGAATACTAGATGCGGTGAATTTGAATTAGCTGAACTGATAAGTTGCAACAAAACTAATCCTGCAGCATCATGCAATAACTTTGAGCATTTTACTAAACGCTCTGAATTTATCCAAAAGATATGTAATGCGTAAAACTCTTTGTACCGTAAAAAGAACAAAATTTGCATTTTTATCGGCACAATAATAATATTAATCGTTTCTAATAGTAATTTTTATACGGTCAAAGTTTATGAGCTTCTGATATTCTGTTCTTAAAATATATAAATCTGTCTGCATACACTTCATTCTGTAAGTACATATTTTTCAGACAGGCCAAACCCAAAATGATAAATTCAAGCAAGTTATAGGAAAATAAAATATTTTTTATTGCAACATTTCTAATAAATTCAGAATCTCCCTTCACTAATATCAGGAAATACGATTTAAAATGCAGAAGCACTGCCGACGTTGTTTTTTATTTTTTCAATTACCCATAAACCATTAATCATCAAAATTTTTGATCGCCAAAAATCGCCAAAAAATATACATAATATCTATTATTAAAATTAGCATACTTCGATCAACTGGCTGTAAAACAATATATGGAAAATATACCGGAAATACTAGCAAATATGATTAGATATTAAATCTTACAAAAATGTTGCAAACTTTTTTTATTCAGTCGGATTTTCGTGAGCTTTAGGGCCTGTTCACATAAGGGCCTGTTTACATAGGAGTCCGTTGCGTTGCGTTGCGTTAAGGAAAAGATGACGTTGAGACGAAAATAAACCAATCATATGCCTCCAAACGATTAGCATTGAAATTTTTAACGCCTATAATTGGTTTATTTTCGTCTCAACGTCATCTTTTCCTTAACGCAACGCAACGGACTCTTATGTGAACAGGCCCTAGGAGTCCGTTGTGTTGCGTTAAGGAAAAGATGATGTTGAGACGAAAATAAACCAATCATAGGACTCCAAACGATTAGCAATGAAATTTTAAACGCCTATGATTGGTTTATTTTCGTCTCAACGTCATCTTTTCCTTAACGGAACGCCACGGACTCCTATGTGAACAGGCCCTTATCAGTGTAATCTAAATTTGATATGATAGCACGAAATGCATAAACGTGTGATAATTTAGTACATGCCATAAGCAGGAAGATTACAAAGCCTATGGCTATGAAAGCATAAATCATATGTTTGCGCCATCATGTGATCGGTGCGTTTAACATATCGATCACTTAATTGCTAGTCACACAATGAAATGACGTGTTTAATAGTAACCACAGACATAACATTTAATTGGTTTATAAAACATCAAACATATTCAGCCATTGAGGCTTTCTTCATTTACTTTCCTTTAACAAGGTTTTCATATTCTCTCATAGGGAATTTTTGGTTTAAATATATCTATACTTATAAAACAGTTCCGTAACTGACTGACTAACAGATAACGTACAGACCAAACCGCTGGACCTAAAGGGCTGAAATTTTGCATGGCCATTGTTCTTATAGTGTAGGGGTGCGCTAAGAAAGATTTTTAAAAAATTCTTCTTAGATTGTTTTAAATTGAATTTTTAAGCTGTTTTTGTAACATACTTTAAAGTTTGCACCTAAAATAATAATCTGAGGGTTATAAAATTTATATCACGATAAAGATCATAAAAATTCCTTTAAAATGAAATATTTTTCGAATTTTTGCCATCATTTTCTGATTTTTGGGGAATTTTTAATGATTAATTGTTTAATTTTAATTTATTAAATGCTGATCATGTAGTTTCTTTTCCTTTTCGTGATACTTTAAATAAATTTATCGTCACGTGCATAACAATGAAATAAATTGACAAAAAATATTTAAATACGGTAAAATATAAAATTTAACCTCTAAATTAATTGACATGGAAGTTTTTTAAGAATTTAATTCAAATTAGTATGATTTATAGATATT
>OU015502.1:124479386-124506886 GCA_907164885.2 Dolomedes plantarius
TTCAACTCAATAAAATATTGAACAACGGTTGAATTGACTCTTAAAGAAATTCCGTAGTAATTCAATGTATTGTGTAACGTGATATTTAACTCAATATATATTCCAAAGAATGTAAGCGAGCAACTATATCAAACAACAAAAAAATATTTAATCTGATTTCAAAAATTATTTTATATTTTCAAAGTTTATGGAACAGTGAACGCTCCAGCTAAGATATATATATTCCTAGAAATTAACTCAAAATGTTTCCAGTTATTTATATGTTAAAAAAGGCTGTGCATATTTCCTATTAACAACATTATTTGCATTTCAGAATGAAAAGAATAAGAAACGCAGTTCTCTTTGAACATTTATATTTTTCAAATTGCGAAGTTTTGTAAAATAATCTTCATTTGGTGTAAAATAATAATCATTAAATCTAGTTATAGTTAGAATATCTGTTGCTATTTAGAGCGTGTAGTTAAAAATAATTTAATTATTTGAATAGCTTCAGTGGCATTCATTTGCAAACAAATGTCAGTTGATGGTGTTTAGGCATTTAAATACCACGCCCACTTATAAAAAAATGTAAATAAAAAGCTTGAAACTTTTTTGATTTCGAAAATTTTATTTCTGACAGATTGAACCAAGACTGATTTTTTGGGGGACAAAAAAAAAGAACAATTTCGTGAATTTGATCGGGTTCTGCCCAATTTGAAGGTCTTTTGACCCCTTAAAGTTCAAGCTATTTTAATTAAAAATTAAATCAAAGGATTTTTGCTAGAACAACATTTCTAGTTATTCTAAAATTTTTAAAAAAATTATATTTCTTCACCTTAATTGAAATGATGTTTACAAATTGTTCTTTTTCTCGAAATCAGTTTTTTATTTCTTAGTATGTGACTTTCCCACTTTGGTACAGATGTGTTATACGCACCCCCTGCCAAGTTCGGCGATTTTTTGTTTGGCGTGGCAACCATGCGATTTTGGCGAGATTTTGTTTTTTTAAGTCTACTTTTTTTGGGATCTACATTTTCTCAAATAAACGTCGTA
The DNA here is from genome assembly GCA_907164885.2 of Dolomedes plantarius. NCBI lineage: Eukaryota > Metazoa > Arthropoda > Arachnida > Araneae > Dolomedidae > Dolomedes > Dolomedes plantarius. The sequence continues at coordinate 124,480,419 of OU015502.1, forward strand.
ATCTAGTCATATCTGATGTTCGTATCTGACTGATGCCTGTTCACTAAACCAAATTTCAAGCGTTACACTTACGTAATACATGTTGGTTACATCAAAAGTCTTTATAGGCATGGAAAAGAGATTCTGAATGTTTAAGCTTGATTATTTTACTATTTGTTTTTCTGTTTAGTGCAGCGGTGGTGGATTTCTGGAATGTTTTTGAAGATTAATATAGCCAACGGTAAGTTTGTTTTCAACTTATTTTTATTTTTTGGTTGCTATTGATATTTTGTTTACATTTCACACGTTAAGCCTAACATGTCTGCGGAAATCCTGTTGGCGACAAGTTGGCGCCAAAAATTTTTGCCGCCAAGGGGGGCGCGTATAACACATATGTTTCGTGACTTTATGTAGTGCATATTCTTCAGGAAGGAATCAATATTGAAAAAGGCAGTTTTTATAATCTTGTCATCCCATTCATTTAACGAAAACTAAACATTGCATTAAATATACATTGAAATAAAACTTTAGCAAATAATTAATTATATTATTAAACTGTCAAGGTCAAATCTCAGAAATACGCTTACTTAGGAGAGTCTATAAAATTTATCTTAGAATGGATAATTAATTTTCTTTTTTTAATTTGGCAGACACTTGTCTTCTGACTGTGGGTACTTCTTCTGACATTGGCCCATGGAGATCCGTGAGGTTTTGTTGGTTACTTCCGTATGGAAGCACCATTTAGGTGAGCCAGCATTCCTACCTATGAGGAAGTCAACACGGAAACAACCAAGCCTTATTCGGGATTTGAACCCACATCCACTGCGTGCAGCTCAGAATGCTAACCACTACACTATGTAGGCGACATAATTGAACATAAAAGAGAATTTACAAAACTATCAAAAGTACTTTATTTTGTACGGCTAACGTAGGACACCTACAGAATAAGGTCCTGTTCACGTAGGAGTCCGTTGCGTAGCGTTAAGGGAAAGATGACGTTCAGACGAAAATAAACCAATCATAGGCGTTAAAAATTTCATTGCTAATCGTTTGGAGGCCTATGATTGGTTTATTTTCGTCTCAACGTCATCTTTTTCCTTAACGCAACGCAACGGACTCCTATGTGAACAGGCCCTTAGGGCACTAGACGTCATCAAAAGACTTACAAACCATAGAACCATAGGACCATAGGAAAATAGGGTTTAACTGCGTCCCCTGTGCCATGCCCTCTAACGCAGATATTTCAGATTATGACATCGGTGAACCAGTATTCATCGATGAGAAAAAAGGAGTATTCTCATTGGTCGGCTCCAGTATCCTCCAGTTTGCTTTACCAAAGTGAAGCAGCATTCAGTGCGGTCAGATCATCAGAGGGTGAAAGACTCTGGCTGACTGTAAGCTGGAATCCAATCGACAAAGAAGAGAAGGAAGGAAAGGGATTGGTTAGTAAAGAGACAGTAGATTCAGGGTTCAGGATCCGTGAGTTCAATCACTGTAGCTTTGAACTTCGTCACGAATAGATCCGGCTCCGCCATTACGAGGGCGTTATGACTAGTGTTATAGTGGAAGGAATAGAATGCTAGAAGGAAGTTTATGGATTGAACACATATATTTTTATTTATATTTTTTGGTTTTTTATAGTTTTTTGCCTTGCATAAAGCCAAGTATTATTTTTACCATGCTTTTATTAACTTGCTTTCTTGTTTATTTGTGTGTTTGTGTGTGTGTGTTTGTCCAGTACAAATCTTGCAATCGATTTTTAACTAACTTCCCGACTAGCTAGACATTTGAAACTTTTAGAATATCTCAGAACACGATGACAATGCATTTTTTAATACTTTCAGCCATCTTTAAGCAGATTTTTACCATGTTTTTATTATTTTCAGTTATTTTTGTTTTGTAGACTGGTGCAGCCATCTATCGTCCGGAACGGGAACGAAAAGTTAAACACAAGTTAACTTCCAATTAACATCATTTTCTTTCTAGTTGATGGGATAATTCATCAAAAAAAATTTTTTAAAGTTTTCATTAATACTTAGAATTGTCAAGTTTATATGATTCAACAGAAAATTTAAAAACATGGTATATAAAACGTTCTTTTTATCTTTTAATTATTTTAGATTTTTATATTACGTGAAAGAGACACGATACTCAAGAAGGTAAATTCGGGATGGCTCAAGACCTTTTCCTGTTAACCCTTTGAAGGGCGAACGCTTATATCTCGTCCTTCTTTCACTTGCATTCAATGCATTCCAGTTAAATGACCAGAAAAACCACTAGTGCTGCCATCTGTTATCAGTTTAAAGAAGTAAAATGATTTTAAAACCTCTAATTGAAAAATTTTTCAAGATTTCTTAGGTTAAAAATATCGAGAAAAAAATGTGCACCGTGCAAACAGTGCAGTTTGTTGCCCCTAAAAGGGTTAACGGGGTCTGCGTGATCATAATCATATAAATTTTTCAGGATATCAGAATTTAAAACCATGCTGGGTAAACTGTATATGAGTAAATATATCTCCTGTGAATTCTATTCATCAAATTCTCACATACCTTTTTTTTCAACTACTAGCACAGTCAAGTTTCTGGTTTTACATTAACGACAAAGGCTACTGACTGGAAATATTTATTTTTAATTACATTTTCTTTGGCCTTGCTCATAGTTCGTCCACTGTAAATATATCTTCTTTGCTTTCTAATGATTCTCCAACGTGCATCCAACGGCCGAGATACCTTGTACTGACTGTCACCAGGAGAAGGAAAGCCTACTCTATCCCACCAAAGGGAAGAAATCTTATAGTGTAAATTCCAAACCCCACGAAGCTTTTATCTGACTAGAAGTAGTTTTTAATAATTAATGATAGGAATATAGAATTTTTTTTCAACCATATGTTTTTAAGGGTTACTTACTAAGATGAGTTACACATTCGCTTCTTTGGAAATTTTTATGGCTTTTACTTACTCATCGCTAAGAGATTTCCACTCACTTTATTTTGTCCATTAAGCAAGCCATTTTTATAATATCAAAAGTTTCCTCAGGATAATAGGGACATATTTCAACAAAATTTACATTATAATTAATTTTCATTGTTTCTTGGAAAGAATATTACAGTAAAACAGGGGAGGGCTATTGTTTTGGCCCGGGGACCACTTTGTGTAGGTGGAGGTTAGCGAAACGCCACACCTTTTAAAATTATTGCATTTATTAGTTGACTTTACATTCAGAAAAGGTATAAATTGTATCATAAAAATCAATAAACATAAATTAAATTAAATATTGACAGATTTTCTGGCTGTCTGGATTTTTCTGGTTGTCTTAGCAAGCCACGAGAAAATCTGTAGCCGGCCGCTATTAGACATAGACATAGACATGGTACATTAACGAGGCACCAGAGAGTAGGGCTCCATATCCTAAGTATGGATAATTTTTTGTGGCTATATTTCCGTTCTCAGGATTAAAAGAAAAGTGTTGACTTGAAAGTTAGAATAATAATAATAATAATAATAATAATAATTAAAATAATAATAATAATAAATAAATAAAAATAAATAAAATTAATACTAGCAAAAAATAAATAAGTGAATATATATAAATTGACAACAATTTAATTTGTCAGGTTTAAGAAAAAATAAATAAAACTAAAAATAAATAATAATAATAATAATAATAATAATTTACGGTAGCATATGATTAAGCAAACATCAGTAAGGATAGTCTTGAGGTCGAGTAAAATATACCACGAACGAGATAATATTTATGGTAGTTATATCAACAAAAAATGTTGTTTTCATATTTTCATTCTCTGTCAATCTCGTGATGTTATGATCTTATACGATACATTTATTCTGTCTGTGAAAGCAAACAATACACAGAACTAATTCATCGTTGTTTCCTCTTTTACTGGGTAATAGAATGCTATTTGTTGCGTGACTAGTTTAAAAGCCATTAGGAAACCCCTCCTTCTATTACACGTAACCTTAAATAATAGTTAAAAAGTTGTTATCATTTTCAAGGTAAAGCAGGTAACATCGTTTAAGGCATTTATTTTGTCCGGATATTTAAAGAGTATCAAATATAACAAAGGTTTTACTGACAGTCTCAATTAATATGCGTTAGGTGCAATATAATAATTTAATTCGTCTAAAACTGAAGGGATCCTTAATTACTTAATGCACGTTTTTCTTTACGAAGACTGAAAATTTCCTTAATAAATAATATTTATGACTAGAATATAAATCACGAAACAAATAAAGGAGAGAAAAAAACTTTTTTAATGTAAACGTTAAAGAAATAATTTTATCTTAAATCCAAACACAAATGTCATCTTTTTTTTCATTCAATGATTAGGCGCCTGGAAATTCGCATTATCTTAAAACCTTCCCGATGTTTTTTTTGGAAAAAAAGTTCTCGTTCAGCGCTTTACACAGTGTCAGAGTCGCCATCTCTAAAAATAAATTTCTGACGCAGACAGAAATAAAGTAATGTTTTTCTAAGCCCAAATCAAAGATTTTTTTGTTGCTGGAGTGACACGGAAACCCTTTTAATTTAAAATTTAGTTCGAGAACAAAAACAAAAAAAAAATCTCTGCTAACTTGAAATCTAATAAGTCACTTAATTAGAACCAAAATTAGGAGAGGAATTTTTAATGTATATACTTCGGTTTTTTTTTTTCTCTTATCGCATAATGGGATTAAATTAGTTCTTTACTGCGCACTGCAGTTTTCATATTCATTATTTTCTTTCGTAACTTGAAATTAAAAAGTCTTTGGCTCAGTTAGCTATACTTATTGATGTAAATCACCATAAAGTTAAGGATATACATTAGGTATAGTCAGGGCCGGATTTTCCTATAGGCTAACTAGGCTTCAGCCTACGGCCTCAAGATCAAGAGGGGCCTACATTCAAATTGTTAGCAAATTTTTTATGAACTTATAGAAGAATTCTGTGTGAAAAAGTTTAGAAAGAAATTCTTCTAATCTACTATTTCGTTTCAAATGTATACTTGGATTGAATCAGTTCTTAAATAATATAACTATTAACATAAAATTTAATATGATGTACAATTTGATATTTTCTTTGTTGTGATCTGGATTTTGCTTGAATAAAGTTCCATTTCTGGTTTAGTTTAAGACTTAAAATTCGTAATAATTCATACTTAAACTTCAAATGTGAATTATTATGAAATAAATTTATCTGAATTGAATTTGGTTTAATCTTCAATGTATTGAATATATATAGGTTAGTACCAATAACAACATGTTTCATTATATATATAATAGCCGTTGTCTCTGTATAACACTTCCGGGCTGTACTCATCTTTCAATTGAAGCCCTCAGTAAACAAACGGCCGGTTAGGCCTAATTTCGATTTCAGATGTGGATCAGAATTTTTTCTTACCTAAAAACTAATATCTTCTCCATCAAATCACGTTTGTTCAGCCTATTTTTCTATAAAACATTCAGAACTAAAAAAAATTGGATGCTTTTAGCTGTATATTTAACAGTTTTTAAAAATCTGTTTACTTTTGAGATGAATTCTGAAAGTAAACAAACTTGAATGTGAATGAATCAAGTAGCTCAAGTATTCATATCGCGTAGTGAGCTGTAAAAAATTGGATGGCAGTCTACTTCTCCAATCGCATGAAAAACTAAATAAATAAAAAATAATGAAAGGGTTTGCTTTTACAAGGTGTGGATTAAATGCAAAATTGCTAGATAATTCGGGATATTTTTTAACTTTCATATACTTTTTCCATTATGACGTCAGTATTAGTATTATGACGTCAAAATGACGGGTTACCTTCTAGTTTAATATATTGATATATATCACAGTAATGATGTATTTCATTATCTCTCATGTAATTTACAAATTTAAAAATGAGAGATGAAAGGGCCTCGTAAGTGGAATAGCCTAGGGCCTCTTTTCTTCTAAATCCGGCCCTGGGTATAGTTCGAATACTTTGCATAGAATACTTTAAAGCGTAGAATTCGCTTTATAGTTAAATTATATAGCGAATACTTTGCATACTTTGCAAAATGTCTAGACTAGAAAATAATTCAAAACTTGCTATAGAATGGCTTTAGAAAAATAAACATGACTGAGTTTTTGATTTCACGTTGAAAGCTACGCTGTAAAAACTGGTACACAAATTTTGTTTCATTACAAAATTACAATACAGTACTTTTAAAATATATTTTCCGGTATCGTTAAATTCATTTTTTGTGATATTTTCAAGACTGAGTGGGATTGTCCAGCATCTCTTTACAGTACGATACTAAAAATAGAATCGCCTTTTACATTAAAATTTTTATCTATTGACTGTAGCCACTAATTTATACCTCTGAAGTTTGAGGCTCCTACGTACTAACCCTATTGGATTCGTTCCCCCCAATGCTAACCTAAATTTGTCGACAATTTACAGTAACATAAATGCTGATAATCCAATAAAAATGGTATTTTCAGGTAGCCTGAACTTTCTGCACCTTGTAACAGGATTCATATTATAAATTTGTCCACCGGTGGAATTTACGAGTATTTAAAACACACTCTATGAGATTTTTATCCAGATAATTTAAATTTTAAAATATTATTTGCATATTTTTTAAAAACGAAAAAGTCCCCAAGGTGTAAAATTTCTTTCTCTATTACGGAGTAAATATATATGTCGAACCCCTTCACTTCTACGGGTTCGCTTCGGTTCGTAAATGTCAAGACGTTTTCAATGGTACACGAGTAAATTTTCACAGCATAAAGTTCAGTACCACACCAGTGAATATTCAAATTTTATTTCTTTCGCAAGCACAAACACAGCTATCTATAAACTTATTTTACAGTATTATACAAATATCTAACTACTTCAGTCATCTTCCAACGACTGTTACCTAACAAATTCCTAGTGCGTCTTTGGGGTCTCAATACACCCACGCACTGTATTCGTCTGCCCGGCTCTCTCAAGAGCCAACAACCGCAGACTAAAAAAAAAACCACACGCCTTCTCTCGCGTGGGCACAAACAGTCTCTACGACGTCCCCCTGACTTCTGCGCGGGACCTCGTCTCCGAACACCACACGAATCCCTTATCAAGCCGGGGTCATTGCCCTACCCCCCTGCTTTCTTGAGAGGAAAGTACAGGGACAAAACAACAGGAGTTGATGCGGCAGACACGACAATATATATATATTTTTTATTTTAAGTCTAAGTCGGGAATCCTGGGAAAAATTTTCTACGTACGTTAACATTGATGTGAGGGAATTTAATAGGGTTAGTAGACAGCACCCTTAACAATGGTCGAAAATACTTTAAAAGCAAAATATACGACATATTTCTATGCAAAGACATATATACTATATATTTCTATGCATCAATGTGAGGGTGTATATCGCGATGTACAAGTGTTTTATCGAGTTATGTGTGAAACAATGCAGTCGAGCTAACATTAATACTATTAAACAATAAGGTAAATTTCCTCCATTTTTGGAAACAAGGGACCTTCAATCTCGAATTTTCAAGTATAAATATTTAACTGTATATGCAAAATGAGAATATTTTGTACACTTTTTTACTACAGTGACAACCCTTACGATTCAAAATAGGGATTTTTTGGGGAGAATAATAGTTCAAAAATTTCAAAAATGCTGGCATTTTTCAAAATGCTCCGTGTGCATTCCAAATCATTTAAAAACCTTAAATCGCTTAATATAAGTTTACCGAATATATATAAACATTATGGTGCATTGATTTTTTTTTTGTATTAATCTAAAGTCATAAATATTTTTTTCTAATCTGACTGTTACTTTTCTACGTTTTTGCTATATTTCATGGCCTATAAATATGAAAAATATTTGTTGTTTTAAAGAATTTTGCACAGTTTTGTATCAAACACTTCAATTAACAATCCTGAGAAATTTGGAAGAAACTGGAAGAAAATGAACGCGCTTGGAACATTTTGAAAAATTCTAGCATTTTTGAAAAAAAAATTTTGAAAAACGGGACTTATTATTCTATAAAATATTTGTTAATTTTAAGTGTATTGAATGTAGTAGAAAAGAATATTAAGTATTCTCATTTTGTATATAGAGTAACATATTGAAAATTTAAAATATAAGTTGAAGGTCGCTTGTCCCCTTAAGGTATGTGCCTACGTTAAAATGGCTTTTTTGATGCGAAATTCCGAATTTTTATTTATTGCTCTGTTTCAAAGGCCTATGTTTTAGGATTCTAAATCTTTTATTCGTTCGATCATTGGATGAGAACTTATGGCCAATTTAATAAACGGAAAAAATGACCGGGAGTAGCATCTTTAATACATTTTCGAGAAAAATATTTTTTCAGTTACTATTTTATTAAAGAGAAAGCTAATAATTTAAAAGTTTACAATACATTTCAAGGAAATTTTGTGATAGCGATTTACATATTACTAACTATATATTGAACTAAAAGTTAAGCTACATATGTGTTGTTGTTGTCTCTGATGCCCCTTGACCGATATTATACATCATTTCAAGTCCCTAGACGCGGAATCCGTGGGCAGAAACAGGAAAGTTCAACATTTTCAACTGTGTTTTCCGCCGTCATTCTGCTGGGCAGAAACGGAAAAAACCGGAAGTGCGTAGATTTTCCGATTCCGTTTTCTGTTTCTGTCGCGTTTTCTGGTGAAATGGAGTCCAGGTCTAAGACTGTTGGGCAGAGTGCTGCGGCTCCGATTTCAAATAACACCAGGGTCGGAGTCCGACTTGGCTAAAGGACCGATCCCTGTAATTGTGAACCGAGTCCAGTGACGATACCGGAAAGCTTGATCTCGCAGCTCCAGAAGTAAATTTGAGAACTTGGAGGACATTGCGTGCACCAGTCGCCATTAGTGTACATGGCGATGGATTTGTCAGCGGCGAGCATCGAACCAGTGACGTTCAGATCACTAGACATCTGCTCTTGCCAACTGGGCCACTACGCCTTGCTACATATGTTAATTTAATAATTCTACACATGGCCATCACTGATTCTATAACTAAAGGAATACAGGAAATTGACATATACAGTGATTCTAGAAGTACATTGCAAGCTATATGCGCATATTATTTTAAGGGAGATAGGATTGAAAATATAAAAAACCTAATAGAAAGTCATGAGATAGCAGTAAACTTACACTGGGTTAAAGCCCACTGTGGCATTAATGAAAATGAGATGGTAGACGCAGCAGCTAAACAAGCAACAACACTGAATGAAATCACAGGAAATTATAAATTAACTAAAGAACAGATTAAGAATAAAATTAAGAATTATTACATAAATATATGGCAAGAAAATTGGGAGAGGAGCAGTGTAGGAAGAAAAGTATTTGAGGTATTCCCTAGAGTTTCTACGAAAAGACTGTCGGCAGATTTCCTTGTTAATCAAGCAATAACTGAATATGGCTGTATAGGAGTCTATCAAAACAGATTTTTTGCTAAAACAGATCTTTGTGAGTGTGGCAATATACAAACTATAAAGCACTGTATATAGAATTGTAGCAAATGGGCTGAAGCACGAAAAAACCTAACTTTGGGCTTTCAAGATTGGGCCCCTAGTAAATTATATACGGATTATTATTGTAGAAGGTACATCAAGAATATTATGCAGGAACTTATGAATATACACTTCCCCCTACAAGGGGAAGGTGGATAGCCCCTCAGATTAAAAAAAAGAAGACACATAAACGAATTGCAAAAAGAAAAACTTCGGGACCCGGCTGGGCTGGATTGCCGTCAGGATGATTAGTTTTATTATTGAAGGGCCGTATATCCTTCGGGTGTGGACGGCGGCGATATTACTTATTAATTCTACAGGTACCTGTGCGTATACGAAGATAATTAAAAAATCATATTTTTTTTACTTTTGGTATATTTTTTCGAAATATTGTAAAGCTTTTACTTAAGTCGAACACCGTTATAGTTTACCCAGTCTATAACGAACTCCCGAATATAACAGGCCAAAATTTTGGTCCCGCCGTTTTCCTATTGTATTTAATGCTAATTTATCCTTTTATAGCGAACTTCCGAATTCTTAAGAATCGGCTATAACGAACCTTTTTTTCATTCGACAACTGAATTTCTTTTAATTTTTAAACTTTTTAAGAATGTTGAAGATACAACGAATGTTGAAGAAACGAAGAATGTTGAAGAAGAAGATGATGAAGATTTACCTATCGTGATGTGGATAGAAAAGCACAAAATTTCATCATTCTCAGATTGTAGCGTGCAATTGTTCGAAACATATGATGATGAAGTCATTACATATGAAAATCCGACTGATGAAGATATTCTGGAAGAAATTAAAATGAATCATTCTGAAATCGAAGATTATGCTTCTAACGCTGATGAAGAGGAGCACATAAATGACGAAATCTCCACCATCTCAGATGCTACAGCAGCGATGAGTGTAATTAATAAGTTTTTGTCTACACAAACAGTACAAGAAAGAGAGTTGGAGTCATTTGATGTATTGGACAAAGAAATTCATAAAATGTTTTTGAAATCGTCAGCACCTCAGCAGAAGATTACCGATTATTTCTGTATCAAAACAGCGAGCGACAATTAAAGATAAAATCAATTTATTTTCATTTGTCTTCATTTTTAGTTAATTTAATTAGTATTGTGTCAGTTTAATGTAATCGATTTTAGACAATTTAATTCATTAATGATCATTTTTAATAGATTTTATCATTCTTTCAATACATCATTATTGAATATACATAGAAACTTATGAGTTATACATTTTGTGATCTCTAACATTTTTCTTAATGGTTCGGATATAGCGAACCACCGGATATAGCGAACAAAACCTGTTGTCCCTTGTAGTTCGTTACAACGGGGTTTCACTGTAGTATAAAGAAAGTTAATTTCTGTTCAGTTGAATTCAGTGTAGGTTCTCTAGTGTAAACACAAAATTGTACTAAAAATTTATAAAAAAATTCCCTGTATTTTAAAATTTTATGAAAATTTTACCAAAATTATATTTGTTTTCATGATTTTTATATCACATTTGAACTAAAAATTTATCTATTTAATCAGTACTGTATATTTTTGAAAAAAAAGTGCTCCGAACTTAGGCAGATTACCTTAACTTCAATGTGTTTACGTAAGACTCTCGTAACTGCCTGTTTTTAAATTGGTTGGAAAATTTTTAAGCTGATGAAAGGATTAGATATTTCCTCCATTCCTATTATTTATCAGCCAAAAATGAAAATTCCAGTATTTTCTTTTAATTAAAATTGCAAACGTTTAAAATACATTGAATTTATTCTTATTTAAATGGAACTATGCGCAGACTTTTCCTTCGTTTGATGCAAATTTTTGTTTCCTTTGCATCTCTTCTGATTCTAGGATAATTTCTCGAAAACGGATAACACAAAATCGAAACATTTCAGAATTCCCAACAGTCTTGTTACTCTGGATTTTCAGTCAGTGCCTTTTTTATAAACCGGAAAAGTAGAATCCCCTTTACGTGAAAATACAGGATTAGAGATACTATTATAGAGCTTTCTCGGAATGTAATGCGACATACCTTTCGAATGACTGCGATCCGAAGATTTGCATATAGATAACAATAGATGGATTGTAAATCACCTGGGGAATTGAATTTCTCCTGAAACATCGCTACACTCATATTTACTAGATTTCGATTCTTTGTGATACAGTGTCGTTATTCATAGATTCCGTTTTTATTCCTTATCTTCAGAATCCTAGTTGGCTGTATTTAAAAAAAAGCTGATATGCGGATTCAATGATAAATCTTTTAAAAAAATTAGTTTTTCAGAGTTTTACTGTATTTTATGATATATAATAAATGTAAATAAAATTTTATTAACTGAACATGTATAATACTCTCTCGTCTTTGATAAATCTATTTCAAAAATTTCTGAGCTAAAAAATCAACAATATGTCATTTATGATTTAGAAAATAATAAATACAAGGTTGCATATTCAGTGCTCCTCCCATATATGCATTTCTTGTGCCGTAACTTAACAATCTGTCTTTACACTCATATTTATCAGATTTTGATTCTTTGTAATATAGTGTCGTTACTCATAGACTTCGTTTTTATTCCTTATCTTCAGAATCCTAGTTGATTGCATTTATAATAAAAAGCTGATATGCGGATTCAATGATAAATCTTTAAAAAATGGGTTTTTCAGAATTTTACTGCATTTTATGATATATAATGTTATGTTTTGTTGTCTTCTTATTTAGACTCAGGTAACTGTGAGTTCTAACAATTCAAGGATTACACATGGTATGTAGTTAAATTTACTTTATTAAGAGGAATTCATTGATATAGACTCCACCATCGAACATTGCGGATATCGAATGGTCGATGCCGAATAATGCACACAGTTACAGTTACTGATACAGTTATGTTACACGCCACTCTTTTATTTTAAATAATATGGAATTAAATTTAAACAATTATCAACAGTTATAAAATTCAAAACTGCACATTTAATTATTAATTATTAGTCACTTAAAGTGTTTAAAGTTTATGTAGGTGTATAAAGTTCACACATAGTCCTGAAACCTTAAGGGTTTCTTTGTGATGCGTTTTTCACGCACAGTTCGCTTAGGCATTGAAAAACCATTCGATAAAGTCTTCGGAACAGTTAGTTTCTCGGGAGACCTACTTTGTTGTTGTTGCTGTTGACTCTCTACTATAACTCCCTCTTCTATTTCATTCGTATCATTTGTTCAGCTCAGCTGTCATTTGTTTATGACAAATATCTGGACTGCTACTTGGATTCTGGTCTGGTCTTAAATGAATCCTATTTCTTCTCAGCTCACTTCGGGCAGCAGTTTTAACGATATACGAACGTGGCGTATCCAGTTTTTTAAGGACTGTTCCAGGTGTCCAATTTCTGTGACCCATCTGGACGTAAACTGGTTGCTTTGGTTTTAAGCGCGACAATTTCACGGTTGTCTTATCATAATACTCTTTCTGCTTACTCTGGTTATCGTTTAACCTTCTTACTGTTATATCTGTGGGGAATTTTGGCTTTGGCAGAGATGATTTTGTCGGTAATATAGTTCTCAATTCCCTTCCCATGAGCATTTCAGCAGGCGTTAGCAGGTTGTATTTTGGTGTAGTGTTGTATTCCATCACAGCAAGATTAGGATCTCCTTTATATTTAATTACTTTATATAAAATTGCTTTCATTGTTCCTATGGCTCTTTCGACCATTCCATTTGACTGTGGATACTTGGGTGAGGAAATTACATGTTCAATATCATATTTTTAAATAAAATTGTCAAATTGTTTGCTATCAAACAGCGGACCATTATCTGAATGTATTCGACGTGGAATACCATGTGTTTAAAGTATTTGCTTCAGTGCACTTATCACTGGCTCAGCTGTCTTCAGTGTCAGCTTTTTGATTTCTATATATTTCGAATGGTAATCCGTACAGAGTATATAATCTGTTTTTAGCAGGTACATAAAATCTATGGAAACTTCTTCCCATGGAAGTGAAGGTACTATATAGGGTATAAGGGTTTCCTTCACATTGGCTCACTGGTATTGTTGACATATTGAACAAGAATTAATGAACTTCTTGATATCTTCACAAAAGTTCGGCCAATATACATTTGTACATGCTTTATTAATGTAGGATGTTATCCCTTGATGCACTGAATGTAGATTCTGCAAAATCTCTGATTTCATTTCATTTGGGACAACTAATCTGTTGCCCAGAAAAATAAATTCGTTGTAGCAGTGTAATTCTGTTTTCTTATCCCAGAAGTGTTTAGCTTTCTCTGGAATTTCTTTAAAATTTTCCGGCCACCCTTCTTCTATATATTTTCGAATTAGAATCAGCACAGGATCATCTTTCCTGGCTAAGTGGCTTTCTTCATAATTTCTGTTTTCTCGTCAGAAGCTGTTAAGACTGTATTGACAACTGCTGCTCCAGCCTCCAAAAAGCTTGTATCTTCACTGCATTCTAATGGACTTCTGGATAAAGCATTTGCAATGTATAGTTTTTTACCTGGCACATGTTTCAACTAGAAATTATATTTAAATAACTCTAAGACCATACGCTGTAGTCTTGGTGAGAGCTTATCAATTGGTTTTTGCAGTAAACCTATCAAGCGCTTGTGATCTGTTTCTATCACAAATTTAGTTCCATATACATAAAACTGAAATTTTTTACAACCTATCACAATGGCTAAGAGTTCCTTTTCTATTTGACTCTACCTTTGTTGAGTTTCAGTTAATTAAAAAGATGCATATGCAATGGGATGTTCCTCTTGTAACAAAACAGCTCCTAGGCCGTATTGGCTGGCATTAACTGAAACTGTTGACAGTTCATCTTTATTATAAAGAGATAAAACGGGTGAATTTGTAACACATTTTGTTAAGTCTTCAAAGGCCTTTTATTCATTTGAACTCCACACAAATTCTGTATTTTTCCCTAATAACTTTCTTAACATTCCTGTTCTATTTGATAAGTTTGATATGAATTTACCTAAAAATGTAATAATACCCAAAAATCTTTGTAATTCAGCTTTGTTCTTATGGTTGCTGTATTCAATTAAAGCTTTAATTTTGTCTTTATTTATAGACTGACAATTTTTTCACAAATCAAAACCTAAATATTTAACAGATTCCACTCTAATTTTACTCTTCTCTTTAGACAGCTTTAAACCATGTTTTCGAGCTCTATCTGGGACCGATTTTAGTTTAGCATCATGTTCTTCCTGGGCTTTACCATATCCAAGAATATCATCTATATAAATTAAAATTCCAGTGATATCAGTAAATATTCTTTCAATGGTTTTTTGATAGACCTCACGTGAGCTGGTTAAACCATATGGCAATCTGCAAAATTTCTATCTCCCAAAAGGTATGGCAATAGTACACAATTTAGAGCTTTCCTCAGTTAAAGGAATTTGTAAAAATGCACAAGACGCATCCAAAAGACTCACATATTTAGCTCCTTCCAGTTCTGAAAATAGACCTTGTTGAGTGGGTATTGGTTGGTGTTCTCTTTTGATATTCTTATTTAAACCCCTCGGATCCATGCAAATATTAACTTCTTTATTGGGCTTTTGCACAACAACTATAGGATGAACCCAGTCTGTC
The DNA here is from genome assembly GCA_907164885.2 of Dolomedes plantarius. NCBI lineage: Eukaryota > Metazoa > Arthropoda > Arachnida > Araneae > Dolomedidae > Dolomedes > Dolomedes plantarius. The sequence goes on from OU015502.1 coordinate 124,495,501, forward strand.
GGTTCAGTCACCTTTTCAAGTACTCCATTTAAAACCATTTTATCTATTTCTGATTTAACTTTATCCTTGAAGCACACAAGTATCACTCTAGGTGCAGAAATTCTTGGAACTGCATAATCATCCAATTTAATATCATATGTGTACACTAATTTACCAAGGTTACCAGTAAAAACAGCATTATACGTTTTTTAAAAAATTTACATTTTCAATTACTGAAATCATTTTCTTTCTATTAATAAATCCTAGCTTTTCAGAAGAATTCAGGCCTCTTAGAATGCTTGAATTTTGTTTTACTATGTAAAATTCTGAGACTTCTGATTTATCCCCATATGTACAAAGAAATTCACAGGTTCCTGAAACATTCAACGAATGTCCTGTATACGACTTTAGACTTTTATTCGTTTTCGTTATAACTTCTTTTCTTTTTATGATATTAAATTTTGAAAGTGGATTGATATTTACTTCTGCTCCTGTGTCTATTTTGCATGGTATTTTCGTTTTATTAATGCACATGTTTTCTTTCCACTCGTAATTTATCGCATCAACAACCGAATCTAATTTTATTTCATTACTTTCGGTTTCGAGATCACCAGCGTTAATGGCATTAACCACTTGAATTATCTTTTTATTTGTACAAGTAGTCGTAAAAAGCTTTAATTTTAAACATTTGTAACATTTTTTTCCGAAAGCAGGGCGGTTTCTGAACGCATGAATCGTATTACATTTTAAACACCTACGCATTACTTCTGATTTATTTTTCTTTTCCTCTGTATGATTTACGATGTTTCTCATTCCGCTCTTATTTATGTTAGACGAATTGTTCAAACCACTCTTTCCTTGCACGGAATTAACGGCAGAAGTTTCGTGATGACTCATAATTTGAATTTGCTGATTGCTAGATTCTTTTGCTCAGCAATATCGCACAGCTTGATCCAATTGTAGATCCCATTCAATCAACAGTTTCTCTTTAATAGAAATATCTCTTATACCGATAATCAAAAGATCTCTAATTAAGTTTTCTTCTTGCGTTTCAAAATCGCATTCTTTAGCCAACACTTTTAAATTAGTGACGAAAGAGTCAACACTTTTTCTCTTTGAACGCAATTAAAGAATTTATATCTAGCAATAACAGTATTTTTCTTGGGTGAAAAATAATCATCGAAACTTTTTATAACTATATCGAATTTTTCTGAGTCCTCAGTACTTAAACCAAAACTGTTATATATATATATATATATATCTGTTATAAATTGTTACAAGAGTTAGACGAGGCATCAGGGCTTTTAGAAGCTTTAATCAACAGAATAGTACACATACGGAAAATACAGCATTGTCGAATGTAAACAGTGACAGTATGTTGCCAAACGCGATACAACAAAATGTTGTTGCCATTAATGAGAAATACGTAAATTCTTGAACATAAATATCAGCACATTCACCCCTCCTATTTTTATGTTAATCTGTTACATAGTCCACGAGATACGCAGGCCGACGACGGGTTCTATAACCTGTAGGTAGCAAGGGAGACATCTCAGGCCTTGGTCTGGATGGATGATGCAAGTTCTCACTTTCGGTGTTCTTGTTATGGACCTCAGGCAGGGGGTCGGTAACAGGTTCTTGCTTGTCTGGATTAGCACTCAGCGGAGGCGCTAGAGAGGGTGGGTACTCTGCCGATGGACTCTCCAATGGATCATAATTGGTATTAGAGTCCTTAGGGGGGGGGAATTTCCTCTAGGGTCTAGGTGATGGATATTCACGCTTGTCTCTCGACCATCTGGGAGCTTGACGTGAGCATATTCAGGGTTTGCTTCCAAGAGCTCAACCTCTTGGACAAGGGGTTGGTACTTGTTAGTTCGGTTTTGATTTTTCATCAAGATGGGTCCAGGAGTTGTCAGCCAAGTAGGTAAGGAGCATCCCGAATATGACCTTCTAATGTGGGTGAACATCATTTCATGAGGGGTAGCGTTGGTAGCGGTACATAATAATGACCGAATTGAGTGAAGGGCAGACTGTAAGACTGTTTCCCATTGTTGGATTGCGAGGCCTTTTGATCTTAGGGAAAGTTCAATTGATTTCCAAATGATACCATTATATCTTTCGACCTGGCCGTTTCCAGCTGTATTGTAGGCAGTAGTGCGGCTAGTGGCAATGCCATGGACGGTTAAGTATGACTTAAGCTCATGAAAGAAGAGCCCCTGTCTGAATTAATAAATGCTGGCATCCCAAAAATAGAGAACAGGATATGCAGACAAGAGATGACTGTAGCTGCAGAGATATCCGAGCAGGGGAAGACAATTGGGAATCTGAAAAATTCATCAAAAATGGTAAGGAGGAAGCGATACTTAGAGGTTGATGGTAGTGGGCCCTTAAAATCGAGACTGAGCCTTTCGAACTGTGAGGTATTTTTAATGAGAGTACCAGCGTTTTTGAGCAATTTCGGTTTCAATTCATTACAAATTGGGCATGTTTTGACTATTTCTTTTACCTCCTCCACGAGTATGGCAGGTTCTTGGCACGGACCCAGTGATACATTCTGGTTATCCATGGGTGGCAGAGGGCAAAGTGCAAATCTTTCAGTTCACACTGAGGAGCAGTAGAAGCGGATATCCGTGAGAGGGCATCTGCGGTCACGTTCTTGCTTCCTGGCCGATACACAATATCCAACTTAAAGCATGCAAGTTCTAGATGCCAGCGCAGAATCTTCTCGTACTTTATTTTGCTATGATGCTGTTGATCAAACATAAACGCTACTGAACGCTGATCGGTGAAGACATCAATGTGTCGGCCTATTAGGTAGTGCCGCCAATATTGCAGCGACTCCACGATGGCATATGCTTCATTTTCAATGGAGGAATGTCTCTGTTCCGATAAATTCAATGTGCGTGAGAAGGCGCCGATGGGACAACTAGCTTGGCTCAAGGTGGCTCCAATAGCATATTCAGAGGCGTCAGTGTCAACACGGAAAGGGATACCATCCGCAATTGTTGCCAGAGAAGAACTGGCTATATCATCTTTCAGCGACTGGAAGGCTGTAGTGGCCTCTTGTGATAGGGGGAAAGAACCATCTGCCAATAAGGGGCGAATCTTCTTTGAAAACAACGGAATCCACCTCCCATGATGGGCGAACATTCCCAATGCTCGTTGTAGTGAAGCGGTATCTTTAGGGGTAGGCAAACTTAAGAGTGGCTTTAGTCGTTCAGGATCAGGCTTAATAGTTTTGTTATCTATTATATACCCTAGGAGAGCGATATATTTGGTAGAATAGTTGCACTTTTCCTCGTTAAGTGTGAGGTTAAATTTAGTGGCGGCAGACACAAATTTTGCCAAATTCTCATCATGCTCTTCCAGCGTTCTACCACAGACAGTAACATCATCTAAGTAAGGAAACGTGTCCACTAGATTTTCCATTTGAATGATTTTATCAATTGTCCGTTGAAAACAGGCAACACCATTGGTTACACCAAACGGCACAAGCAGGAACTGGAATAGTTTTCAGTCAGCCTCGAAAGCTGTGAAGTGCTTTTCAGAGTCTAGAATAGGGACTTGGTGATATGCATTTTTTAAGTCTATCTTGCTGAACACTTGATAGGTCGCTAATCGGGAAATAAGCTCTTCAATATTTGAGAGTGGATAAGAATCCAGGATTGTAAATCTGTTTATCGTCTGCAAGTAATCAATGACCATTCTTGGTTTTTTATTTTCCCCTTTTATGACAAACGCTTGTGCCCTCCAAGGAGAATTACTTTGTTCTATGATGCCTTCTTCGATCAGTTTCTCAACCTCTAGAGCGATAAACCATTGGTCTTCTTCAGGGAGGCGCCTTGATTTGGTTTGTATGGGTCTGCAGTCAGGCGTTAGGTTTGAGAACAAGGATACGGGTGGGACCTCAGCCACAGTAAGTGCACAGATTTCTAGTGGAGGTTTACAGCCATCAAAATTGATTACAAGGGAAGAGTGGAGTTTCAAAATATCATGACCTATCAATAAATCTGCACATAAATTTTTCATTACAAGCACTTCTATTTCTTGTAATTCAATAGTAACATTTCCGCATCCAGCAACATTGGAAGTTACAGCAGAGTTGGCCATAGAGATCTTCCCAGAGAAAGGCTTCATCTTCAACTGGCACTTGTTCACGTGTCGAGAATTCAGAAAACTGAGCGAATTTCCAGTGTCCACCAGTGCATGAAGTTCCACACCATTAACAGCCGCGACAACGAGGGATTTCTGGAGGCAAGTCGGGGCTGGAGTCACGGAGGCTATCAGATGAGTAGAAGCTACGTTGCCTATACTTCGAGCATGTTTGGATTTGCAAACACGTTGATAATGCCCTTTCTTCCCACACTAGTGGCAGACCACATTCTTGGCAGGACAGGCACTTCGGAGGTGACGATCATTGCTATAGAAGAAGCACGGGCCGCCACGGGAAATAGCAGCAACACGGTCCTCCTCAAAAGTCTCATCAGCTCCTGCAGCATCCACTGCGGCAGAGGGAATTGGGTGTGGGGCTGCGAGGTACGAGGCGGAGTGCGATTCAGCGAGTTCAAGAGCGCGAGCTTGGTCAATGGCACTTTCCAAGCTGACAGTGGAGTTCTCTGGCAAGCGCTCCCGAATGCGGGCGCTCTTCAGTCTATAGAGAAAAGCTCACTTCTACCCAGACTTCGGTGTATATAATTTGAAGTGGCACTCTAAATGAATTTGATACAAACACAGTTTATACATGAAACAATGTTTATTGAATTCGTTGCACATATAGAATTTGCTTTTACAGCAATAAGCATACGTACTACTTGTACGGAATATATATTAACATTCAATAGAAATACACTTTGCAAATACTCACAAACCAGCAGAGAGTCAAACCAGCAGTTCTGCCACGTAAACTTTGGGCCCCCTAAGCACTAGCGCAGGATAGCGCCTGGAGTTGCTTGCCTCGTAGCTCCCTCTCGCTTATCTATCAACTTTAACAACCGTTTCTTCAACCTCTTTTCAACCTTTTTTCAACCTCTGTATTAATCAAGCTGCTTGGTATTTTACCAAGCGCGTATGCCGAAATTAGCATATCTCAAGCAGCTTCTTTAATTCATTCACTCAAAAGTTCGATTCTTGTGAATCGAATCTTGTGTATACCTTACAAGTCCCCTAATGAAGGCATCTCGAATATATTCATTTTTATACTGATCGGCTGTGACTGCTTTAAAATCACAGCTCTTGCTTAACTGCTTCAAAACTTGGAGATACTCATTAACAGTCTCACTTGCTTGCTGACTTCGGGACGCTAAACAATGCCGAGGGAAAATCTCGTTCTTCTTAACAACATAAAGTGAGTCCAAAGTGTCGATAGCTGTTGAGTAGCTGGAAGCTTCACTGATGAATTGATAAACATTTGCAGAGACGTAGTTACACAGTAACGGAAGTTTGTTGCTTTCCGTCACGTCAGGTATTTTCGCGATGAAGTTTGAAAATGTTTTTTTCCAATGTAACCATTTCGTTTCAGCACCTGCGCGCGTGGGATCGAAATCGAAACGTTCCGGTTTGAGAAACTGCTCCATATCCGTATCGTTGATTAATCTAGGGCGAGAGTTTTATATATTCTGTTGATTATATTGTTATAAATTGTTGCAAGAGTTAGACGAGGCATCAGGGCTTTTAGAAGCTTTAATCAACAGAATAGAACACATGGAAAATACAGCATTGTCGAATGTAAACAGTGATAGTATGTTGCCAAACGCGATACAACAAAATGCTGTTGCCATTAATGCGAAATACATAAATTCTTGAACATAAATATCTTGACAATATCTAAACATTCCTCTCCCATAGAGGTTAACAACAGAGCAACTTTTAGCTTTTCCGGTTTGTTTACTTTTTCGAATGCTTCCAAGTATATAAAGAATCTCTGTTTAAATTTTTTTGAATTTTCCGATAAGTTACCTTCTAATTTAAAGGTTGATGGAGACTTTGCCTCCATCTTTAAAATATAGGAAAATCGTACCTACAGGATAATCCACAGGAACTTACAGAAGCGAAACTAAATTCGAACGTAATCCGAAAGTTGATCCGCTGCCGGCATGTTATGTTTTGTTGTCTTCTTATTTAGACTCAGGTAAATGTGAGTTCTAACAACTCAAGGATTACACATGGTATGTAGTTAAATTTACTTTATTAAGAGGACTTCATTGACATAGACTCCACCATCGAACATTGCGCACATTCGAATAATACACACAGTCACAGTTACTGATACAGTTATGTTACATAAAATAAATGTACATAAAATTTTATTAACTGAAAATGTACAATATTCTCCGTTTAAACATAATTTGATAAATCTATTTCAAAAATTTCTGAGTTGAAAAATCAACAATATGTCATTTATGATTTTGAAATTAATAAATGCAAGCTTACATATACAGTGTTCCTCCCACATATTCATTACTTGTGCCGTAACTTAACAATATGTCTTTGTACTAGTATTTATCAGATTTCGATTCTTTGTCATACAGTGTCGTTATTCATAGATTTCGTTTTTATTCATTATCGTCAGAATCCTAGTCGATTGCATTTAAGAAAAATAAAGCTCATATGCAGATCGTGAAAAATGATAGAACGTCGCAAGTTAGGATGGGAAAAAGCTTTTTGGATTGCAAACTTATCCTAACTCTTCAATAAAACAAGTTACGTTTTGGAAAAACCATTTAAGGAATGTTTAAAGGAGTGTACTTTCTTACCAATTTGAGGAGCATCAATTACAGTTCTGCGTATCATGAGCAAATATTTAATCAGGATCAGAAAAGTTCCATAAAGAAAAACTCTAATGGAACTACTCTAACGGAACTCTAATGGAACTACTCTAATGAAAAAACTCTAATGGAACTACTTCATGCAATATAAATTAAAGATAAGAGGTAACATTTCACCTTTAATTTATATTGCATGAAGTGCTAAAAGATTTTTAATTTTGAAAAAATTTATTTATTAAAAGTTTAGTTATACAGAAACAGCTCTGATACAGTAGGTGTAACTTCCTCTAAATGCTATTACATAGAGAAACTGCTGAAAATTTTACTATACTATAAACACTTACATATAGTTAAAACTTTTTAAATAAAAGTAACAATTCTAAGCGATAGACTTACTTAATTTTTTGTTCAGAATGTAAGAAATGTAAAAGATTGTTATTTTCTAAAACAATATTGCGTTAGAAATTTAGTGCTAGAGATTTAGTACGGATATATCTGGCATATAATTATAAACTCAGAGTACATGTTATTATCTAGAGTAATTCCTTGAAATTTTAAACTTCCTTCGAATGCAAATATAATGAGCTTAACATTAAAAACTTCCACGAATTGCTATTAAATAGAGCAACTGCTTAAAATTTTATTCTACTATAAAAAAATACAAATCTTGCAAATGTTTTGAAAATATATAGCATTTCAAAGAGATACGCTCGTTTACTTTAATGCTCTCTTCAGTTGTAAGAAGTGTGAAAGATTGTGAGTTCTTAAAGCTATCTTACGTTAGAAATTTAATGTTCGGTGTATTATACTATATAAGTGGTCAATAATTAAAATCTTATAGTAAATGTTATTAACCAAGGTAATTCCTTAAAATTTTACTCTTTCTTCTAATACTAGTTTAAATGGAGCAAAAACTAGGCAAATTTCTAAAACTTGAACATAAATTGGCAATTTATAGCAAACTCAACAAGACTTATAAAATGAGATATAGAGAATATATCACTTCTACCCAGACTTGGGTGTATATAATTTAAAGTGGCACTCTAAATGAATTTGATACAAACACAGTTTATACATGAAACAATGTTTATTGAATTCGTTGCACATATAGAATTTGCTTTTACAGCAATAAGCATACGTACTACTTGTACGGAATATATATTAGCATTCAATAAAACTACACTTTTCAATACTCACAACCTAGAGACTCAAACCTGCAGTTCTGCCACGTAAACTTTGGGCCCCCTAAGCACTAGCGCCGGCTAACACCTGGAGCTGTTTACCTCGTAGCTCCCTGAACTCGCTTATCTATCAACCTTAACAAAACCTTCTTCTCTTTAATCAAGCTGCATGGTATTTATACCAAGCGCGTATGCCGAAATTAGCATATCTCAAGCAGCTTCTTTAATTCATTCACTCAAAAGTTCGAGTCTTGTGAATCGAATCTTAAGTATACCTTACAGAGATCATATTTAATTAAGCGATTTCTGCAAATACAGTTGAAACTTTTGGCAAATACGCAGCCATACGTAAAATAAACGTTAACTAAACTCTCACATGTAACAACTCCGCTTTGTAAACACTTTACAGTCCTAAGACATCAGTCTCAGAAACATCAGCAAACCGACTCGCCTCCCTTCAGCAGACATTTTCTTCTTAAATTCCTCCTTAAATGGATTGTTTGAGCAGCACTAAGTGTTTGCATAAGTGTTTGCTAACTTGTTCCATCTTCTTGTTCGGGCTAGAACAATGTGAATCTCTGAGAACACGTTGCAAGCTTTGCTACACTAATTAATGAAAACTTAGGCAATAAATCTTCAGTTTCTAAACAATAAGACAATACTACTAACGTCCATAACTCTAAAGTTCATGAAAGTGTTATCAACATTTAATTCACTAATTCATTGAAATCCAGCGGTTGCAAATGTAGCAGGTTGATTTTTTAATATTTCTCTCCGTGGGGACATGCAAGTAAAGTATTTGATGTGACCAATGAGCATTTACCGCGATAGGGCGCGGTGGTAGAGAATTGACCAGTTGATTAGAAAAAGATATTAGAATGATGTTGAAGGAAGTTAAAGGTAAAATGTCGTAAATATTTGTCCTTGTCTTGTCTAAATAAATGTTATGGCGGTGAACCAAAATCTGCTTCTTTCCGAATTCACATCAAATGACATTTGGACCGACGTCAACTTTGAAGCGTCACAGAGCTCTTCCATTCAAAATTTTTTTCACGGATGTCATACCCTCTTTAAGGAAAAGGTCTCGTCTAATTAGTGCGCCCCCCTCAGTTTTCACAATTTTCTTCTTTCCCAAGCAAACTTGAATAATTTTATTGTGCCTAGCATAAAGTAATTCAATTTAGAAAAAGTTATTAATGGTCACTTCACTTCCGAAACTAAAATTTGTCATCATTTAACCTTGCCGTGAGGCCACAACTCTCTGTACGTTTCTGCATTTAATTTTATTATTTATTCAAATCCCGTGCAAAAAGGTACCCGATGGTTGACCCTTCTCATCGAAAAAAGTGAAAATAGATTCTTTAAGTTTTTAACATATTTTGGCTAATTTCATATCCACTACTTTAATACCCGAGGTGATTTTCCTCGATTAAAGCTTGAAACCTCCCACTTTCGGAAATCGCTTGAGGTTCCGTATTCTGCCGCCATATGGCGCCAGTGGTCCCCCATTCCCAACCCATGTTAGGTAACGACTTCAGTCGTTCTCAGTCTACCCTTTGTCATCGTCAGTCTATCCTTTGTATCGTTTGGTATCACTGCTCTTGAGCACTCTCTACCGAATTGGTTTCTTCTACTATGAAGTAATGGATTTTTTTCTTACGCTGGTCTAAGCCAGGACAGAATGCTGATCTAGGCTGCAGCCGAGCGTATCTTCCAAATTCTGTTGTCTTTTGGTAATTTTTAATTCGACATCCCACCACACGAAAATTTATCTTTATCCGTTCGAAGTTCAAAGCAGGCGCTTGCGCTTCTTGCTAGGTACTTCGAAATCCAATTATCTTGACCTTGATAAAAGTTGATGATAAGCAATATGCTTCTGACGTTAAAATGTTTTTACAAAATTATATTTAGTTTAACCCTTAAACCGGCCCACCGGTCATTATGACCGGCAGAGGCGGAACTAAGTGGTGGGGCAGGAGTGGGGAGAGGCGTGAACGCTTATCTGGCTTTTACATCCTCAGTCAGTTCCTGGACGTCAGGGAGAGCACATCAGGGTTTCACAAATGCTAGCCTTTTTCCGGTAAGTTGCAATTTTGTAAAAGTATGGCGGTCAAAATGACCGGTAGGCCTGTTATTGCCTTTGAGCTCGACGCTTCGGACGAGGAGTATGACTCAGATGACTCATATGTTGAGTCAAAAGAATCTACTATTTTTGAGGGAAACGATAATTCAGATAGTGATGATGAAAATCTTGTAGACGAGCCACCTTCCCTTGTCCGTGAACCTATACCAGGTTACAACGCAACGGTTACTTCGGAGAACGAGTCTTGAAGTAACCGTTGCGTTACTTCATGACTCGAGTAAGATGAAGAAAGTGTAGGGCCCACTAGGAATAGGTTCACTAAAAGACGAACAAACGTTATTAGTTGGTACGAGAACGAATGCTCTGAAAGTGATGAGAAGGCAACTGCCACATTCTATGGTAAAATGAACTGTTTTATGTGGAATTCGAGACCTGTGCGAAATTCAGCGCAAACTGCTTTTCGGAACATACTTCGAGTAAAATTGAGTAAACTAGAGGGCCCTGTTCTTCTTAGAAGTAATGTTACCCTAGAGCAAATTTGGAGGCTGTTTTTCACGGACGAAATGATAACCAAAGTTGTCCATTACACAAATCAGAAGCTTGCTAGAACTCGCACCAGAATTGACGAACCTGACAGCCATCACTGTAAGGGCACAACAAATGTTGTAATCAATGCTTTTATAGGGATTACAGTGTTCCGTACGATTTTCAAAGTATCCCGTGAAGCCTTGACATCGCTCTTCTCTACCTCAATCACTGGCAGGCTGATTTTTCATGCAATTATGTCTGAGAAGCATTGTGCAATTCTTTTTAGAGCCCTACTCTTTGACGATGTAGATACCAGATCAAAATGAATTAAATAAATTGAATAAATAATTGTAGGTGATTTTTTCCCTCACTATTCATCACTAATATAAATCAAACAACCCTGTGCTCAATATCAACATGCAGGTCCATTGTAATTACGCAAAAATAACAGCTTTTTAGACTTAGGGGTCACTTTGACCGACAGTCCTGATAGTGGCACCAAATTCATTGGCCGGTTTGAGGGTTAAAAATAAATTGTAACTATTGCTAAATTCGTGAGAGGAGAAATAAAACTGAAAACTATTCTTTAAAATCGCGAAAGAGAGATCTCAAGAGACGTGGCGGCGAATTCGATTTCTAGCGTCTTTATATCACAGAATAATACAATAGATAAAAACTAGATAACTGTTTTTTATCCAAGGAGCATAAAAACTTTTATTTAAGCTATGCAAAGAGAGGTTCTTGTTTTCTGATCACTTTGAATTGGATTTCTTGTGTATTCTGGGTTTTCATGCTCTGTTTCAGAAACATATGACTCGGATGAAAGAAAACATTGATTTTTAAGTCCATAT
>OU015502.1:124511886-124529386 GCA_907164885.2 Dolomedes plantarius
AGGATCAAATATTATGTAATCATCGAAATGAAAGCAACTAAGACATATATTTTAGCATTTATCTCATTTAAAATGCGCTTAGGATCAAATATTATGGCAATTTCCGATGCAAACTCAATTGACCAATCAGCAGCCGCCAAACGATATAATGGCGTGAATTCATGTAAGGAATGGTAATATGCGACCGGGTCTGGTTCCAAGAAAACGGCAGGTGTCACCACACAAATATAAAGCTTTTTTCTGTAAATTGTTTCATTCCTTTTTATTCCCGTTTTAAATGTTGGAGTCCTTTCTGGCGAACCCTGTACTTTGTTACAATAATAAACATGCATTTTAATTTTCTGGGTTTTTTTTCATTATTTTAACCAAAAATATTAAGAAGTTTACAGAACTCAATTTGCAGATAGATACGCAAACTGTCATCGGCGTTTTAATAATACTACGAGTAGAAACGTGATGAGAAACTAAAACATATTACATTTTCCCCCGAATCTAAAGTAATATTTTCCTTAATATGAAAAGACTGAGTGGCATGTTTTGAAGCACTTTTAAATGGCTTATATAAATTTGCTTATTTAGAAAAAAAATCTTGAATTTAGAAAATATGGTATTGTATCTTGTTTCTAATTAAATGAACATGAACTCACTTACCAAGTTATTAAAGTGTCACTTTCAACCAGCATAATTTAAAGGACACGGAAATTAAAATTTGATGAAAGGATTTCATTTCGACCAATATGTTCAATTTTGATAAACTTTGATAACGGGCATTTTCTTTAATTTTCTGGGAAGAAAATAGTGCTGTTGTATACCCCAGAATTCATTTATTTTAGTGAAAAATAATGACTTTCATCTGCAAAATTTTCAGAATGTAAATATATAATTTTATGCATGGAGAAAAGTCATAAAAATTTAGTTTGTAGAAAAAGTTAATTAGAACATAAATATTAAAATAAATGTTTGTAAAAAATGAATATTTGTCTCGTTTAGTTGTCAGGAATAATTTATTTTTTTATCCATCACCTTGTTTAATGCATGTAAACTTTATAAATAATTAATTTATCCTTTATCTTTTCGTGGGCAATCAATTCGTGCATTTATTTAAACTTCTAATTTTGAATTAAAGACCAATTTACCAAAAAAAAACTATAAAAAAATACTAGTAAACAGGTAGTATGAATAAGAATTAGAATATATTCTCAACTCTTTTAGTTTAATTCTTTATATTACACAAGAAAACAATTATTTACGCCAAACATTTATTTATTCGTGATTGAAGAGAGACATCTTCAAAACTAAGACTTTTTTTTTGCATGGAAAAATGCAAACTAAGTTTAGTTTTCGAATATTATTCTTAAATAAAATGTTGTGCCTGAATACCTAATTTAAAAAAGGAAAATTCTAATTCATTGTTGGAAATTAAACTAAAGATTTTTTTTCCTTCTTTCCATTCCATTAATTATCATATAAACAACAATGTGAATTTCAAAACTAAATTTGCATTTATTAAAAAAGCGTCCGTTAACGTTGTTAGGAAAATTCACTTGATTCAAAAATTAGAAATTTTAAAAATATTATAATCTAAATGAAGGAGTACATATTTTTCAGTTTCTGCAAAAGAATTCGAGAAGAAATTAAATTGAAAATATTAAACTGTCTTGCGTGTTAAAATATATTCGTATAATTTTTTTTTAATATTTAGAAACTTTTAAGCCGTTAAGAATGAAATTATTTCTGTTCTTTAGAAAGATTTATACAAAAAAATAACTTAAATTTTAGCTCTATTTTACGCTTAGAGAATTGCAAAAATATTATAAAACCATTAGTAAGTATTTTTAGCCTAAAGATATACATCTGATGCATTTAAGATTTATCGTTTTTTTTTGTGTGTAAAGCTTTTATTTTTGTGTAAACGCTTGTACTAGCAAACGCTATGACTAGGGATACGTAATTTTCGTATTTACGAAATAGATGCGAATAAATGCGAAATTTGCCTATATGAGCGAATAAATGCGAAAATTCATTTTTTACTTCTCTTCGGCGAAAACTCTGTGATAAACGGCTTTTTAAGCGATTAGGCAATAATAGTAATAATTTATTAACATAATTGTTTAACTACTGTCCGACTACGGAAGCAAGGTCCCTGGAAGCTGTTACGCATGCGCGAGAAGAGCTAGTCTACTTAGAAAATAGGGGAAAACGTCATATTTTCGGATGTGTTTGTTTATGAAATACGGAATGTATTTCAGACTGCTTTTTGTCCGCAATTTTAAAGTTATTTTTTAAAACTTTATTATTGATCAAATATGTGAATAATAATTTCAAAATAATAAAAAGAAAGAAGCAAATCTATTTAAAAATTAGGAGTGTTATAGGAGTGGATATTTTCGGATTACATCAAAATCAAAATTATCTAAAGCTACGTTTTCGGTGGTTCTTTTTTTCTGACATTTCCTCGGAGATTCAAATTTTGGAGTTTCTTCACCCTTTGCTTCTCTGCGTATTCTTTTTACTCTGGACATTGATATCCCGGTCATTTCACTAGCTCTCTTTAGAGATTGCGAAAGTGGAACAATAACATTTCCTTCTGGTGCTTCTTTCTCACACAATTTAATTACATTGTGTATTATACGTTTACAATCACTACGGAACGGCTTATTCCGAGCAGTTGTGTTGGGTAAAGGATCCAGTAATTTTAATATAATAATCAAAATAACAGACGAGGTAAAAGCAAGCAAGCGCAGTTAGTAACCGATTCTAAAGAATGTCGAGAGAATACGAGACTTTTCCCCCTCCTTCCTCAGCAGCCTTACCTACAGCGTTAATAGAATCGTCTTGGCACTATGCCAACCGTGGTTCTTGGTACTGTGGGTCAGACAGTAAGACCATCTACTGTCCTTAACTGAGAAATTTCTCTCTACTTCGGATTTGCTCCGAATTTCACCTGGACAGTTTGTCCGTACCGGAGTAGAACCTAAAAGTCTAACTGTAAAAATCAACCATCAAGTTTTGTGGCACAATTTAGTAGATTTAAGAACGTCTCTTGAGTACTGAAGCCAGGGGTATTTTGGTTTAAAAAAATAGAAAGCATTTTGACTAATGAGAATGGTGAAAGTGATCAGGAGATCAATATTATACTGAAGAGAGCAGTAGAAAACAGTTTAAACAAAATGACTCTACACATGACGACATCCAAAGCAACAAACGAAGTCTACCAGTACATCAGTTTTGCCAACTTGGGGTTTCTCCCCCTAAATTTGGGGGTAAATTAGATGGAAAGGGGTGTTTTTAGGGGCCACATTTTCTTAGGGGCATTTTGTGGGGGAACATTTTTTAATATTTTGTACAATCGAGGCGCGTTTTTTTTTATTAGATTATAAGTTCCATACATATGTCAAATGTAAATAAACCTTCATTTCATCATGGAAGTGTGTATTTTCTATTTATTTCAATTTATCTCTCAAACAGGATGCCTATTTGGAACCAGAATTTTTTTTAGGGAGGTGTAGGGGGATCTCAAGTTGGTGTTAGGGGGAAACGGGTGAATTTCGAGATGGCGCTAGGGGGAAGTGCTTCGTAGAGGTTGGCAACACTGCAGTACATTGGCAGATTGTTTTGTCCATCTGTAGCCGCGACCACGCCCACATCATATTTGAACACAAATTTATTATTGGAAAGATTCTCTAAACTATCATTTTTTAAAGAAATACCCCGGGATGAGCTCATCAGCGGATAAAACCATTTTCACAAACAACTACTTATAGTAGTCAACCAAGAGACTCCTGCTGATGTTAGGCAAATTTTAATTGCAACGAAATGCTGCTACCTTAATTTTGCAAAGGCAGCTATACAAAATCTCTGTAGTCCCGTTAACAGCGCAGATGCTGAGAGATATTTTAGTATGTACAGCATAGTAATTAATGACACAAGGCAAGCACTTAAGGAAAGAATGTGAGAACTAATACAATGTTAGCTTATAACTAAGAATTTTGATACTTACCTATCCAAATAAGTAAAATTGTAATTTTTTTAATTTATGCGAAATTTTTAAATTTATATATATTTTTTGCGAATAAATGCGAAATTTTATAGAATGTATACATTTTTTTGTGAAATCTCGATATTTTTATGCGAAATTTACGTACCCCTAGCTATGATATTTACGAATATAATTGTATTTTATGATTTTTTCGTCACAAATAGAAAAGTATTGTACAACTGTATTCCTATATATTTCATATATCATAATTTTGTAAAGCATTAAAGAAATATAAATTTCAAACACAAATTAAATTATCTTTGTAAAAATTTTAAAATTTCAAGTTTGTGAAAATTTATCTTTAAGGTAAAATCATATTTCATTTTTACCAGCTTCACTTAATTTAACTGAAATCTCAATATATGATGCTGGTTTTACGTATGTTAATCTTCTTTCTTACGGTTGTCAAATTAAATACTTTCTTCTCTTTAAATTTTTGAAAACTATACTTTCAAAGATTTCATTTTTAAAATTCTTATATTACTGTTATGATCACATTTCCGCAAATAAAAAAATCAACTGATTAACATAATATAAGAGAGAAAATTAGTTTTTTATATTTTTTTAAATCACATGTATATGTGTTAGGAATAGAAGTTTTCAGCAGTTCGTTTCACAAATAATGCGAAATTCGTGAACGATACATATTAAAGCAAAGTTGTTCATAGGACACAATTACAGTTACACTTCCGAGGAAGTGGCATTTATATCTTGATAAATGGCTTATCAAAATTTTAGTTTTTTCTGAAAGTCCGTCATTGAAGTAGTAAAGATACAATACATTTTGTGCCAACATATTGGGTATTCAGCTTTGACAAAATGGTGTGTTTGAATTTTCTTCTTAAGCATATTTATGTAAATGGAGTTATCTACATTTTTAAGGGCACCTTTACTTTCAGGACGATGATCAGAAACACTGTTTTTTTTTCTTTGCTGGCAATAGCTATTTCTTTATAGACCCATCCCTCGAATTTCGCGATGCTCGATTTACGCGGTTTCAGTTTAACGCAGTTTAATTATTATTTTTTTTAATTTTCCATACAGGAATTTCACGTTAACAATACTTTACAATACTGCATGCATAAATTTATAGCTGGATGTTGGATTTTGATTTTCTATTTTTGCGTTTTTCTACTGAAGTTTAATTAACTCTTACGATTGTCAACAGATGGCGATACTTCTCAAGTTTTGCCATCGCTACTCCCCCTTCGCGCGAAGTAACTCAGTATTCATGTAGTCTTGTAGGGAGGAGAGACGTGACACTTCGCTGTTTTGTACGCGACACAGAGCTTCTATATGTATTGTATTATACCTCATTCAACTTGGATACTGTGAGAGCACATATCGTGCCAATTTTCTTTTTCAGTGTATCTGCAAATTTCGAATGATAGACATGCTGATATTCTTTCTTCTGCGTTTGTAACTAATATTGCCTCGTACTCAGCTAATTTTCACATATCAATAAATTCAGCTCTACAACAAGCTTTTGATTATTTGAAAATCATCAAACTGTTGAGGTTTTACATTCTTCGTGTTCAGAATACAGTCATAGATAAATCCAGCGACTTTCTGAGCTATCATTGAATCTTTTATCCAATATTTGCTGTGTGGTTCAGTTATTTTATACCAGTAAGACTTCTGCTTGACTTTAAGTGAATTGAACTTGCACAGTACGTATGGGATGATTTCATCTCCATCAGCATTCTATTTTCCCCACGGTTTGTTTAAATAAACTGTAATTATAATATTTGTAAATAAATTTTGTAATTATGTTGTTTAATCATTTCTTAATCTTCAATTACACTTTTTTCTGGACTATATGTTGCCATTTTTTATATATCCTATGCACTTTTCTACCAGTTTTTGGGGAGTTCGTTACCTATCTCCCAGTTTTATATGATTTCCTTAGATTCAATTTACGCGGTTTCGCTTTCACACGGAACGTATCTCCCAAGTAAATTTGGTGATGGGTGTATGTCCTACACTCACAACAAACATCCTTTGCTATACCATTCTTTGAATACTGTTGATCTATAGAAAACACTTTTATCTATAGAAAATACTTGAAAACATGACTATCCGGTAAATCACTAATTCCCCATGGTATTTTCTCAATGTTGGCATTTATAGGGAGATAAATCTTCCCACTATTCAAAATTATTTTCAAAGTCTCGCTATTAACTTTCATAAAAATTTACCAAATGATCTTATAAAAAATATTGTCCATTACGACCCCTGATGACCCAGCTAACAAGAAACGGCCCTGTGCCATTCTTGCTCGTAAATTTTAATTGTTTGTCCCGTTCATTGTTCGGCATCTCGATTTCTGATTCATTCCTGAAACCACTCCAGGATCTGATCAGTTTCACTTCCCCAACTTTCCTCTTTATTTCTAGTCATTTTCCTTTGGTTCACGTGACAAAGTACTCGTACAGTCAATAAATTCGGGGACTTTATTTACTACAACAGCGAATACACTTACAAAGTCTTCTGAACACAATCACCTTCAAAATAATGTCCTTCCGCAACTAAACACTTCTGCCAGCGTTGATACAGCTTCTGGAAACAGTCCTGGAAACCGTTGCGTGAGAGCTGTCGTAAAGCGGTTGTCGCTGTTGCCGTCACTTCTTCGGCATTTGCAAACCGCTTGCCCTTGATGCGATCTTTCAGTTTCGGGAACAGGTAGAAATCGCATGGGGCGAGGTCTGGGGAATACGGGGGATGTGGCAGAACTGTGATGCCGTGTTTAGCAAGGGCTTGTTGCACCATCATGGATCGGTGCGCCGGGACATTGTCATGCAACAACATCCACATGTTGGATTTCCAAACATGTGGACGTTTACCACGGATTGCTTCCCGGAAACAACGAAGAACCTGTACATACCATTTGTTGACGATGTTACCTTATGTTTGGCGCAGCTTGTGCTTTCAGGACCTTGAGCCAATAAACTTCAACCAACCAAACAACCACTGCTCCTACCCGTTGGATGTTCGCCTCCGTTTGTGGGGACACTGGCCACCCAGGTCACGGATCATCTCAAACAGCGTCTCTCCCATTTTTAAACAAGCTGTACCATTTGAAAACTTTCCATCTGCTTATAGCTTCGTCTCGATACGCTTTTTGCAGTAACCGTAATGTTTCTGCAGTGGTTTTTCCTAATTTGTAGCAGAATTTAATGTTGGAACGTTGCTCCAAAAAGGACATTTTGCTACATCGACATCATAGGCTGACAGTCTGCAGTCAAATGGTGAGCTACGCGCTTTAGCAGTTGTACAAAGCGTCATGTGACGTCTCACGTGTACGCAGATAACCAGACTTGCATGCCACATCGTTATTTCGGTTCCCCCACACACCGGGCATGAGGGGGGAGGGTAGTCCCCGAACTTATTGACTGAACTGGTATATGCTTGGAGCTTCGCTCCGTCTTAATTATTTTCCTCGTGTTTTACTTTGACTTGAATAATCGAAGCTTTTTTGTTTCCCCCTCTTCCTACCTTTCCTCCCTACTTTCGTTTTTTCTTATCACTAAAGTTTATGCATTTCTATATCATCCTACAGTGGAAGGCCTGGCCCATGTACTGTAGTTCCCACTACACTTCCTGTAGGTTCCTGAAAACACTTAAAGTTAAAAAAAATTAAACTATCTCTGAATTATTAATTACTCTTCCTTGTAGAATGGATAATATTTTATATGGCACAAAACAAATTTCGGTGTATGGAATGACAAAGTGACTGAAAGCTGTTGTTGAGAACCATAAAAAGATATTACTAATAAATTATCAAAATATATATCTTTTATATTATCATTATTATAAATAAACTAATATACTTAATGTTACATTAATGTATACATAAAAAATTGTAGCAATGTAAATAAATTTTATGATAATTAATGACATATTATTCCTTAAAATATTAAAAAAATTGTTAATATAATTTTAAAACATTAATTGTAATATTCCCTCAGCAATATTTCTAACGATCTTATCACTTCTGTTTGTTGTTTAGGTAAGTGCAAAACGTCAACCTTCTTAAAAAATATATAGTTGTGAAATTTTAATATGCATTTTTTATGAAATATGCCATTCATGACAATATGGCTTTTATTTTTGAACAGAATATTTTCTTCTAACTTTATTAAACGATTTTTGTGAATCATTTTAAGCTGAATTATTAAATCTCCTAGCCGTTAGAGTGTGACATTTGCTGTAAAATTCAAGTTTTTGCGGCTTCTCAGGCGTTAAGTTAAAAGATACAGCGTTACTAAAACGTCAGTAGATGTCCAACGTTCGTTGACACAACGGTTTGTTAGCTTTGGACGTGGGAGAGATGAAGTGTCGAATTTGTAGCTAACTCTATTCACTTGGTCCATATGCGTATTAATATTACAAGGAAAATAAACTTGCATTTTGTGCCAGTGTATATCAATTTCTGAATAAAGCGGGGAGAAAATTGTATGGTTAATATATTAATTAATTAATGCAATATGGAGTTATACCGCCTGATGGGGAAATGTCAACAACACTTTTTCAGGGTTCGAAACCTTTAGGGTGATACAAAAGATAAAATTATATATATAATAGCCGTTGTCTCTGTATAACACTTCCGGGGTGTACTCATCTTTCAATTGAAGCCCGCAGTAAACAAACAGCCGGTTAGGCTTAATTTCAATTTCAGATGTGGATCCGAATTTTTTTTCTTACCTAAAAACTAATATCTTCTCCATCAAATGACGTTTGTTCAGCCAATTTTTCTATTAATCATTCAGAACTAAAACAATTGGATGCTTTTAGCTGCATATTTAACAGTTTTTAAAAATCTGTTTACTTTTGCGATGCATTCTGAAAGTAAACAAACTTGAATGTGAATGAATCAAGTAGCTCAAGTATTCATATCGCGTGGTGTGCTGCAAAAAAATGGATGGCAGTCTACTACTCCAATAGCATGAAAAACTAAATAAATAAAAAATAATGAAAGCGTTTGCTTTTACAAGGTGTGGATTAAATGCAACATTGTTAGATAATTCGGGATATTTTTTAACTTTCATATACTTTTTTCCATTATGACGTCATTATTAGTATTATGACGTCAAAATGACGGGTTGTATGGCAGTCTACTACTCCAATCACATGAAAAACTAAATAAATAAAAAATAATGAAAGCTTTTGCTTTTACAAGGTGTGGATTAAATGCAATATTGTTAGATAATTCGGGATATTTTTTAACTTTCATATACTTTTTCCATTATGACGTCATTATTAGTATTATGACGTCAAAATGACGGGTTACCTTCTAGTATTGAATAAAAAGGCTCATCTTTATTTTCTTTGATTAAAACATGCCGCATTGGATTTAAAATAAAACAGCATAAACCTCAGGTTTCTACGATGGTGACCTTGTCGAGTTAACATATTTTATGACTTATTGCCTTTGCGTGCATTTGTTCTTTAAGTCTAATTAAGCAAGAACTAAATCTCTCCCGATTTTACATCTAAAAGTTCATCTAGACCTAACTCGGTGAAATTTTGATAAGTTTTTTAAAAATTATTATTTTCAGTAAACCGTCTTCAGATTTTTTTTATTTAGAGTAAAAATTCTAAAACAAAAACGCTAGTACTGTGGAAAATAAAAATGATATTAATATCTTATAAAAGGAGTTTTGGTTCTTTAAAATGTCTGAAATATTTATAAGTGAAGCTTTTATATATCCTGGAAGATAACTTACTCGTATTTTAAAACCTTTCCTACGCGCAAAAGTTTTTTCACTTTATTTCCTGGCTGTGAGCTTTTTGGTAATAAAAGATAAATAATGGTGTCCTGGTAAGATTGCAGATAACCGGTTAAATCCAATTCTGACAGCGAACGTTGAGGAGCGATGTTAGAATGAGACCAAGCTGATTTCCTGATAGTTCGCTTAAGTTTCATGTACACTGCTGTGTTCATTTTAATCAATTTCAAAACAAGATAATTGCAAGAATCTCAGAGAATGCGACGTTTATACACCAATGTGTGGCCGCACGTTGACATACACGCTAAATGTAGAAATTTTATTTTTTAGTTTTTCTGCAACTACTTTAACATACAGGGGAATTTTAGTCAAAATATTTCCTTTTGGTTGGACGTACAGTGGTAATATTTTTCTCATTCTGTAATATTTTATACACAGAAAAATTACCGTATCCAAAGTCTAACGAGAACAAAAATCAAATGTTGATGTATTTTCCCGGTACTTTAGGATTATTCCGTCGACCTGTCAATGCTCGCGAAAATACGCAAATCCTTTGGCGCCATCATAATGAAAAGCAATTTCCAAAATAAACATTCTAAACACATTAAATTTATTATTAATACAATAATATTATTAAACCACATTATTAATAAAAAGAATCGAAACAAAGTAAAAACCTCTATTTTTTTATAATTACACATTGAGTTATTCTTGAATCTAACCATATATATTCCCAACAAACACAGAGGCATCGGGCCGGGGCCGGATGATTCCGGCCAGCCGATTTCTCCATTGCCGGGCCGGCGCATTAGGTCAGTATCGGATCCGTCACGGGCTTGTCCTCTCGCCCGCGACTTCCCCGTCGAGTACTGGGCCGCTTCCGGTAACAATGAAGCTATCGTACATCCGACTGCTTACCTTGATTGAACCGCAAACTTCCCGTCGATGTGGACATACAGCCGCACCATTGCCGGAGGCTGACGGGCCGGTTACGGGAGCAATAATTCGTGTCGACAGGCCGTCAAATACCCATCTCGAAACCATCAAAGCGCCGTCGATCAGGGTTACTTTCCAGTGCTGGGCCATAATTGGAATTCCGACAGATTTTCTAAGTTTTTCTTAGACCCCTTCCTTTCACATGCTTTTTATTTTTATTAATGAGATTGTTTATGATAACAGTACTTAACAGTGTTTATGATAACATTTGATGTACATCAGATGATGTATATCTGATATATATCTGTAGATATCAGATGTTATATATATAATACTTGATATATATAACATCTGATATCTACCCTTACACTTTATTTATTTTTTTTTTCTGGCTCTCCATGTATAACTAGTATTAATATTTTTAACTTTTCTCTTTTTCTCGTGTATTTTCAGGTAATAGAAAATATTAATCTCTGCTAAAACCTAAAATTTTTGTTCAGAATAATCCCTTAAAATTATATTTTGTACATGTTATTTTAAGTAAAGTTCGTAAATGTTCTCGAGATAAGAAAATTATAATATTTTCCATAGAGGAAATTTATTTCATTCTTCTCAAAGTTAAAAGTGAGGTGTATTATATATTTGAAAACCAGGAATTACCCGATTATACAACTTTAATTGTTATAATTTATTTGAAAATGATTTAAAATTAAAATTGAAAGTAGTTCAATGTTTTATAAATTTTGTTCAGTACTTTTTTAGTAGTTGACAAGTGAAAAAATTTCATAGTTTTGCATATCAAAGAATGGTTCATTGTTAAAGCTTAGCTGTTCAAGAAATATTTTGTTTTGAGACATCTTCAAATACGTCTTGATAAGTTTATTCTTTGGTGATAAAAATAATAATATTCTGTCATCCTACAGTCTTATATTGCTGAATACGATAAGACTGAAAAAAGGACTGAACAAAATTTATAAAACATTGAACTACATTCAATTTTAATTTTAAATCATTTTCAAATAAATTATATAAATTAAGATTATATAATCGGGTAATTCGTGATTTTCAAATATATATTACACCTCACTTTTAACTTTGAGAAGAATGAAATAAATTTCCTCTATAGAAAATATTATAATTTTCTTTTCTCGAGAAAATTTACGAAGTTTACTTAAAATAACAAGTAAAAAATATAAACATACCTCTCGGTCAATGTCCAATGACGGTATATTAAAAAATATGCTGGAAATAAAGAAAATCCCACACAGTCGAGCATCGGAGAGAAATGTTCAACCATGTAGAGAACTGCAGACATTAACTGTGTCGGAATATAATTGGCATAAATAGCGTGCGCCATAGGTTTCGCCAAAACAACATCGCCAATTTTTATACGTCCTATATAAAGATTGGCGACTGCCCGAAGAGCATTCCCGTCTATTTTTAGAATTACCACCCCCACCCCCCCCAAACCACACACACACACACATACTCTTTCTGAGAAAACGGTCCTTCTGCTACTTGCACCTGCAAATGTCCACGGAGGGACATTTGCAGAACAAAGGAATGTCACCACCCCAAGCAAGGCACAGCACACAGCTGGAAAGTCGAGAGGGGGAGGAGGGGGGGGGGGGGGGCGGATGCGCGGTTAAAAAAAACTTAAAACTAATTTATTAGTAAAATAATGAATATAAAAATATTATCATTATGCTAGATAACTACTTAGAGTTAAAAATGAATTTTACAAGTATAACTGGAAATAAACAAAACTACATTGGTTTTAAAAACGGTACTCCACGTAGCAACCAGTTGGGAAATACATTTTTCGTTTTTGTTTTAACACGTTTTAACCCATCAAATAGCGTCGGTTAGGGCGGTTTTTGTCAGGTTGCTGGAAAATACTATTTTATGCCCTGAGCCTATAAATCACGGCCCGGGATAATTTGCACTATATTAATTTTGAACGTGTCCACCTCAACAACTGAAAAACAAAGCTTTTTGTCTCTAATTTTTGTGCTGGATTTTGTGATTGCTGACCAATAAAAATATTTCACAGGTAAGGAAACTTGATGATATTTTTTCATTAAAATATCAGAGCACCTCACTAGAATCAGCAGAAATCCATCAAATATGCCTCATTATTTACAGTGGCTCCCAAAAGTGTTCGTACACTTACGATTTTCAATGAAATAGGGGTCTATCCATTAATTAAAATGAATATTTCAGAATGCGTATTTAACAATAAGATGTATAATCTATTCTTAACAAAACTACATGAAATATTTTAAAAACATAGTAAAACTTTATTTTTAAGAAACCAGTAATCAAAAAGTAACAAAAACTTTATCCCACAACAGTCATCGAACACTTGTAAAAAAATCTCTACTTATAAGAAAATATTCTAATTTTTCGTTAAATTAATATTTAGTAGGATATCCTTTAGCATCAACAACAGCTTTTAAACGTCTGGGAATAGATTGCACTAGTTCTTTTGTAATTTCTGCATCAATGTTCATCCATTCTTCCATCATAATTGTTTTTAGTTCGCTTTTTCTTTTAAAAATGTCGTGTTTTCGTACTCGAACCTCCAGTTCTCTCCAAAAATGTTCTATTGAGTTTAAATCTGGCGATTGAGGTGGTGTTTTCAAAACTTGTGGACAATTATAGAGACACCAGAGGCAAACGTTGAGAGCCGTGGGCTTAGGATCGTTATCTTGATTAAAAAAAATTAAAAATTTAAAATCCCAAATTTTAGGCTGATAATTTTAAATTGTCTCTTAAAATATTTATATAAACAGCAAGATTCATTATGCCATCAATAAATACCAAATTACTTAGTCCTGATGTTGACATGCACTCCCACACAAGGACACCTCCACCGCCATGCTTAACTGTTTCTACTAAGTTCTTAGGATTAAGTTCCTCATTTTTTCTTCTCCATACAATTATACGCCCATCGGAACCAAAAATGATAAACTTGCTTTCATCGGCAAATAAGACATTATTCCAATAGGTTTGGGGCTTATTAATCATTGATAGTGCGAAGGAAAACCCGAGCTTTCTGTTTTTCTCACTCACAAAAAAAATTCTACGGGCAGAACGCCCATATAATCCAGCTGCTCTGAGAACTCGTCGAACAGTTTCAGGTGAAATTGAAGTAGAAAATGTTTCATTAAATTCTGCAGAAAGTTTTACAGCACTCAAACGTAGATTTTTCACAAATTTTCTAATTAAAAATCTCTCATCACGTTTTGTTAACTTTGCCGGACGACCTTTTCTTATCTTGATTTTGATCGGATTTTCTTCTTTAAAGCGTTTTATCACATACTGCACAGTATAATGGGATAAATTAAGTAATTTAGCAACACACCGAACTGATTTACCACAACTATGATGAAAAATAATCAATTTTCGATCAATGCTGTTTGTTGTTTCTTTGCAAGCCATTTTAAAATAATAAATAGAATATTACGGAATAGGCAAGCAAAAATTAAAGCCAATTGATATTTTAAATGCCACCACAATTCAAAAATAAAAATAAAGCGCCAGGCGATAATTTTAGTTATGAATTTATCCGAAAATATTTCTGTGTACGATGACTTTTGTGAGATAGTTTTTGTTACTTTTTGATTATTGGTGTTTTAAAAATAAAGTTTTACTATGTTTTCAAAATATTTCATATAGTTTTGTTAAGAATAGATTATAAATCTTATTATTAAATGCCCATTATGTAATATTCATTTTAATTAATGGATAGATCCCTATTTCACTGAAAATCGTAAGTGTACGAACACATTTTGGAGCCACTGTAGGTGTTCATATTCAAAATGAACTATTTCCCTTTTGGAACAAAAAATAAGACATGAAATAATATCACTCTTAAAATTTTGTAAATATTATTCTACTATTTTAGATTCCACCCCTGATCTAAGCAACCAAGACCGACTTACTCTTGTAGTAAGATTTGTTCTATTAAGTAATAAATCAAAGCAAATGGAAATTAGGGAGCATTTTTGGGGGATTTATTTCAATATCAGATTTCCTTGAAACAGATAAATCAAATAGGTCTACAAAATGTAAATATGTGGAAAGTATGTTACATGATCCATTTAAAAATGAAAAATATATTATAGCTGAAGATTTATGCAATGAAACTGACAACATTGCCCTCTATATTTCTCTTGAAATGAACGCGTTAAATGTGATTCAATACCTATTTACAAACAACCTCATCTATCTGTGTCCAAATTTAGTGATTACCATACAAATTTTATTAACATTGCCTGTGACTGTGGCTAGCGGGGAAAGAAGCTTTTCAAAACTTAAAATAATAAAAAATTATTTGAGGTCTACAATGGGACAAGAAAGGCTTTCAGACTTATCTATTATTAGCATCGAAAAGGACATTTCGGAAGATATAGATGATCAGATATTATAACAGAATTTGCATTAAAAAAAGCAAGGAAAGCAAAGATTATCTTTTTGACTGACTTATTAAGTATATGTATTAATAGATATGTGTTGTATGTATTTAATATAACGTATTCATTTAGTTGTTATATCAATACATTAATAATTATTATGTTAGGTTATAAAATTAAAAAATAAACTGAATTTATAATATTTTCTGTAATTTGTTGTTTCATTTAAGGTAAAAATATTCCAGAGAAATTTCAATTAATCCATACGGTATGAGAGGGGGGGGGGAATTATTCTCGCACACGTATGGCAGCTACCCTAGAAACTGCCCTGTATTTACTAGCACATTAAAAGCTACTAAATTACTGTCAACATTTACATACATACAAACACACACTTTCTAATTTTATCTCTGATGAGATGGAGTTTGTTTTTATGAAGCATATTCGAAAAATATAAATACAGTTCATATCAATGGGTGTTAAAACTTATAAAGTATTTGTACCTACATTTACATATACGTTGGTCTGCTATATGAAATTTATTTTCAGTCATCAATTATTTTTATTTCATTTCCTAGATTCATTCTTTATTGTTCTATACATCACTAGCTATAAAGTATGCGAATAAATACTGTAAAAATGACGAATAAAATTCAATGTACCTCAATATTTTAATAACAATATTATGACTGTATAGAGGTTTAAAAATGTATGATATGTTTTTAGTGTTTAATCTGTTAAACATTTATTGAAATGCATTCGGACGCAATTTCATTTAAAAGAGAACTGTCACTCGAAGTATTTTACTTTATGCTATGAATATATCTATCTTCTGATAAATAAAAACGGTCATGTTATTCATTACAAAATCAAAATACTTACCCCCCCCCCCCCCGCGAAAAAAAAGTGCCGAAAATAAGCTAAAATGGTCATGTTTCTATAAAAAAATGGCTCCAATTCCTGCGTCACGAAATATTTAAATCATGAAATAATTATCAACACCATCACCGAAAAATTTGAAGTCCAAATAAGTGTAACCCAGCGGTCTACCAAAAAACGAAATGTAGCGCCTAACGAAATTGATATTGGCCCAATGCAACTGGTGGTAGGGTTGCCAAGTAAATCGCAGAGAACCTGAGTATGAAATGAAGCGCCAGATAGATACCCGCTTTGGCATCCAAGAGAGTCTGCCGAAAAGTCCGTCTTAATCAAAATGAAAAACAAATTTAGGCAGGTACTACTCTTTACTCTCTTGTGCATAAACTCTTGATCGAAAAAATTATCCATTTGTAAGTGGATGTTTATTTCATTTCTATATAAAAGCCAAAAATAAATTAATATAATCTAACAATAGTTGATGTCTGTCAAAACACGACGGCTAGATAGTAAATGAATGTACTAATACACAAATTATATTCAACACATCATTGTCAAATGTTGAAAATCATAATAATGCGCAGAAACAAATTGTGATTAAGCGGCTTCGCGCTTAGTGAGTATCTAAAGACAGATTTAAAAATGTCACTGAGCATGTGCAGAAAGCAATTTTTTTTAAATTGTAAATTATCGCTAATTAAACAGCATGAAATAAACAATTTCCATGAGGTTTACTGTTGTATTTCACAAATATAATTATCATAAAAATAAATAAGGCAGAGATAGAGACTTCTCGGAATAAACGTGTTTACCATTAAAACATGTCACTGAGCGTGCGCGGAAACAGTGAGTTTCTAAAGACAGATTTAAACATGCCACTGAGCATGCGTAAAAATCAATTGTAAATTATCGCTAATTAATGGAAATTGCTGTCACAAAAACCAAATTTAACAAATCTACAGATTACAATCTTTCGTTTAAGACCAAAATGAAGTAAATTGATGCAGTAGTTTTCTCTCACGGACTGCCCAAAAAGTCGGCTTAGCAAATTAAATATATAGATGATATATATTATGCATATATCACATAGTATAACCGAAAGATTATATTATGTCAGCCGTATACTTCTGATATAATTCAATCTTTTCATACAAGGAAAATTATGTGAATTTTTCGTGCAAAAGAAGTTGAGAAAGTTCACAAAAGTGAAATAAATATTTATGAAAAGTCTGTTTAGTCTAATCTTCGCCTTCCCTTTCAAATCCATAATTCTGATGCAGATTTCTGTTACTTGTGGTTACGAATCGGACTATCGATTCCGGGACGTTACAGGGAGAGCGGTTTCGGGTAGATTCCTATCCAATCATCACCGGCCCTCAAACGGGTACACGCTACGGGATTCCGCGTCGGAGATTCGTAAATCACCCGGCAACGGTACGGATCATTTTCCCCGAGCCTATCGTTCTACCGGCGCCTCCAGAACCGGCCCGTCAAGTTGCCGT
>OU015502.1:124534386-124614386 GCA_907164885.2 Dolomedes plantarius
GGTTATAAGAATCAACCGTTTATAATAATCAATATCGCGAAAACAAAAACAAATGTATTATTTGAATGTTAAAACTTTCGCTTTAAAGAATCAATCCACCAGTTTTAAAAATCAGTTTACACTCTTCGCTTTCCTTTCATTTTTCCAAAAAAAAACCACTTAAACCCTCAAAAGGCACGAAGTTCTTTCTTTCTTTTTTAAAGAAAGATTGATAAGATGGAATGGAATATAGTCATAAAATTCATCCCTTCTTTGTTAGACATAACATAATAGTTTCCCCTTAAACGCTTTAGCACAACACTATTCTATTAGCTTGACCCGGGGGCATCTTTACCCGTCCGGGTCCGATTTTACTTTTCTTCACTGACAAACAAAAATAGGGATTCTTTTTTTAACACCTCCCACATCCTGGTTGCGGCTTCCTGGACCCTGAAACACATAAATTTTCGGCGAAGTGTCCACTATCACTTAGGCAAACGTGACATTCAGCACATTATCAAACCGTGAAACGTAAGCTAGAAGGTGAATCTTCGTCTGAGACTATCATTATTCAAAGAGGAATAAACAGCCTCCTGAAAACTTCATTACGTCAAACTACAATAGAAAACTTTTTCTTGCTCCCTTCCTGTAGTTGAAATGTTAATACTGTTAAGCAGGTATGTTGTAACAAATATTGGATTTTTTTCTTCTCTTACTATAATCACGTGTATCTACTTACAGGTCTAAAAGTTAAGTTGTGTTTTTAAAATTATAAAAAATAATTTTAATAAAAGATAATTAACGTAAATTAAAGAGTATTTTATGGTAAATTATCTAATATATGTATATATAGGTGTGTGTGTGCCTGTCCAAAAACCTAAATTTCGGCTATAAGAATCAACCGTTTATAAGAATCAAAAACAGTAATAACGAACGTGATTCTTATAAGCGGAAAATCACTGTATTTCAATTCATAAAACTGAATGTTGTACCATATTCCTAATGGTACTAAGACGCAAAATAAAATCTGAGGGATGCCCTTCCTGAGAGATATTCTTCCTCAGTTTGCAAGAAAATCATTCTTGATTGAGTAAAGGATTAATTGAATTTTATTTCCAAACTCTTGACCGTAGATTATTCGCTCAAATTTTCTTCTTCTGATACCCTGGATCTCCTTTTAGTGGATCTCTGCTGTAACGTCGTCGTGCTCTTTCCTGGAAAAGACCACCCAAACCCAAGCGCTTCCTTTCTTGAAAGGCCTGCTTCCTAGAAAACTGAAAGGGTTCGCATTGTTTAATTATCAACGGTCGCCTCGCTTCTTTTTTCTGCGAGACACCGCTGAAAAAACTGGTAAAACTGTACTGAAAGTCTGGTAATGCTATTCCGTGGGGGAGCAAAGAATGACTCCGGCTAGTTGACGGTCGTCCCCTGGGTCTGCGGAGAATCGAGCCGACTGATCGGCGCTCCCACCCCCACAGGTGAAGTCGACTCCCTTATGGACTGAAAGTTCGCCCCGCTGACCGTTCGCCGAGCGTGGGAGGCGCAAGAATGTTTCTCCCGCCGGACGAACAGATAAGTAGGGGCGCCTAACGAGACCCCTGCAGATTGTTTCCATCTTGCTCACCTACTTATGTGCTGTCATAGCGCAGTGCTATTGAGCTGACCTGGTAAACCCAACGTTGTGGGTTCGGTCCTAGGTGGTGTCGCTTCTTCAAAATTTCAATATCTTGATATTTTTTGTTTCCCCCCGCGGAATTCTTCAATCATCTCATTACGAATTGTATGACCCTGCACAGGGTCTTTTTATTCTTTTTAGCAAACTTAACATCTTGTTTGCTGAGGGCCACCTTTTCCTTAAATTAATCTAGGTCTGAAATTTTTTAATTTTTTCGACTGAAAGCATGCCCTGGACTATTCTGATACCGTGGACTAATCCAGGGTATCAGAAGAAGAAAATTCGAGAGAATAATCTACGGACAAGAGTTTGGAAATAAAATTCAATTAATCCTTTACTCAATCAAGAATCCTTTTCTTGCAAACTGAGGAAGAATATCTTTCAGAAAGGGCATCCCTCAGATTTTATTTTATGGTCTTAGTACCATTAGGAATATGGTACAACATTCAGTTTTATGAATTGAAATATATGTAAATCAGTAGTAGTAACAAAACTAAACAAAAAAAATCCCATTGAAGAAATGCTGATGGCTATCTTGCGAATACAGAAGGTTGTTCGCACTTTATGGAAACGGTTTTGTGATTTGTTTTTGGCGTTTGCATTTTGAGATAAATATTTGGCAACTTCAGAATAATCGTCTGCTATGGCTTTGCTTTGATTGGAATGTAAAAAAAAAAGATTTATTTTGAAAATGGTTCCTAAAATTGATAGATGGCTCGAAGGTTACGTTATAAATTACGTTATTACGTTATTTTAATTTTTTCTTAAATTAATCTAGGTCTAGAATTCCTTAAATTAATCTAGTTAACTATTCTCCTCTTACTATCTTTAAATTATTTAATTTTGCTACTTAATCTTAATTTTGCTTATCTTAATATTATTTAATTTTTATTTTTTTCTTATCCTTCAATTACTTGAAGGTTCTAAATTAATTTTATTATTGAAGTAACTGGTAACTTTAAACTTAATTTATCTTAATTATTTTAACTACTGAGCACATTAACATTGATTACAAATCCTCTTGCGACAGGAGATAAAGTCATCTGACCAAGGCACTCCACTCATCAAACTCAACTCTGCTCCCTGGCAGATGGTGTTGAGCCTCGGACAATCCCGCAGAGAGAAGTGCCGGTAGTGTGCTGCGCGGAGACGAGGTTAAAGCCAAGGGAGCGTCGAGAGCAGAGACCCCCAGAGAGACGAGAGTGAGTGTAAAGGGAGCTCAGCAGAATCCCAGGTGCTGACCGGGTTTTTTCCTCTCTCGCCTCCAAGTTTACGAGTCCTAGTGACTGTTAGAGAGAGATACCTCTCTGTTGAAAGACTGGGAGAGTCTTATGAAAGATTTTTTTTGTTCCTGTGACTATCTCTCATATGCAGACGCGGATAGTCTCTCTGCCTTTGTACATAATCTACAGTCGAACCCCGTTATAGCGAACCTGGTATATAACGAACTCCCGGATATAACGAACAAAAATTTTGGTCCCGCCGTTTTCCTATTGTAGTTAATGCTAATTTATTCTTTTATAGCGAACCTCCGAAATCTTAAGAATCGGCTATAACGAACATTTTTTTCAGTGGACAACTGAATGTTTTTTTAATTTTCAAACTTTTTAAGAATGTTGAAGATACAACGAATGTTAAAGAAGCAAAGAATGTTGCAGAACAAGATGATGAAGATTTACTTATCACGATGTGGATAGAAAAGCACAAAATTTCATCATTCTCAGATTGTGGCGTGCAATTGTTCGAAACATGTGATAATGAAATCATTACATGTGAAAATCTGACTGATGAAGATATGGTGGAAGAAATTAAGATGAATCATTCTGAAATCGAAGATTCTGCATCTGATGCTGATGAAGAGGAGCACATAAATGACGAAATCTCCACCATCATAGATGCTACAGCAGCGATGAGTGTAATTAGTAAGTTTTTGGCAACACAAACATTGGAAGAAAGAGTGTTGAAGTCATTTGATGTATTTTACAAAGAAATTCATAAAATGTTTTTGAAATCGGCATCACGTCGGCAGAAGATTACCGATTATATCTGTATCAAAACAGTGAGCAACTATTAAAGATAAAATCAATTTATTTCCATTTGTCTTCATTTTTAGTTAATTTAATTAGAATTGTGTTAGTTTAATGTAATCGATTTTAGTCAATTTAATTCATTAATGATCATTTTTAATAGATTTTATCATTCCTTCAAAAATCTTTATTGAATATACATACAACTAATGAGTTACACATTTTGTGAAATCTAACATTATTAGTAATGGTTCGGATATAGCGAACCACCGGATATAGCGAACAAAACTTTTGGTCCCTTGAAGTTCGTTATAACGGGGTTCGACTGTATATATATAAAAGAGTTCCGTAACTGACTCACTGACATACAACGCACACACCAAACCGCTGGAACTAAAGGACTGAAATTTTGCATGGCGATTCTTCTTATGGTGTAGGGGTGCACTCAGAAAGATTTTTGAAAAATTCTTCTTAGATTTTTTTAAATTAAACTTTTTAAGCTGTCTTTGTAACTTTTTTTTACGTTTGCATTTAAAATAATAATTTGAGGGTTATAAAATTTATATCACGAGAAAGATCATAAAAATCCCTTTAAAATGATATCTTTTCGACCCTTTACCTCGATTTTCTGATTTTTGGTGAATTTTTAAAGATTAATTTTTAGAATTTAATTTATTAAATGCCGATCACGTGATTTCATTCTCTGGTACTTTAAATAAATTTATCGTCACGTGCATAACAACTAAATAGACAAAAAAATATTTTTTTTCTTGCTAATGCGGCAGACGATTAAACATTATTTTGTCTATAAAAATATCCCTTACGATCTTTTTATAAATATATATATTTTTTTCTACATCAATTGTATATATTGATCGTCGTATTTATTATTATATATATATATATATTGGCACTAATTGCATGCATTTACCGTTGTATTTAATTTAAATGTACTCCGTAGCGAAGTGCGGGTTTTCAGCTAGTATATATATATATATATATATATATATATATATATATATATATATATATATATATATATATATATATATATATATATATATATATTTCCGTCTTCCTGAGTTCGTTAGGACTGAATAAAATCTCTTCAGAAAGTTCACACAAAATAAATTTATTATTTTGTAAATTCTTCAGATGCATACACAGATTCAAACATAAAGGACGTAACAACTGTGTTCTACACAGTAGAAAATTCTAAAAACACAAATCAAGATACCAAAATGTTCAATACAATACATTCCAATTGACGCAGTTTCAACACATTCAGTTCTCACTAGGAAATTGAACTGAGTTCCAATACCAATGTCAGGTACATTTATAGATTTCCAAAGCGCCCTCTATAGGTTAGTGACAGCTACATATTTCTAGAAGCTTCCAGAAAGGTTCTGTTGGCGAAATATTGCCAAATCTGGAGACCCGTCCTATATCTTAACTGCAAACTGTGCCCCGGTATGATTTGGAATTCCAGACAAACAAGGTCGTTTTTTTCCAGATACAGTTAGAGTTCGGTTTGCCGCGCTGTCTTTGGAAGCCTTAAGCTGGAAAAATTCAACCCAGTTGTAAAAAACATAAATGAAGTGGTATGCAACAAGGAACGCTACACTGAAACTGAGTAAATTAAAATTTAATAAAGCATTAAATTAAGTACTTCTGATTGTTGGTTATGCAGTTAATAAAATAATGTTCTTTAGCGTAGAAAAATAAACAGAGCTAAACATGTCGCCAAATCTGCCAGATATTTAAGTGGAATTTAAAATTTTTGTGTGTTAGTACAAATTGGACAGTGTTGCATAAAACATTTCTATTTTTCTATGCATCTTTAAAGGCAGTAATCATTTATGAATGGCCACGCTGTCAAAATATACGAAACAACAATCTTATTTATAGCCATAAATAAAGAGAAAATATTAAGCATTGTTCAGAGGATATCGTTTTTTCTCAGTGTTGTGTAAACTGCTCTTAGTATTGTTAATCATCAACAATGCTAATTATCATAAAGATTTTTACAACAGATCTGCTACGCAACACAGGTTTTTTACAGTCGCCATTTTAAACCTAATACTTATGTGTGAAGGTTTAAGCTCTTGAAAGCTTATTGTAATTGCTTTTATTTTAATTTGAGAATTCTTTGAAATTTTCTTATATCTCTTGACATCAAGATTTTTAATTGTTCTTTGTTGAAGTATCTATCATTGGACAAGTTCGTTCTTATCGTGTCTGCTGTGTTCTTGTTCGCTACGTCGGACGTCTACTGCATTTTGTTATCAGGCTTTTGTATTTACCAATTTTACGCTTTTATTGAAAAGAAAAAAATAAAGGGGAAAATGTCAAAAGAAGTTTGCCTGGCAGTTGAGGAAGAAGATGACGTTGATATTTATGAAACTGCCACTGAAAGCTCTATGGACGAATATGTTGATGCTAGACCTCCTAAACCTCCCCGAAAGCCTCCTAATTCTGCCCTGGTATTGCGTAAGGCTCCTAAACCTCCAAACCCGCTAATGGAAAGGTTTTTGAATGACTGCGACATCAAAACTACAACTGATGTACTTCGACTTAGTTTAAAGAAAAGAATACTGCGACTTTTGTGCAGTTGTTTCCGGCCTTCAGCAAAAGACTAACCAAACAAGCCTACATGGACAAAATTGTATGAAGGTTTTCCATCGATGAACTGAATTTCTAAAACAGCTTTTTTATTATGTGTAATCATTCACTGTCTCTCTATAGAACTTTAAATATCCGTACAATTTGGGATTTAAAATTTTTGCAACTCATCGCACACTGTCTTCAGTTTTTCCAACACTTTGTTGCCTGAAACTAGAAATCATCAGTTACTCATGCTTATTAGTGTTACTGAAGTCTGCTTTCTTCTTCCTCTTCTCCAAACCACCTAAATATCTGCTTCATGTCTTTCTCATCTTCACCAGAGCCGATACCATCTGGCTCGTATCATCCTCTTCACCAGAGCCGCTACCATCTGGCTCGTATCATCCTCTTCACCAGAGACGCTACTATCTTTGTCATATCATCCTCTTCACCAGAGTCGCTACCATCTGGCTCGTGTCATCCTCTTCACCAGAGCCGCTACCATCTGGCTCCTATCATCCTCCTCACCAGAGCCGCTACCATCTGGCTCGTATCATCCTCCTCACCAGAGCCGCTACCATCTGGCTCGTATCATCCTCTTCACCAGAGCCGCTACCATCTGACTCGGGTCATCCTCTTCACCAGAGCCGTTACTATCTGGCTCGTATCATCCTCTTCACCAGAGCCGCTACCATCTGGCTTGTATCTTCCTCTTCACCAGAGCCACTACCATCTGGCTTGTATCTTCCTCCTCATCAGTGCCGCTTTTATTTCTGAGCCAACAATATCAGGCTGGGAAATGTAT
This sequence comes from Dolomedes plantarius, assembly GCA_907164885.2. Taxonomy (NCBI): domain Eukaryota; kingdom Metazoa; phylum Arthropoda; class Arachnida; order Araneae; family Dolomedidae; genus Dolomedes; species Dolomedes plantarius. The sequence continues at coordinate 124,541,477 of OU015502.1, forward strand.
CCTTCAAACATCGTGCCTCCATTAAAAAAAAAGAAAAGTGAGAAACACGCCGGCCCACTGACATCGGGCCGTGCGGATGGTCTTGCTGTAAAGGGGAGTGTTCAACAGCCCGCCTCCAAGCGGTACTCTCCGGGCAACGTTTCTTCCTCGCAAGTGTAAGGAACGGCGAAAGGGCTGAACTGATTCGCATTTTGCAATTGTAGGAAAAGGAACTTTGTCTTCTGTTGAGCAGACAAGAACCTTTATCAAAATATCCTACCTTCATACTACGATGTATAATTGATGACCACTCGCAAATATTAGACTCTAAAAAACCCTTGTCAAGCTCTGTTAAACATTACAAGCGTTTCATTGTGTTTATGATAATCATTGTGTATTGTGTGCACTTATCAGACTTTGCAAAAATAAAAGTTTTCGTATCTTTGCAAAACGTTTTCTTCCTTAAATCTTTTTATTTAAGTTTCACTGTACGCTGTTAAATATTAAATCCTATTCCGAAAATTTCGAAATATATTTGGTAATGTTAAATAAATAAAAAAAAATAAAGTAAGTAAAAAATAAAGTGTATGTATACATGTAAGCCCCGGCCGGGCTTACATGTATACATACATACATATATATATTGTGTGTGTATATTTGAAGGACACGTTAAAAGCGTGGGACGCAGAATCCATGGACACGAGAGGCTTGTTTAAAACTACATTTATTATTCATACAACCATCGCTTACATCTACTGACACATAGAACAGCAGTGAGAGTGTATATTTATACATATATAAACACTTATGGAGTGCTCCGGCGAGCGACGCATGCGCAGGACGTGATCCTGTTTGGGTCGTCCTACGATGACCGTAAAAAAACTTTGCTTATTGTTTCAATAAAAATACAATAAATGTTATAAATAAAATAATTATACATATATATATATATATATATATATATATATATATACTTATATATAAAGAGAGAGCGATTTTGTACGTCGAGGGTAATCTTCAGAACCACTGTTCCTATTTGAAAAATTCTTTCACTGTTTGAAAGGTACATTATTCCAGATGGACATAGGCTATATATTATGTATATCTGATCACTAGAAATAAAGTCAGGGGCTTAATCCTAACAATCTCCATTGTTTCCGCTACTGTCTTCTACCGCTTTTTGCTCCGAAGTTTTCAACGATCCTTATCGTGGTGCTATCGCGGTGGTCTTCTGTTCTGAGGCTAGCGGTTCAAACCTAGTCGTTCTCCGGCACGCCTTTTTCTTTAAAAAAATTTATTTTAATTATTAACTAACATAAAATTAATTTAAGGTATTATTTAGGTTATTATTAAGGTAAAAAAAGATTTACAATTTATTGCCTATCAACTGGAAATTTATTGGTATAATATTTTGTTCAACCCGGACAAAGTCGCGACGGGCCGCTAGTATATATATATATATATATATATATATATATATATATATATATATATATATATATATATATATATATATATATATATATATATATATACATACGTATAATAAAAGAATAAATAATTTATAACAGTTATTGTAAATCTTTAGAACATAAAAACCGAGTGATATTGAAAACTCTCTTCAATCGCGGCAGTGAGACGTTAGAACTCGGGGAGATGCGCGGCAGCCGTCCTGCGCACACGGACAGTCACGTGATTGGTCATTGATATCTAATGATACCCTTTCCGAAGCCTCGACGTAAAATGCATGACCGTAGAAAGGAGAGGTGAGACTTGAAAATGATTCGATTTCTTTTAAAGGTTTGCGGCTGGACTTAAAACGAAGGCAGTTAAAACGTCAAACTATTTCTCTGTGTTTATATCTACATAGTATATCCCTCGTCGTTTTTATTGCAGGGTTCAGAGTCAATTGAAAATTAAATTCTCTAGCCCTTCGGTGTTTCGCTGAAGATCTAAAGTCAGGTACTTTACACATATTCGATATTTTGGGATTCGAATTCAGAATATATATATATATATATATATATATATATATATATATATATATATATATGTATATATATAATTCCTACCAATAATAAGAACAGCTTTAGTATTAAAAATGGGCATTGACGTGATTGACGAAACACGGACAAGTAAGATCGCACATGAAAGCACCTGTTTGACTCCTGACGAAGGAGCCCATTGCGAAGGGCACGAGCTAGGTTCCAAGGTTATACGGGTATATATATATATATATATATATATATATATATATACTAGCTGAAAACCCGCGCTTCGCTACGGAGTACATTCAAATCAAATACAACAGTCAATGTATGCAATTAATGCCAAAAAATATAAATATATATATTTAAATAAATGCGACGATCAATGTATACAATTGATGTAATATATATATATATATATATATATATATATATATATATATATATATATATATATATATATATATATATATATATATATATATATCGTAAGAGATATTTTTTGGGGGGGATAATATCCAATCGTCTGCTGGATTAGAAAAAAAATATTTTTTTTGTCTATTTAGTTGTTATGCACATGACGATAAAATTATTTAAAGTACAAGATAAAGAAATCACGTGATCAGCATTTAATAAATTAAATTCTAAAAATTAATCTTTAAAAATTCCCCGAAAATCAGAAAATCGTAGTAAAGGTTTGAAAAAGATTTCATTTTAAAGGAATTTTCATGATCTTTCTCGTGATATAAATTTATAACTCTCAAATTATTATTTTAAATGTAAACTTAAAAGAGTTACAAAAACAGCCTAAAAATTTAATTTAAAAAAATCTAAGAAGAATTTTTCAACAATCGTTCTTAGTACGCCCCTACACCATAAGAAGAATCGCCATGCAAAATTTCAGTCCTTAAAGTCTAGCGGTTTGGTCTGTGCGTTGTATGTCAGTGAGTCAGTCAGTTACGGAAGTGTTATATATATATATATATATATATATATATATATATATATATGTGTGTGTGTGTGTGTGTGTGTGTGTGTGTGTGTGTATATGTATGTATATTTACATATATTTCAAAGCCTCAAACTGGACGTTTAAAAAATAAAAGCATAGGTTTTTTTCTGTTTTGTTCCCCCCCCCCCCCCGGTAATCGAAGCGTCTGTCAATCAAATACAAGAAAACAGAAAGAAGTAGATTTTGAAAATTTTGCCACTTATTGGGGTTTCTGCAATAAGCGGTAGAATTATTTTAAGTGGATGTTGGAAATTTAATCTTACTCAAACAGAAGATTTGATAATCTATAACAAATGAACATTGTCAAGTTGTCATTTTACTAGGTCCTATTTTGATGTCACAAAATGCAAAAAAAATCCCCTCCCCTATCATCCCAGAATTCACATAGATCTTACCATAATAAGAACAACCAATTTTCAAATCAATCACTTGTTGAATATTACTTCCCCTTAGTTCTGCATTCCAAGTATACAGTCGTTTTTTATTTTTTGCAACTTATCGTGGTTATTGTATATAAAATATGATTCATATAAAGCAGAGTTTCCCAAAGTGTGTTCCGCGGAACTCTGGGGTTCTGCTAGACAATCTGACGGCCAAGTCATATTTTATTTACCCTCATATTTTTGATTTTATATTCAGTATTATTTCTTTTTATGAAGAAATTTTAATGAATTAATTTTTTAACTCAATAAAATCTAGGTATTACAACAATATTTGTTTCATTCAATATCATATTAAATTTAGGGGAGGAAGGGGTCTAAAGACCAAAAAATGCAGAAGGTTCCGTGAACTTTGAAAAATGTTCTGAGGGTTCCACAATCAAAAAAGTTTGGGAAACACTGATATATAGACTAAGATAGAGATAAAGAATGTATTTCTGTTAGTAGACATAATTCTACTGACCTTGTTAAAGTAAATATAAATTAGATGAACATGATACATTTCAAAAAATTTCTTTAATTTTAGGTACTGTTACTTAAGTTAAATTTGACAAGAAAGGCAACGTTTAAATGTGAACTTTTAAATAATTATTTTTTTAAACCTTTGATTTCAGTAAAATATTTTCATGTATTGTTTGCAAATATTTGCAAATTTCATGTAGAACTGCTCAAACAATGCTTTGCCTATTTAATTATTCTGTGCTACGTTTTTAAAATGATTTTCTTTCGTATCCTAACAATAACTAAATTTTTAATCATAACTCAGTTTATATGTTTCAATATCAAAATTTCGAAACTTATCTGAAAAAGTTCTTGTTTCAGCCTCTTAATTTTATAATTTCAACACCAAAGTAGGTCATTTTAAAGATACAGACGAACCTCCATATATCGAACTTCCACATATCGAAATTTTCTATATATCGAACTCTTAGCAAATCTCCATGTTCATTACATAGAAAAATTGTTTCTATATATCGAAAAAATCTCTACATATCGAAATTTTTTCAAGACAAATTGGGAGATATTATTCCACTTTAGAATAAAATCTCCCAATTTTTGGCATTTGAAACAATATGTCGTGGACTTCAATTCGCGGAAAATGTCCCTGATTAAGTTTTTAGCGGAATGAATAAATACGAACATTTCTTTGAACTTTCCGCAAATCTGGTTGTTCAGCAAGATATTCGTAGTCGTTTTTTATAAGAATGTAACTGTGATCATTGTAACCACTGTCTGGATTATTGGTTTTTAAAGGTATGTAGTACTTAATAATTATTTCATATTAATTCATTTTTTAGTTATTAACTTTCATTTAATGGGATTCGCATATAAATTAGAAATGGAGTTTCGTATGCGAAAATTAGCTTTAATTTTTTTAGGAGAATTATGATCAAACTAAGCTCAATTCTATATATCGAAATTTCTATATATCGAATTTTTTTCAGGCAATTTGCTACTTCGATATATGGAGGTTCGATTGTACATCATTACTTTATAATTGAGAATTTTTTGAGCTTTATAAAATGATTTTAATATACGTTAGGTTGCAAACAATATCCAAAACAAGAATAGATAAAAATTTTAGGTTAAAAGGCACAGAGTTACATTCCCGTAGATAATCAAGCTGCTGGTAGTTTAACAAACATGTACAAAGCGCGTGTGAATCTCCCTAAGGGAACGTCTCGAGTTCATTTACAGCCCTGGATGGACACCATTATCCATTGTATTCTCAACAATGCCCCCAGACACTCCTATTTGCAGCTAAGGGGGAAAAGCAGAATCGTGATTTCACGGCTGTGACCATTCAGACGCACCCCAAGCTGAACGTGAGATCACGCCCGTGACCATTCAGAAGCACTCAAAACTAAACGTAATTTCACGTCCGTGATCGTTCAGGCGACACTAAAACTGAACGTGATATCACGTGTGTGACCGTCAGAGGGCTAGGTTGTAGGCGACTTCTTCAGCTCTCTTTGACGTTAGAGACTTGGTAAACACAAATTTTGTGAGATGATATTGGTGCACCATAATAAATTTGTATTATCTATCTGGCTGAGACTGAAAGTTCATAAGATCTACCCGATAACGGGAATTAAATTCAGAAAAAATCATAGGTTTCACAACAATGCCCTTTTTAATACCTTTCTGTTTTTTTTTCTGGCAAGGTTCACAAAGGTGGATGTACAGTTTAATATCATGACGTGTAACGTTTTTTGTATTTGGTTGAAAGTTCTTTCAACATTCTATCACGTCCTCCGTGTCCAATAGCCAAATGAACTTGATGAAGTACGAGAAATAACTCAGAGTCCGCGACGTTATACTATATAGTACTGACGCCTTCTTTAACAGGATAAGTGAGTTTACTTTTTTTTTTCACAATCATTACATCATAGCGATTCAGCAACCAATAGTCCATGGATTCCTTCTTAGTAGTCATTTTGGCTTTTTGTACATCATTTATTAACTTCTGATAAGTAGTTTCGGTTAAGAAAGAACTGTGTTTTGCAGCATTAACTGGAATTTTAGACAGTTCATTGTCGAATCGTTGTTTCATGTCTATAGACCATGACTTCTTCTCCAACACTACAGTTTGCTCCTCCATTTTCATGCAGCACAGTACAAAACTAATTTTTTGTTGAACAAATTTAAGTAAAATTGCGTATTTTGATAGTCCCGAACAAACCGCAAAGTGCAACTGACAAATTCTGAGCCTGAGGCGCACTTTAAAAGTCAAGTGCCTTACCACGTGATCTTCGAAACGAATCGGAGATGTATTTCATACTTTGCCGGTTTCTCATTTCGCATTCTATAGAATGCCTAGGAAATGTGTGAAATATGAATCGTTTCATACATTTCCGGCTAGTTTTAGGCATTATATAGAATGCCGGATTTCCTACTTTGCCGATAACATTATATATATATATATATATATATATATATATATATATATATATATATATATATATATATATATGTATATATATATATATATATACAGTGGACGCTCGTTAATTCGAACTCGTAGGTTCTCAGAAAAAAGTTCGAATTATCCGATGTGAAGAGAAAATATATAACTTTAAATGTGTATCACTGAAGAAGAAAATCTCCTAGTATGTGTAACCCCAGAAAATATATTGTACTATGTTATCTAAAGTTAAACATATTAAAAAGCAATACAGACTTACCTTAATCATAAAATGAAGCAGAAGATATGCAGTATAAAGTAAACTTTTATTAAAAATATGAATTACACTTTGGGAAAAAACTGTAAAATGGATGTTTGGTTCTGTTTATGATGCCTACATTGTTCAGCCAGCTTCTCGATTTGAAGTAAACATTTCCATTCATTTTCAGAGGAAGGTTCCATCTGAATAAATTTTTTCAGAATTTTAATAGATTCCATTATGGCTTTGTCCATTATGGCCGCATTAAAAAATCTTTCGGCAGGTAAGTAGAGAAAAGCCCTGGCAGTTTCCTACCGAAATTAGTACATACGTCTTCGTTTACATCAGAGCTTTGGCCACATACAGTTTGATAAGAAATATTCTGCCTTGACTTAAATCGAGAAAGCCATCCATCACTGCATTTAAAATCTTCAATACCCATTCGACTTGCCAATTCATCAGCCTTCGTCAGCACTATCCATTTATCGGAAAATTTCGATTATCGGGGTCCATTTATCGGAAAATTTCGAGATCTAACATCCTGGAACCATAGCAGTAGAGCTTTTTCTAGAACTTCTTGGGACGCATTTCCCATGCGTTTCTTTCCTCTAGCAAATTTTGATTTTTCCCATGAATCTAAAATTGACTCCTTGTTTTTCAAATTAGTTGACAAGGCATTTTTTTTAATTCCATAGTCAGCTGCTAACTTTGTTTTACATTCGCCATTCTCTACTTTCTTTAAAATTTCTACCTTTGTCTCCAAAGTTAGGGTTTTGTACTTTCTACGTGTAGACATCCTGAATTTTTACACGTTCACACCACACAATGAGAAAGAAAAACTAGACCACATTAACTTATCTGCACTGCAGTTATAACTGACGCAGCTCCCCAGAATATGTAGTAAAGACTAGATTTTCTGAAATTCTAAGAAAATCGATCCAAATAAAGGAAAATTGCTTTTTCCGTTTAGCACTAATAAGAAGGACAATAGTTCGAATTAACGTTTAGCGGACATGTAATAGTCTAGGAATGCAGGCATGTGCCTCTTTACACAGAAAAGAAATTTTGACACACAAAATAATAAATACAGTCTGTATTTTCTCCATTAAACGAGGAAAATGAAATTTTTTTTGTCAAATTTTTAGTTCGAATTAACCGAAGTGATAAAAATTTAGTTCGAATTAATGAGATATTTTTAACATTAACTCCAATACAAGATTTTTGGGACCTTTGGATTAGTTCGAATTAACCGAAAGTTCGAATTAACCGAGTTCGAATTAACGAGCTTCCACTGTATATGTATATATATATATATATATATATATATATGTGTGTGTGTGTGTGTGTGTGTGTGTGTGTAAGTAAAGATCATTCGGACCACAACTACCAGATGGCGGCACCTAACAGTGCAAAGGACTTTGATCTTGAACCGTAACTGTTTTAAAATGTACGCAAAAGTGACGTAAGATGATATTGTGCGAGCGAGCGGTTAAGTCGCAGCGACGCGTACATCCGCGGCTGTAACGCTGCTATTGTTCGTAATTAAGATGTCTTCGATGTACTATGTTCAACGACGAATATGTTTCGTCTGTGTTATCTTGTATTTGTAATTGTCTTCAATTACATGTTTGTGTTTTGTTAGCTTTTGGTTTATTCCACTAATTTAAAACACCTGTCTCTCCTTTACATATATTAATATATGTATATATACATACATTTCTTACAAATGGGGAATGAAATTTCCTGTTCTAAAGAGGGAACCGGAAAAACGGGTCCCGTAAGCTGGGTTGCCAAATAAAAGCATCGAAAATAAGGGACGGGTTAAATAAAATCGCCGAAAATAAGGGACGGGTTTTGATAACTATACTACTGGGGAGAATGGAATACCTCCAAGGGAAACGGGGTTCGGGGGCACTCCCCCGGAAATTTTTCAAATTTTAACCTTTAAAATAGCCATTCTTAATGCATTTTTAGTTCAGTTTTGCAACTTACATAGAGTTTAGGTTAAGTAAACAATAATGCAATTTCATAGAAAAATTTAAAATAAAAAAAAACGATTGTTATTTTATTAGTTTACTACAACTAAGTAAGTGCCCTTATAAAGTGTTAGGGACGTGTATGTAAAATTTGTAATTTTATTACTGTACAATGTACATAATATAATGTGCGCAGGAAATCTTTGAGGCGTCTTTTGAGTCATTAAAAAGTTTTCGAACGAGCGAGTTTCCACAGTCCATTGAATTGTATGATATATTGTGCTTTACTGTGTTAAATACAGTAGCTAACTCCACTTGAGCGATTTTGTCACTTTCAGAGGAAACTTTAGTGGTGAAAAACGTTGACAGATTGCTGCTAGATGAAACAGTTATTTTGTTTTTCTTGTGCTCGGCACCCTGAACATGTTGAGAACTATTTTGTAATCTTACTGCTTACTTCGGTAAGCAGTGAGCTCTTATTTATGAATTTTCGTAAATTATTAAGTATTTTCAATCTTATTTACGCACTGCTCTCCTTGAGCATTGCTTTCTCTATCAACTTAAACTTCCTATTCTCAAGCCACTCCCCGGATCCAAAATCCACCTATCTCTTTTCACCTTTCTATGGTCATTCACTATGCAAGCCTACGTTGGAAGGCGTGGCCTACGGAACGTAGTTAAATCATTTGTTCTGATGGTCCTGATGAACATGTTGAGCTACGTCACTCCGACCTCCATGGGCAACCGAAAAATCCTTATTACAATACCTACAACGTGCCTTATTGGCGTTGTTGGGACTAGGCCTGGGCCAATCTTCGTCCTTCTTCCATTCATCCCTAAAAACACATAGCCTTTTTTTCAGTACATCACTATTGGATTTTGAACGTTTACCATTATCACTGTTCATATTCAGGGATTAGTTTTATAACAAACACGTAATTCAAACGCCACTATCTATCAACACGATCACACACTAATCTGCATTCGTATTTAACATTAGACTGAGACTGTTGAAGTTGTGACGTTCGGATCCAGGTGCATACAGACAACCTTCTCGTCAAGAGCCTGTTCAACTAGAAGTCCGGTAGCGGAAGACCATAGGACCATAGGAAGTTTGGTCTAACTGCACTACCTGGGCCACGCAATCAAATGCAGGCTTTCAGAAAGTAAGCAGCGGGGAACCATGATTGGACAGAAAGTAGAGAAAGAAGAAAAGTGATTGGAGCGCTCAGGATCTTCGTCGTCAGCGGAAGCGTTAAAGTATTGAAATATATTTAACCAATGACAAACCTCCAAAACGATTAGAAACGAAATTTTTAACGCCTGTGATTGGTTTAATTCCGTCTCAGCACCATCTTTCCTTTTATGTTTCCGGACCGGATGTGAACAGGCCCTTGTATGCGCCCCAACTCGTATACAATAAATTTCTCATTTCGTCGAAAAACGGGACTTTTGCCGTCTCGTATCAAAATTCCCCGGGACGCGGGACAAAATTTACAAATAAGGGACTGTCCCTTAAAATCCGGGACATTTGGCAACCATGCCCGTAAGCTAAAGGTTAAATCAATATATCTGATTTCAAAGAAATTATTGCATCATTTCATATGTCTGTTGATTCGTTTAATTACATCGAGCAATACTGGGATTTTTTTTTCCATTTTTCCTCTAATTTGCAAATAATTCCAGATCATCAGAGAAATCAATTATCCGCCGACTTAATAATGTCGTTGACATGGTAATGAAATTTAGTTTTGCTTAATATTCTCTCGATTTAACTCCCTGCTAATGTCTTTCATGCTCATATTTTATAAAATTCCACTGGAATACGCTAGATTGCATTTATCAATATGGGAGGCTGTCAAATAAGAACATTTCAAGAATTTTTCCCCGAAGACAGGAATTTTGTCAATTCAGATCTATTTATTTTTAATTTATCGCTTTCTCTTTAAATGATATCCATGTTCTTATCTTTATATTGCATTAAAGATTATTAACTTTGAATAAAGTGTTGGCACATACATTTCCACAGAAAACATTTTGCGTCAGGTCTACTACATTTTCTTCTATGAAGCGATACCATAATTAATATGTTTCTCTCGATAATTATAAATAAAAAGCTTATTAAAAATACATCAGGAAAAGTAATAAGCCATCATAATTCAAAGTTAGAAATTTGAATTCCCAGATAACTCGTTATTGTTTCAGTTGTTGAAAAGGATGTCACACATCTTTCTACGCTTTCCTGATAATACCGCTTCTAAAAATAATTCTGCTACCCAATGCTTATAATTTTAGTCTAAATTTGATAACAAATATCTCCAAGCTTGCCAAGTCGCCAAAGTATTGTTTCAATATTACGCATTCAATTCACTTAGCATCTGCACCCTAAAACTGTTGTTGCTAGGAAACTACTTCCTATGTTCTTGTACGAAATGGCTCGCCGACTGTTGTATGAATGAATTGTATACAACGGCATCATTACATATGCTTATCAGCTGCAATATTAAATAACAAGAAGTTTTTTTTTTCAATGCGGAGGCACTTTGTCGCGACCTATAATTCACCGCAGTTTTGCTGGCCATTTTATTATGAGGGCGCCATATAGGCAGACCAGTATTGCCCCCTATGAAGGGACGACACAAACGGAGGCATTTTAGTGGTGCTTCGCCAGGATTTGATCTGAGCACCCTCAGCACCGAAAACCAGCGCGATGTACCACAAGGCAGCCACTGCCCAAAATATCAAGAAGTATGATGATCAGTTATTTCAGTTCAGATGACTAATACTTTCCTGTTGTACCTAAAGTATTAATCTAGCTAATTTGTAAACTGGACTAGTTATTATTATTATTTAAATAACTGTTATTTATATAACTGTTGTTACTAGGAAACTAACATACTAAGTTCTTGTAAGAAATGACTGTTGTATGAAGGAATTGTATACAGAGGCATCAATACATATGCTTATCAGCTTCACTAATAAATAACAAGAAGTGGGATAGTTTATTCTTTCAGTTCCGAGAAGAAATCATTTCCTGTTGTACCTAAAGCATCAATCTAGCGCATTTGTAGATTATATTTGTAGATTATATCTACAATCCAAATTTATTCCGCAAATGTATATACAGTAAAATTTAGAAAAGTCAGCGTTTAGAATACGTATTCCAGGCAAAATATCTCCTAAAAATTGCGTAGTAATTTCCCTTTAGGTAATATACAATACTTTCCTGAAAAGTCTAATAATGTATATTTACTACATATTAAGTTTCATCTCCTAAGTAGAATCAACAGTCCGCATCAACTATTTTTCCCCAGTAGGGAAAATAAAGTTATAATATAAGCATCTATATTCTAGAAATCTCACTTTCAGGTCGTATATATATCTTATACATTCCATTATTTTTCAAAAGGTGGGAAAATAAGATTTATGCCTAAGAACTTGGCAGAGTGGGCTTTTCAAATACAGTGAAAGTCATTCAAATGCAAAACTATGAGCCTCTCCCCTCACGCAAGAGCAACTCCACATTTTATAGACATCTCATTAGAAATAAAACTTCCTCTCAAAATATCTTTCGGGATATTTTTGAGTCTGCAGATACGGCTATAAAAAAAAGTTATGGTGCAATTTTCAAATCGGTCTCATAATTTCATTTACATAATTCCCGGCTCAAAATGCATTTATGCCTAAAATTCTGCTTTCTGGGCAGCTTTCTAATCCACGTCTGTACTTGCATTTAATATTTAGAAAAATAGATTAATCTAAAGCACTTTTCATCTTTGTGGAACATATTTGAACTCAGTTGTAAGTTTAGTTAAATTATGAAGTTAGGGTTTTTATATGAAATGTAAAGGAACAAATTGTTGGCGCTAGAATTGTAATCGCCAAGTTGCCAATACCCACGTGATCAATTTGTGAACGCCGCCTAACGGCTGAAACGACATGTTCTGTTATAGTCTTTGAAATGTATCTGTCCGTGTTGCCTGGTGTAGTTTGCGTTCTTAATGTGAGGCAATAAAATGTGTGTAATATTATATTTGTATTTTATTGCCGCATCCCACATCAATAGGTTATGGACCCAGACTCCCATCTAAGCACTATAAGTAGCATGCGAAATGTTTTAATAGACATTATTTAAATTATAACGAAATGTGCTTGAATCGAAACTGGTGAAAAATGTCGTCTATTAGTTTCACGAAAATTGAAACTTTGAATAAGCGGAATTATGAAACATGGAAAATTCAGATGAAAGCCCTGCTTATCAAAAATGACGAATGGATTTATATAATAAAGAATGCACCTGACCCTGAAACTTTGAAAGAAGAATATGGAAAATGGAAAATCGGAGATGAAAAAGCTAAGTCTTGATATTATTTTATGTATTGAACCCTCAGAACTGAAACAAATCAAGTACAGTGGAATCCCGATCGATCGTTCCCCGAACGATCGTTTTCCCGTATGTATCGTTTATTTCACCCATTCCCGAATAATTTCCATAGAAAACAAGCAAAAACAGACCGCATGGATCGTTCCTCGATCCATCGTTTTCCCGCAATATTCGTTCAGAATATCGCAGCTTTATATTAATTTATCGGATCGATCGTTTTTTCATAATAACTGAACCTGAAATATAAATGTCTGGATTGAGCTAGAAGGACGCTCTAATTAAACAACGGTCAGAACATTTGAGATGCACGCTCTCGTATTTTTGTTCTCTCCTGTTTAGCCTTACCGAACTACTACCATTATTTGTTCGTCGTTGGTGTTCCTTAATTCTTTAGCCTCTGGTGTATCCTATTTTCGGCAATTCATTCCAAATTCTCCGTCTATTCAACATTTCTGTTCTTATCAGTAATGGCTCACAGTCAGCCGACCTGAGCGGTTCCTGCTCCCCTCTGGCTTTTTAGGGGAGAGAGACGCCCTGGTGTTTGGTCTAGGTTGTGAGAAGTTTCTAATTGTTGCAGTCTACACTGGCCGATGGGGTTTCACCCGGAAGACAGAACTTCCTGGTGGTCTTATGTCGGACCCCCTCCAGTGCAATGGTGCTAGTTACAAACAATTCACGGCTGCCGCTTCCTCTACCCACTTCGAAAAGTATTGGGGCATTGCTGAACGGTCAAACATAGCGGCAGACGTCTGAGATTATCTCTTAAGTTTTTCATAGCTTTTACTATAGATATTTTTTTAAACTTTCAAATGAATCGTTCATCGAAAATTTACGCACTCTTCAAGACAGATTTAAAATTATTGAAGAAGTGGGAAAAAATCCCTCTGCAAAACGCGTTGACGTAGCCAAGCGTTTAGGAATCGCCGCGTCTACGTTGAATTCCATTTATGTAAAGAGAAATGAAGTTCGGGAGCAAATAGGTAGGTGTGGAAAATCTTCGATAACAAGAAAGACTTGCAGAGAATCGAAATTTATGGAACTGGAGAAAATCCTCTTCACTTGGTACCAACAATCTCGCACCGCAAACATACCTGTTGATGGGAGCATTATTCGCGAGAAAGCAAAAACAAATTGCAGAGAGACTTGACATTAATGACTTTGCGGCATCAAGCGGGTGGATGACACGTTTCAAATATCGTCACGGCCTTGTATACAAGAAGCTCACGGGAGAGAGTGCATCTCTGGATACAGTACGAACATCATCGTGGATTAACGAGCTTCCAAAGCTGTTGGAGGAGTACCAGCCACGAGACATTTACAATGCAGATGAAACTGGACTATTTTATAATTGCCGGCCTAACAGCACACTGACATTAAAGGGTCAGCCCTGCCATGGTGGTAAAGGATCCAAAGAGAGGATATCTGTGTTGTTTTGTGTTAACAGTGATGGAACTGACATACAGTACGAACATCATCGTGGATTAACGAGCCTCCAAAGCTGTTGGAGGAGTACCAGCCACGAGACATTTACAATGCAGATGAAACTGGACTATTTTATAATTGCCGGCCTAACAGCACACTGACATTAAAGGGTCAGCCCTGCCATGGTGGTAAAGGATCCAAAGAGAGGATACCTGTGTTGTTTTGTGTTAACAGTGATGGAACTGACATACAGTACGAACATCATCGTGGATTAACGAGCCTCCAAAGCTGTTGGAGGAGTACCAGCCACGAGACATTTACAATGCAGATGAAACTGGACTATTTTATAATTGCCGGCCTAACAGCACACTGACATTAAAGGGTCAGCCCTGCCATGGTGGTAAAGGATCCAAAGAGAGGATACCTGTGTTGTTTTGTGTTAACAGTGATGGAACTGACATACAGTACGAACATCATCGTGGATTAACGAGCCTCCAAAGCTGTTGGAGGAGTACCAGCCACGAGACATTTACAATGCAGATGAAACTGGACTATGTTATAATTGCCGGCCTAACAGCACACTGACATTAAAGGGTCAGCCCTGCCATGGTGGTAAAGGATCCAAAGAGAGGATACCTGTGTTGTTTTGTGTTAACAGTGATCGAACTGACATACAGTACGAACATCATCGTGGATTAACGAGCCTCCAAAGCTGTTGGAGGAGTACCAGCCACGAGACATTTACAATGCAGATGAAACTGGACTATTTTATAATTGCCGGCCTAACAGCACACTGACATTAAAGGGTCAGCCCTGCCATGGTGGTAAAGTATCCAAAGAGAGGATATCTGTGTTGTTTTGTGTTAACAGTGATGGAACTGACATACAGTACGAACATCATCGTGGATTAACGAGCTTCCAAAGCTGTTGGAGGAGTACCAGCCACGAGACATTTACAATGCAGATGAAACTGGACTATTTTATAATTGCCGGCCTAACAGCACACTGACATTAAAGGGTCAGCCCTGCCATGGTGGTAAAGTATCCAAAGAGAGGATATCTGTGTTGTTTTGTGTTAACAGTGATGGAACTGACATACAGTACGAACATCATCGTGGATTAACGAGCCTCCAAAGCTGTTGGAGGAGTACCAGCCACGAGACATTTACAATGCAGATGAAACTGGACTATTTTATAATTGCCGGCCTAACAGCACACTGACATTAAAGGGTCAGCCCTGCCATGGTGGTAAAGGATCCAAAGAGAGGATACCTGTATTGTTTTGTGTTAACAGTGATGGAACTGACATACAGTACGAACATCATCGTGGATTAACGAGCCTCCAAAGCTGTTGGAGGAGTACCAGCCACGAGACATTTACAATGCAGATGAAACTGGACTATTTTATAATTGCCGGCCTAACAGCACACTGACATTAAAGGGTCAGCCCTGCCATGGTGGTAAAGGATCCAAAGAGAGGATACCTGTGTTGTTTTGTGTTAACAGTGATGGAACTGACATACAGTACGAACATCATCGTGGATTAACGAGCCTCCAAAGCTGTTGGAGGAGTACCAGCCACGAGACATTTACAATGCAGATGAAACTGGACTATGTTATAATTGCCGGCCTAACAGCACACTGACATTAAAGGGTCAGCCCTGCCATGGTGGTAAAGGATCCAAAGAGAGGATACCTGTGTTGTTTTGTGTTAACAGTGATGGAACTGACATACAGTACGAACATCATCGTGGATTAACGAGCCTCCAAAGCTGTTGGAGGAGTACCAGCCACGAGACATTTACAATGCAGATGAAACTGGACTATTTTATAATTGCCGGCCTAACAGCACACTGACATTAAAGGGTCAGCCCTGCCATGGTGGTAAAGGATCCAAAGAGAGGATACCTGTGTTGTTTTGTGTTAACAGTGATGGAACTGACATACAGTACGAACATCATCGTGGATTAACGAGCCTCCAAAGCTGTTGGAGGAGTACCAGCCACGAGACATTTACAATGCAGATGAAACTGGACTATTTTATAATTGCCGGCCTAACAGCACACTGACATTAAAGGGTCAGCCCTGCCATGGTGGTAAAGGATCCAAAGAGAGGATACCTGTGTTGTTTTGTGTTAAAAGAGATGGAACTGACATACAGTACGAACATCATCGTGGATTAACGAGCCTCCAAAGCTGTTGGAGGAGTACCAGCCACGAGACATTTACAATGCAGATGAAACTGGACTATTTTATAATTGCCGGCCTAACAGCACACTGACATTAAAGGGTCAGCCCTGCCATGGTGGTAAAGGATCCAAAGAGAGGATATCTGTGTTGTTTTGTGTTAACAGTGATGGAACTGACATACAGTACGAACATCATCGGGGATTAACGAGCCTCCAAGGCTGTTGGAGGAGTACCAGCCACGAGACATTTACAATGCAGATGAAACT
The DNA here is from genome assembly GCA_907164885.2 of Dolomedes plantarius. Lineage (NCBI taxonomy): Eukaryota > Metazoa > Arthropoda > Arachnida > Araneae > Dolomedidae > Dolomedes > Dolomedes plantarius. Next base: position 124,558,298 of record OU015502.1, read on the forward strand.
GGACTATTTTATAATTGCCGGCCTAACAGCACACTGACATTAAAGGGTCAGCCCTGCCATGGTGGTAAAGGATCCAAAGAGAGGATACCTGTATTGTTTTGTGTTAACAGTGATGGAACTGACATACAGTACGAACATCATCGTGGATTAACGAGCCTCCAAAGCTGTTGGAGGAGTACCAGCCACGAGACATTTACAATGCAGATGAAACTGGACTATTTTATAATTGCCGGCCTAACAGCACACTGACATTAAAGGGTCAGCCCTGCCATGGTGGTAAAGGATCCAAAGAGAGGATACCTGTGTTGTTTTGTGTTAACAGTGATGGAACTGACATACATTACGAACATCATCGTGGATTAACGAGCCTCCAAAGCTGTTGGAGGAGTACCAGCCACGAGACATTTACAATGCAGATGAAACTGGACTATTTTATAATTGCCGGCCTAACAGCACACTGACATTAAAGGGTCAGCCCTGCCATGGTGGTAAAGGATCCAAAGAGAGGATACCTGTGTTGTTTTGTGTTAACAGTGATGGAACTGACATACAGTACGAACATCATCGTGGATTAACGAGCCTCCAAAGCTGTTGGAGGAGTACCAGCCACGAGACATTTACAATGCAGATGAAACTGGACTATGTTATAATTGCCGGCCTAACAGCACACTGACATTAAAGGGTCAGCCCTGCCATGGTGGTAAAGGATCCAAAGAGAGGATACCTGTGTTGTTTTGTGTTAACAGTGATCGAACTGACATACAGTACGAACATCATCGTGGATTAACGAGCCTCCAAAGCTGTTGGAGGAGTACCAGCCACGAGACATTTACAATGCAGATGAAACTGGACTATGTTATAATTGCCGGCCTAACAGCACACTGACATTAAAGGGTCAGCCCTGCCAAGGTGGTAAAGGATCCAAAGAGAGGATACCTGTGTTGTTTTGTGTTAACAGTGATCGAACTGACATACAGTACGAACATCATCGTGGATTAACGAGCCTCCAAAGCTGTTGGAGGAGTACCAGCCACGAGACATTTACAATGCAGATGAAACTGGACTATTTTATAATTGCCGGCCTAACAGCACACTGACATTAAAGGGTCAGCCCTGCCATGGTGGTAAAGGATCCAAAGAGAGGATACCTGTGTTGTTTTGTGTTAAAAGAGATGGAACTGACATACAGTACGAACATCATCGTGTATTAACGAGCCTCCAAAGCTGTTGGAGGAGTACCAGCCACGAGACATTTACAATGCAGATGAAACTGGACTATTTTATAATTGCCGGCCTAACAGCACACTGACATTAAAGGGTCAGCCCTGCCATGGTGGTAAAGGATCCAAAGAGAGGATACCTGTGTTGTTTTGTGTTAACAGTGATGGAACTGACATACAGTACGAACATCATCGTGGATTAACGAGCCTCCAAAGCTGTTGGAGGAGTACCAGCCACGAGACATTTACAATGCAGATGAAACAGGACTATTTTATAATTGCCGGCCTAACAGCACACTGACATTAAAGGGTCAGCCCTGCCATGGTGGTAAAGGATACAAAGAGAGGATACCTGTGTTGTTTTGTGTTAACAGTGATGGAACTGACATACAGTACGAACATCATCGTGGATTAATGAGCCTCCAAAGCTGTTGGAGGAGTACCAGCCACGAGACATTTACAATGCAGATGAAACTGGACTATTTTATAATTGCCGGCCTAACAGCACACTGACATTAAAGGGTCAGCCCTGCCATGGTGGTAAAGGATCCAAAGAGAGGATACCTGTGTTGTTTTGTGTTAACAGTGATGGAACTGACATACATTACGAACATCATCGTGGATTAACGAGCCTCCAAAGCTGTTGGAGGAGTACCAGCCACGAGACATTTACAATGCAGATGAAACTGGACTATTTTATAATTGCCGGCCTAACAGCACACTGACATTAAAGGGTCAGCCCTGCCATGGTGGTAAAGGATCCAAAGAGAGGATACCTGTGTTGTTTTGTGTTAACAGTGATGGAACTGACATACAGTACGAACATCATCGTGGATTAACGAGCCTCCAAAGCTGTTGGAGGAGTACCAGCCACGAGACATTTACAATGCAGATGAAACTGGACTATTTTATAATTGCCGGCCTAACAGCACACTGACATTAAAGGGTCAGCCCTGCCATGGTGGTAAAGGATACAAAGAGAGGATACCTGTGTTGTTTTGTGTTAACAGTGATGGAACTGACATACAGTACGAACATCATCGTGGATTAACGAGCCTCCAAAGCTGTTGGAGGAGTACCAGCCACGAGACATTTACAATGCAGATGAAACTGGACTATGTTATAATTGCCGGCCTAACAGCACACTGACATTAAAGGGTCAGCCCTGCCATGGTGGTAAAGGATCCAAAGAGAGGATACCTGTGTTGTTTTGTGTTAACAGTGATCGAACTGACATACAGTACGAACATCATCGTGGATTAACGAGCCTCCAAAGCTGTTGGAGGAGTACCAGCCACGAGACATTTACAATGCAGATGAAACTGGACTATGTTATAATTGCCGGCCTAACAGCACACTGACATTAAAGGGTCAGCCCTGCCATGGTGGTAAAGGATCCAAAGAGAGGATACCTGTGTTGTTTTGTGTTAACAGTGATCGAACTGACATACAGTACGAACATCTTCGTGGATTAACGAGCCTCCAAAGCTGTTGGAGGAGTACCAGCCACGAGACATTTACAATGCAGATGAAACTGGACTATTTTATAATTGCCGGCCTAACAGCACACTGACATTAAAGGGTCAGCCCTGCCATGGTGGTAAAGGATCCAAAGAGAGGATACCTGTGTTGTTTTGTGTTAAAAGAGATGGAACTGACATACAGTACGAACATCATCGTGGATTAACGAGCCTCCAAAGCTGTTGGAGGAGTACCAGCCAAGAGACATTTACAATGCAGATGAAACTGGACTATTTTATAATTGCCGGCCTAACAGCACACTGACATTAAAGGGTCAGCCCTGCCATGGTGGTAAAGGATCCAAAGAGAGGATACCTGTGTTGTTTTGTGTTGACAGTGATGGAACTGACATACAGTACGAACATCATCGTGGATTAACGAGCCTCCAAAGCTGTTGGAGGAGTACCAGCCACGAGACATTTACAATGCAGATGAAACAGGACTATTTTATAATTGCCGGCCTAACAGCACACTGACATTAAAGGGTCAGCCCTGCCATGGTGGTAAAGGATACAAAGAGAGGATACCTGTGTTGTTTTGTGTTAACAGTGATGGAACTGACATACAGTACGAACATCATCGTGGATTAATGAGCCTCCAAAGCTGTTGGAGGAGTACCAGCCACGAGACATTTACAATGCAGATGAAACTGGACTATTTTATAATTGCCGGCCTAACAGCACACTGACATTAAAGGGTCAGCCCTGCCATGGTGGTAAAGGATCCAAAGAGAGGATACCTGTGTTGTTTTGTGTTAACAGTGATGGAACTGACATACAGTACGAACATCATCGTGGATTAACGAGCCTCCAAAGCTGTTGGAGGAGTACCAGCCACGAGACATTTACAATGCAGATGAAACTGGACTATTTTATAATTGCCGGCCTAACAGCACACTGACATTAAAGGGTCAGCCCTGCCATGGTGGTAAAGGATCCAAAGAGAGGATACCTGTGTTGTTTTGTGTTAACAGTGATCGAACTGACATACAGTACGAACATCATCGTGGATTAACGAGCCTCCAAAGCTGTTGGAGGAGTACCAGCCACGAGACATTTACAATGCAGATGAAACTGGACTATTTTATAATTGCCGGCCTAACAGCACACTGACATTAAAGGGTCAGCCCTGCCATGGTGGTAAAGTATCCAAAGAGAGGATATCTGTGTTGTTTTGTGTTAACAGTGATGGAACTGACATACAGTACGAACATCATCGTGGATTAACGAGCTTCCAAAGCTGTTGGAGGAGTACCAGCCACGAGACATTTACAATGCAGATGAAACTGGACTATTTTATAATTGCCGGCCTAACAGCACACTGACATTAAAGGGTCAGCCCTGCCATGGTGGTAAAGGATCCAAAGAGAGGATACCTGTGTTGTTTTGTGTTAACAGTGATGGAACTGACATACAGTACGAACATCATCGTGGATTAACGAGCCTCCAAAGCTGTTGGAGGAGTACCAGCCACGAGACATTTACAATGCAGATGAAACTGGACTATTTTATAATTGCCGGCCTAACAGCACACTGATATTAAAGGGTCAGCCCTGCCATGGTGGTAAAGGATCCAAAGAGAGGATACCTGTGTTGTTTTGTGTTAACAGTGATGGAACTGACATACAGTACGAACATCATCGTGGATTAACGAGCCTCCAAAGCTGTTGGAGGAGTACCAGCCACGAGACATTTACAATGCAGATGAAACTGGACTATGTTATAATTGCCGGCCTAACAGCACACTGACATTAAAGGGTCAGCCCTGCCATGGTGGTAAAGGATCCAAAGAGAGGATACCTGTGTTGTTTTGTGTTAACAGTGATCGAACTGACATACAGTACGAACATCATCGTGGATTAACGAGCCTCCAAAGCTGTTGGAGGAGTACCAGCCACGAGACATTTACAATGCAGATGAAACTGGACTATTTTATAATTGCCGGCCTAACAGCACACTGACATTAAAGGGTCAGCCCTGCCATGGTGGTAAAGGATCCAAAGAGAGGATACCTGTGTTGTTTTGTGTTAACAGTTTTGGAACTGACATACAGTACGAACATCATCGTGGATTAACGAGCCTCCAAAGCTGTTGGAGGAGTACCAGCCACGAGACATTTACAATGCAGATGAAACTGGACTATGTTATAATTGCCGGCCTAACAGCACACTGACATTAAAGGGTCAGCCCTGCCATGGTGGTAAAGGATCCAAAGAGAGGATACCTGTGTTGTTTTGTGTTAACAGTGATCGAACTGACATACAGTACGAACATCATCGTGGATTAACGAGCCTCCAAAGCTGTTGGAGGAGTACCAGCCACGAGACATTTACAATGCAGATGAAACTGGACTATTTTATAATTGCCGGCCTAACAGCACACTGACATTAAAGGGTCAGCCCTGCCATGGTGGTAAAGGATCCAAAGAGAGGATACCTGTGTTGTTTTGTGTTAACAGTGATGGAACTGACATACAGTACGAACATCATCGTGGATTAACGAGCCTCCAAAGCTGTTGGAGGAGTACCAGCCACGAGACATTTACAATGCAGATGAAACTGGACTATTTTATAATTGCCGGCCTAACAGCACACTGACATTAAAGGGTCAGCCCTGCCATGGTGGTAAAGGATCCAAAGAGAGGATACCTGTGTTGTTTTGTGTTAAAAGAGATGGAACTGACATACAGTACGAACATCATCGTGGATTAACGAGCCTCCAAAGCTGTTGGAGGAGTACCAGCCACGAGACATTTACAATGCAGATGAAACTGGACTATTTTATAATTGCCGGCCTAACAGCACACTGACATTAAAGGGTCAGCCCTGCCATGGTGGTAAAGGATCCAAAGAGAGGATACCTGTGTTGTTTTGTGTTAACAGTGATGGAACTGACATACAGTACGAACATCATCGTGGATTAACGAGCCTCCAAAGCTGTTGGAGGAGTACCAGCCACGAGACATTTACAATGCAGATGAAACTGGACTATTTTATAATTGCCGGCCTAACAGCACACTGACATTAAAGGGTCAGCCCTGCCATGGTGGTAAAGGATCCAAAGAGAGGATTCCTGTGTTGTTTTGTGTTAACAGTGATGGAACTGACATACATTACGAACATCATCGTGGATTAACGAGCCTCCAAAGCTGTTGGAGGAGTACCAGCCACGAGACATTTACAATGCAGATGAAACTGGACTATTTTATAATTGCCGGCCTAACAGCACACTGACATTAAAGGGTCAGCCCTGCCATGGTGGTAAAGGATACAAAGAGAGGATACCTGTGTTGTTTTGTGTTAACAGTGGTGGAACTGACATACAGTACGAACATCATCGTGGATTAACGAGCCTCCAAAGCTGTTGGAGGAGTACCAGCCACGAGACATTTACAATGCAGATGAAACTGGACTATTTTATAATTGCCGGCCTAACAGCACACTGACATTAAAGGGTCAGCCCTGCCATGGTGGTAAAGTATCCAAAGAGAGGATATCTGTGTTGTTTTGTGTTAACAGTGATGGAACTGACATACAGTACGAACATCATCGTGGATTAACGAGCCTCCAAAGCTGTTGGAGGAGTACCAGCCACGAGACATTTACAATGCAGATGAAACTGGACTATTTTATAATTGCCGGCCTAACAGCACACTGACATTAAAGGGTCAGCCCTGCCATGGTGGTAAAGGATACAAAGAGAGGATACCTGTGTTGTTTTGTGTTAACAGTGATGGAACTGACATACAGTACGAACATCATCGTGGATTAACGAGCCTCCAAAGCTGTTGGAGGAGTACCAGCCACGAGACATTTACAATGCAGATGAAACTGGACTATTTTATAATTGCCGGCCTAACAGCACACTGACATTAAAGGGTCAGCCCTGCCATGGTGGTAAAGGATCCAAAGAGAGGATACCTGTGTTGTTTTGTGTTAACAGTGATGGAACTGACATACAGTACGAACATCATCGTGGATTAATGAGCCTCCAAAGCTGTTGGAGGAGTACCAGCCACGAGACATTTACAATGCAGATGAAACTGGACTATGTTATAATTGCCGGCCTAACAGCACACTGACATTAAAGGGTCAGCCCTGCCATGGTGGTAAAGGATCCAAAGAGAGGATACCTGTGTTGTTTTGTGTTAACAGTGATCGAACTGACATACAGTACGAACATCATCGTGGATTAACGAGCCTCCAAAGCTGTTGGAGGAGTACCAGCCACGAGACATTTACAATGCAGATGAAACTGGACTATGTTATAATTGCCGGCCTAACAGCACACTGACATTAAAGGGTCAGCCCTGCCATGGTGGTAAAGGATCCAAAGAGAGGATACCTGTGTTGTTTTGTGTTAACAGTGATGGAACTGACATACATTACGAACATCATCGTGGATTAACGAGCCTCCAAAGCTGTTGGAGGAGTACCAGCCACGAGACATTTACAATGCAGATGAAACTGGACTATTTTATAATTGCCGGCCTAACAGCACACTGACATTAAAGGGTCAGCCCTGCCATGGTGGTAAAGGATCCAAAGAGAGGATACCTGTATTGTTTTGTGTTAACAGTGATGGAACTGACATACATTACGAACATCATCGTGGATTAACGAGCCTCCAAAGCTGTTGGAGGAGTACCAGCCACGAGACATTTACAATGCAGATGAAACTGGACTATTTTATAATTGCCGGCCTAACAGCACACTGACATTAAAGGGTCAGCCCTGCCATGGTGGTAAAGGATCCAAAGAGAGGATACCTGTGTTGTTTTGTGTTAACAGTGATGGAACTGACATACATTACGAACATCATCGTGGATTAACGAGCCTCCAAAGCTGTTGGAGGAGTACCAGCCACGAGACATTTACAATGCAGATGAAACTGGACTATTTTATAATTGCCGGCCTAACAGCACACTGACATTAAAGGGTCAGCCCTGCCATGGTGGTAAAGGATCCAAAGAGAGGATACCTGTGTTGTTTTGTGTTAACAGTGATGGAACTGACATACATTACGAACATCATCGTGGATTAACGAGCCTCCAAAGCTGTTGGAGGAGTACCAGCCACGAGACATTTACAATGCAGATGAAACTGGACTATGTTATAATTGCCGGCCTAACAGCACACTGACATTAAAGGGTCAGCCCTGCCATGGTGGTAAAGGATCCAAAGAGAGGATACCTGTGTTGTTTTGTGTTAACAGTGATGGAACTGACATACATTACGAACATCATCGTGGATTAACGAGCCTCCAAAGCTGTTGGAGGAGTACCAGCCACGAGACATTTACAATGCAGATGAAACTGGACTATTTTATAATTGCCGGCCTAACAGCACACTGACATTAAAGGGTCAGCCCTGCCATGGTGGTAAAGGATACAAAGAGAGGATACCTGTGTTGTTTTGTGTTAACAGTGATGGAACTGACATACAGTACGAACATCATCGTGGATTAATGAGCCTCCAAATCTGTTGGAGGAGTACCAGCCACGAGACATTTACAATGCAGATGAAACTGGACTATTTTATAATTGCCGGCCTAACAGCACACTGACATTAAAGGGTCAGCCCTGCCATGGTGGTAAAGGATCCAAAGAGAGGATATCTGTGTTGTTTTGTGTTAACAGTGATGGAACTGACATACAGTACGAACATCATCGGGGATTAACGAGCCTCCAAAGCTGTTGGAGGAGTACCAGCCACGAGACATTTACAATGCAGATGAAACTGGACTATTTTATAATTGCCGGCCTAACAGCACACTGACATTAAAGGGTCAGCCCTGCCATGGTGGTAAAGGATCCAAAGAGAGGATACCTGTGTTGTTTTGTGTTAACAGTGATGGAACTGACATACAGTACGAACATCATCGTGGATTAACGAGCCTCCAAAGCTGTTGGAGGAGTACCAGCCACGAGACATTTACAATGCAGATGAAACTGGACTATTTTATAATTGCCGGCCTAACAGCACACTGACATTAAAGGGTCAGCCCTGCCATGGTGGTAAAGGATCCAAAGAGAGGATACCTGTGTTGTTTTGTGTTAACAGTGATCGAACTGACATACAGTACGAACATCATCGTGGATTAACGAGCCTCCAAAGCTGTTGGAGGAGTACCAGCCACGAGACATTTACAATGCAGATGAAACTGGACTATTTTATAATTGCCGGCCTAACAGCACACGGACATTAAAGGGTCAGCCCTGCCATGGTGGTAAAGGATCCAAAGAGAGGATACCTGTGTTGTTTTGTGTTAACAGTGATGGAACTGACATACCTTACGAACATCATCGTGGATTAACGAGCCTCCAAAGCTGTTGGAGGAGTACCAGCCACGAGACATTTACAATGCAGATGAAACTGGACTATTTTATAATTGCCGGCCTAACAGCACACTGACATTAAAGGGTCAGCCCTGCCATGGTGGTAAAGGATACAAAGAGAGGATACCTGTGTTGTTTTGTGTTAACAGTGATGGAACTGACATACAGTACGAACATCATCGTGGATTAACGAGCCTCCAAAGCTGTTGGAGGAGTACCAGCCACGAGACATTTACAATGCAGATGAAACTGGACTATGTTATAATTGCCGGCCTAACAGCACACTGACATTAAAGGGTCAGCCCTGCCATGGTGGTAAAGGATCCAAAGAGAGGATACCTGTGTTGTTTTGTGTTAACAGTGATGGAACTGACATACATTACGAACATCATCGTGGATTAACGAGCCTCCAAAGCTGTTGGAGGAGTACCAGCCACGAGACATTTACAATGCAGATGAAACTGGACTATTTTATAATTGCCGGCCTAACAGCACACTGACATTAAAGGGTCAGCCCTGCCATGGTGGTAAAGGATCCAAAGAGAGGATATCTGTGTTGTTTTGTGTTAACAGTGATGGAACTGACATACAGTACGAACATCATCGTGGATTAACGAGCCTCCAAAGCTGTTGGAGGAGTACCAGCCACGAGACATTTACAATGCAGATGAAACTGGACTATTTTATAATTGCCGGCCTAACAGCACACTGACATTAAAGGGTCAGCCCTGCCATGGTGGTAAAGGATCCAAAGAGAGGATACCTGTATTGTTTTGTGTTAACAGTGATGGAACTGACATACAGTACGAACATCATCGTGGATTAATGAGCCTCCAAATCTGTTGGAGGAGTACCAGCCACGAGACATTTACAATGCAGATGAAACTGGACTATTTTATAATTGCCGGCCTAACAGCACACTGACATTAAAGGGTCAGCCCTGCCATGGTGGTAAAGGATCCAAAGAGAGGATACCTGTGTTGTTTTGTGTTAACAGTGATGGAACTGACATACAGTACGAACATCATCGTGGATTAACGAGCCTCCAAAGCTGTTGGAGGAGTACCAGCCACGAGACATTTACAATGCAGATGAAACTGGACTATTTTATAATTGCCGGCCTAACAGCACACTGACATTAAAGGGTCAGCCCTGCCATGGTGGTAAAGGATCCAAAGAGAGGATACCTGTGTTGTTTTGTGTTAACAGTGATGGAACTGACATACAGTACGAACATCATCGTGGATTAACGAGCCTCCAAAGCTGTTGGAGGAGTACCAGCCACGAGACATTTACAATGCAGATGAAACTGGACTATTTTATAATTGCCGGCCTAACAGCACACTGACATTAAAGGGTCAGCCCTGCCATGGTGGTAAAGGATCCAAAGAGAGGATACCTGTGTTGTTTTGTGTTAACAGTGATGGAACTGACATACAGTACGAACATCATCGTGGATTAACGAGCCTCCAAAGCTGTTGGAGGAGTACCAGCCACGAGACATTTACAATGCAGATGAAACTGGACTATTTTATAATTGCCGGCCTAACAGCACACTGACATTAAAGGGTCAGCCCTGCCATGGTGGTAAAGGATCCAAAGAGAGGATACCTGTGTTGTTTTGTGTTAACAGTGATGGAACTGACATACAGTACGAACATCATCGGGGATTAACGAGCCTCCAAAGCTGTTGGAGGAGTACCAGCCACGAGACATTTACAATGCAGATGAAACTGGACTATTTTATAATTGCCGGCCTAACAGCACACTGACATTAAAGGGTCAGCCCTGCCATGGTGGTAAAGGATCCAAAGAGAGGATACCTGTGTTGTTTTGTGTTAACAGTGATGGAACTGACATACAGTACGAACATCATCGTGGATTAACGAGCCTCCAAAGCTGTTGGAGGAGTACCAGCCACGAGACATTTACAATGCAGATGAAACTGGACTATTTTATAATTGCCGGCCTAACAGCACACTGACATTAAAGGGTCAGCCCTGCCATGGTGGTAAAGGATCCAAAGAGAGGATACCTGTATTGTTTTGTGTTAACAGTGATGGAACTGACATACAGTACGAACATCATCGTGGATTAACGAGCCTCCAAAGCTGTTGGAGGAGTACCAGCCACGAGACATTTACAATGCAGATGAAACTGGACTATTTTATAATTGCCGGCCTAACAGCACACTGACATTAAAGGGTCAGCCCTGCCATGGTGGTAAAGGATACAAAGAGAGGATACCTGTGTTGTTTTGTGTTAACAGTGATGGAACTGACATACAGTACGAACATCATCGTGGATTAACGAGCCTCCAAAGCTGTTGGAGGAGTACCAGCCACGAGACATTTACAATGCAGATGAAACTGGACTATTTTATAATTGCCGGCCTAACAGCACACTGACATTAAAGGGTCAGCCCTGCCATGGTGGTAAAGGATCCAAAGAGAGGATACCTGTGTTGTTTTGTGTTAACAGTGATGGAACTGACATACAGTACGAACATCATCGTGGATTAACGAGCCTCCAAAGCTGTTGGAGGAGTACCAGCCACGAGACATTTACAATGCAGATGAAACTGGACTATTTTATAATTGCCGGCCTAACAGCACACTGACATTAAAGGGTCAGCCCTGCCATGGTGGTAAAGGATCCAAAGAGAGGATACCTGTATTGTTTTGTGTTAACAGTGATGGAACTGACATACAGTACGAACATCATCGTGGATTAACGAGCCTCCAACGCTGTTGGAGGAGTACCAGCCACGAGACATTTACAATGCAGATGAAACTGGACTATTTTATAATTGCCGGCCTAACAGCACACTGACATTAAAGGGTCAGCCCTGCCATGGTGGTAAAGGATCCAAAGAGAGGATACCTGTATTGTTTTGTGTTAACAGTGATGGAACTGACATACAGTACGAACATCATCGTGGATTAACGAGCCTCCAAAGCTGTTGGAGGAGTACCAGCCACGAGACATTTACAATGCAGATGAAACTGGACTATTTTATAATTGCCGGCCTAACAGCACACTGACATTAAAGGGTCAGCCCTGCCATGGTGGAAGGATCCAAAGAGAGGATACCTGTATTGTTTTGTGTTAACAGTGATGGTACTGACATACAGTACGAACATCATCGTGGATTAACGAGCCTCCAAAGCTGTTGGAGGAGTACCAGCCACGAGACATTTACAATGCAGATGAAACTGGACTATTTTATAATTGCCGGCCTAACAGCACACTGACATTAAAGGGTCAGCCCTGCCATGGTGGTAAAGGATCCAAAGAGAGGATACCTGTATTGTTTTGTGTTAACAGTGATGGAACTGACATACAGTACGAACATCATCGTCGATTAACGAGCCTCCAAAGCTGTTGGAGGAGTACCAGCCACGAGACATTTACAATGCAGATGAAACTGGACTATTTTATAATTGCCGGCCTAACAGCACACTGACATTAAAGGGTCAGCCCTGCCATGGTGGTAAAGGATCCAAAGAGAGGATACCTGTGTTGTTTTGTGTTAACAGTGATGGAACTGACATACAGTACGAACATCATCGTGGATTAACGAGCCTCCAAAGCTGTTGGAGGAGTACCAGCCACGAGACATTTACAATGCAGATGAAACTGGACTATTTTATAATTGCCGGCCTAACAGCACACTGACATTAAAGGGTCAGCCCTGCCATGGTGGTAAAGGATCCAAAGAGAGGATACCTGTATTGTTTTGTGTTAACAGTGATGGAACTGACATACAGTACGAACATCATCGTGGATTAACGAGCCTCCAAAGCTGTTGGAGGAGTACCAGCCACGAGACATTTACAATGCAGATGAAACTGGACTATTTTATAATTGCCGGCCTAACAGCACACTGACATTAAAGGGTCAGCCCTGCCATGGTGGTAAAGGATCCAAAGAGAGGATACCTGTATTGTTTTGTGTTAACAGTGATGGAACTGACATACAGTACGAACATCATCGTCGATTAACGAGCCTCCAAAGCTGTTGGAGGAGTACCAGCCACGAGACATTTACAATGCAGATGAAACTGGACTATTTTATAATTGCCGGCCTAACAGCACACTGACATTAAAGGGTCAGCCCTGCCATGGTGGTAAAGGATCCAAAGAGAGGATACCTGTATTGTTTTGTGTTAACAGTGATGGAACTGACATACAGTACGAACATCATCGTGGATTAACGAGCCTCCAAAGCTGTTGGAGGAGTACCAGCCACGAGACATTTACAATGCAGATGAAACTGGACTATTTTATAATTGCCGGCCTAACAGCACACTGACATTAAAGGGTCAGCCCTGCCATGGTGGTAAAGGATCCAAAGAGAGGATACCTGTATTGTTTTGTGTTAACAGTGATGGAACTGACATACAGTACGAACATCATCGTGGATTAACGAGCCTCCAAAGCTGTTGGAGGAGTACCAGCCACGAGACATTTACAATGCAGATGAAACTGGACTATTTTATAATTGCCGGCCTAACAGCACACTGACATTAAAGGGTCAGCCCTGCCATGGTGGTAAAGGATCCAAAGAGAGGATACCTGTGTTGTTTTGTGTTAACAGTGATGGAACTGACATACAGTACGAACATCATCGGGGATTAACGAGCCTCCAAAGCTGTTGGAGGAGTACCAGCCACGAGACATTTACAATGCAGATGAAACTGGACTATTTTATAATTATCGGCCTAACAGCACACTGACATTAAAGGGTCAGCCCTGCCATGGTGGTAAAGGATCCAAAGAGAGGATACCTGTATTGTTTTGTGTTAACAGTGATGGAACTGACATACAGTACGAACATCATCGTGGATTAACGAGCCTCCAAAGCTGTTGGAGGAGTACCAGCCACGAGACATTTACAATGCAGATGAAACTGGACTATTTTATAATTGCCGGCCTAACAGCACACTGACATTAAAGGGTCAGCCCTGCCATGGTGGTAAAGGATCCAAAGAGAGGATATCTGTGTTGTTTTGTGTTAACAGTGATGGAACTGACATACAGTACGAACATCATCGTGGATTAACGAGCCTCCAAAGCTGTTGGAGGAGTACCAGCCACGAGACATTTACAATGCAGATGAAACTGGACTATTTTATAATTGCCGGCCTAACAGCACACTGACATTAAAGGGTCAGCCCTGCCATGGTGGTAAAGGATCCAAAGAGAGGATACCTGTATTGTTTTGTGTTAACAGTGATGGAACTGACATACAGTACGAACATCATCGTGGATTAACGAGCCTCCAAAGCTGTTGGAGGAGTACCAGCCACGAGACATTTACAATGCAGATGAAACTGGACTATTTTATAATTGCCGTCCTAACAGCACACTGACATTAAAGGGTCAGCCCTGCCATGGTGGTAAAGGATCCAAAGAGAGGATATCTGTGTTGTTTTGTGTTAACAGTGATGGAACTGACATACAGTACGAACATCATCGGGGATTAACGAGCCTCCAAAGCTGTTGGAGGAGTACCAGCCACGAGACATTTACAATGCAGATGAAACTGGACTATTTTATAATTGCCGGCCTAACAGCACACTGACATTAAAGGGTCAGCCCTGCCATGGTGGTAAAGGATCCAAAGAGAGGATACCTGTATTGTTTCGTGTTAACAGTGATGGAACTGACATACAGTACGAACATCATCGTGGATTAACGAGCCTCCAAAGCTGTTGGAGGAGTACCAGCCACGAGACATTTACAATGCAGATGAAACTGGACTATTTTATAATTGCCGGCCTAACAGCACACTGACATTAAAGGGTCAGCCCTGCCATGGTGGTAAAGGATCCAAAGAGAGGATACCTGTATTGTTTTGTGTTAACAGTGATGGAACTGACATACAGTACGAACATCATCGTCGATTAACGAGCCTCCAAAGCTGTTGGAGGAGTACCAGCCACGAGACATTTACAATGCAGATGAAACTGGACTATTTTATAATTGCCGGCCTAACAGCACACTGACATTAAAGGGTCAGCCCTGCCATGGTGGTAAAGGATCCAAAGAGAGGATACCTGTATTGTTTTGTGTTAACAGTGATGGAACTGACATACAGTACGAACATCATCGTGGATTAACGAGCCTCCAAAGCTGTTGGAGGAGTACCAGCCACGAGACATTTACAATGCAGATGAAACTGGACTATTTTATAATTGCCGGCCTAACAGCACACTGACATTAAAGGGTCAGCCCTGCCATGGTGGTAAAGGATCCAAAGAGAGGATACCTGTATTGTTTTGTGTTAACAGTGATGGAACTGACATACAGTACGAACATCATCGTCGATTAACGAGCCTCCAAAGCTGTTGGAGGAGTACCAGCCACGAGACATTTACAATGCAGATGAAACTGGACTATTTTATAATTGCCGGCCTAACAGCACACTGACATTAAAGGGTCAGCCCTGCCATGGTGGTAAAGGATCCAAAGAGAGGATACCTGTATTGTTTTGTGTTAACAGTGATGGAACTGACATACAGTACGAACATCATCGTCGATTAACGAGCCTCCAAAGCTGTTGGAGGAGTACCAGCCACGAGACATTTACAATGCAGATGAAACTGGACTATTTTATAATTGCCGGCCTAACAGCACACTGACATTAAAGGGTCAGCCCTGCCATGGTGGTAAAGGATCCAAAGAGAGGATACCTGTATTGTTTCGTGTTAACAGTGATGGAACTGACATACAGTACGAACATCATCGTGGATTAACGAGCCTCCAAAGCTGTTGGAGGAGTACCAGCCACGAGACATTTACAATGCAGATGAAACTGGACTATTTTATAATTGCCGGCCTAACAGCACACTGACATTAAAGGGTCAGCCCTGCCATGGTGGTAAAGGATCCAAAGAGAGGATACCTGTATTGTTTTGTGTTAACAGTGATGGAACTGACATACAGTACGAACATCATCGTGGATTAACGAGCCTCCAAAGCTGTTGGAGGAGTACCAGCCACGAGACATTTACAATGCAGATTGAAACTGGACTATTTTATAATTGCCGGCCTAACAGCACACTGACATTAAAGGGTCAGCCCTGCCATGGTGGTAAAGGATCCAAAGAGAGGATACCTGTATTGTTTTGTGTTAACAGTGATGGAACTGACATACAGTACGAACATCATCGTGGATTAACGAGCCTCCAAAGCTGTTGGAGGAGTACCAGCCACGAGACATTTACAATGCAGATGAAACTGGACTATTTTATAATTGCCGGCCTAACAGCACACTGACATTAAAGGGTCAGCCCTGCCATGGTGGTAAAGGATCCAAAGAGAGGATACCTGTATTGTTTTGTGTTAACAGTGATGGAACTGACATACAGTACGAACATCATCGTGGATTAACGAGCCTCCAAAGCTGTTGGAGGAGTACCAGCCACGAGACATTTACAATGCAGATGAAACTGGACTATTTTATAATTGCCGGCCTAACAGCACACTGACATTAAAGGGTCAGCCCTGCCATGGTGGTAAAGGATCCAAAGAGAGGATACCTGTATTGTTTTGTGTTAACAGTGATGGAACTGACATACAGTACGAACATCATCGTGGATTAACGAGCCTCCAAAGCTGTTGGAGGAGTACCAGCCACGAGACATTTACAATGCAGATGAAACTGGACTATTTTATAATTGCCGGCCTAACAGCACACTGACATTAAAGGGTCAGCCCTGCCATGGTGGTAAAGGATCCAAAGAGAGGATATCTGTGTTGTTTTGTGTTAACAGTGATGGAACTGACATACAGTACGAACATCATCGTGGATTAACGAGCCTCCAAAGCTGTTGGAGGAGTACCAGCCACGAGACATTTACAATGCAGATGAAACTGGACTATTTTATAATTGCCGGCCTAACAGCACACTGACATTAAAGGGTCAGCCCTGCCATGGTGGTAAAGGATCCAAAGAGAGGATACCTGTATTGTTTTGTGTTAACAGTGATGGAACTGACATACAGTACGAACATCATCGTGGATTAACGAGCCTCCAAAGCTGTTGGAGGAGTACCAGCCACGAGACATTTACAATGCAGATGAAACTGGACTATTTTATAATTGCCGGCCTAACAGCACACTGACATTAAAGGGTCAGCCCTGCCATGGTGGTAAAGGATCCAAAGAGAGGATACCTGTGTTGTTTTGTGTTAACAGTGATGGAACTGACATACAGTACGAACATCATCGGGGATTAACGAGCCTCCAAAGCTGTTGGAGGAGTACCAGCCACGAGACATTTACAATGCAGATGAAACTGGACTATTTTATAATTGCCGGCCTAACAGCACACTGACATTAAAGGGTCAGCCCTGCCATGGTGGTAAAGGATCCAAAGAGAGGATATCTGTGTTGTTTTGTGTTAACAGTGATGGAACTGACATACAGTACGAACATCATCGTGGATTAATGAGCCTCCAAAGCTGTTGGAGGAGTACCAGCCACGAGACATTTACAATGCAGATGAAACTGGACTATTTTATAATTGCCGGCCTAACAGCACACTGACATTAAAGGGTCAGCCCTGCCATGGTGGTAAAGGATCCAAAGAGAGGATACCTGTATTGTTTTGTGTTAACAGTGATGGAACTGACATACAGTACGAACATCATCGTGGATTAACGAGCCTCCAAAGCTGTTGGAGGAGTACCAGCCACGAGACATTTACAATGCAGATGAAACTGGACTATTTTATAATTGCCGGCCTAACAGCACACTGACATTAAAGGGTCAGCCCTGCCATGGTGGTAAAGGATCCAAAGAGAGGATATCTGTATTGTTTTGTGTTAACAGTGATGGAACTGACATACAGTACGAACATCATCGTGGATTAACGAGCCTCCAAAGCTGTTGGAGGAGTACCAGCCACGAGACATTTACAATGCAGATGAAACTGGACTATTTTATAATTGCCGGCCTAACAGCACACTGACATTAAAGGGTCAGCCCTGCCATGGTGGTAAAGGATCCAAAGAGAGGATATCTGTGTTGTTTTGTGTTAACAGTGATGGAACTGACATACAGTACGAACATCATCGTGGATTAACGAGCCTCCAAAGCTGTTGGAGGAGTACCAGCCACGAGACATTTACAATGCAGATGAAACAGGACTATTTTATAATTGCCGGCCTAACAGCACACTGACATTAAAGGGTCAGCCCTGCCATGGTGGTAAAGGATCCAAAGAGAGGATACCTGTATTGTTTTGTGTTAACAGTGATGGAACTGACATACAGTACGAACATCATCGTGGATTAACGAGCCTCCAAAGCTGTTGGAGGAGTACCAGCCACGAGACATTTACAATGCAGATGAAACTGGACTATTTTATAATTGCCGGCCTAACAGCACACTGACATTAAAGGGTCAGCCCTGCCATGGTGGTAAAGGATCCAAAGAGAGGATACCTGTATTGTTTTGTGTTAACAGTGATGGAACTGACATACAGTACGAACATCATCGTGGATTAACGAGCCTCCAAAGCTGTTGGAGGAGTACCAGCCACGAGACATTTACAATGCAGATGAAACTGGACTATTTTATAATTGCCGGCCTAACAGCACACTGACATTAAAGGGTCAGCCCTGCCATGGTGGTAAAGGATACAAAGAGAGGATACCTGTGTTGTTTTGTGTTAACAGTGATGGAACTGACATACAGTACGAACATCATCGTGGATTAATGAGCCTCCAAATCTGTTGGAGGAGTACCAGCCACGAGACATTTACAATGCAGATGAAACTGGACTATTTTATAATTGCCGGCCTAACAGCACACTGACATTAAAGGGTCAGCCCTGCCATGGTGGTAAAGGATCCAAAGAGAGGATACCTGTATTGTTTTGTGTTAACAGTGATGGAACTGACATACAGTACGAACATCATCGTGGATTAACGAGCCTCCAAAGCTGTTGGAGGAGTACCAGCCACGAGACATTTACAATGCAGATGAAACTGGACTATTTTATAATTGCCGGCCTAACAGCACACTGACATTAAAGGGTCAGCCCTGCCATGGTGGTAAAGGATCCAAAGAGAGGATATCTGTGTTGTTTTGTGTTAACAGTGATGGAACTGACATACAGTACGAACATCATCGGGGATTAACGAGCCTCCAAAGCTGTTGGAGGAGTACCAGCCACGAGACATTTACAATGCAGATGAAACTGGACTATTTTATAATTGCCGGCCTAACAGCACACTGACATTAAAGGGTCAGCCCTGCCATGGTGGTAAAGGATCCAAAGAGAGGATATCTGTGTTGTTTTGTGTTAACAGTGATGGAACTGACATACAGTACGAACATCATCGTGGATTAACGAGCCTCCAAAGCTGTTGGAGGAGTACCAGCCACGAGACATTTACAATGCAGATGAAACTGGACTATTTTATAATTGCCGGCCTAACAGCACACTGACATTAAAGGGTCAGCCCTGCCATGGTGGTAAAGGATCCAAAGAGAGGATACCTGTATTGTTTTGTGTTAACAGTGATGGAACTGACATACAGTACGAACATCATCGAGGATTAACGAGCCTCCAAAGCTGTTGGAGGAGTACCAGCCACGAGACATTTACAATGCAGATGAAACTGGACTATTTTATAATTGCCGGCCTAACAGCACACTGACATTAAAGGGTCAGCCCTGCCATGGTGGTAAAGGATCCAAAGAGAGGATACCTGTATTGTTTTGTGTTAACAGTGATGGAACTGACATACAGTACGAACATCATCGTGGATTAACGAGCCTCCAAAGCTGTTGGAGGAGTACCAGCCACGAGACATTTACAATGCAGATGAAACTGGACTATTTTATAATTGCCGGCCTAACAGCACACTGACATTAAAGGGTCAGCCCTGCCATGGTGGTAAAGGATCCAAAGAGAGGATACCTGTATTGTTTTGTGTTAACAGTGATGGAACTGACATACAGTACGAACATCATCGTGGATTAACGAGCCTCCAAAGCTGTTGGAGGAGTACCAGCCACGAGACATTTACAATGCAGATGAAACTGGACTATTTTATAATTGCCGGCCTAACAGCACACTGACATTAAAGGGTCAGCCCTGCCATGGTGGTAAAGGATCCAAAGAGAGGATACCTGTATTGTTTTGTGTTAACAGTGATGGAACTGACATACAGTACGAACATCATCGTGGATTAACGAGCCTCCAAAGCTGTTGGAGGAGTACCAGCCACGAGACATTTACAATGCAGATGAAACTGGACTATTTTATAATTGCCGGCCTAACAGCACACTGACATTAAAGGGTCAGCCCTGCCATGGTGGTAAAGGATCCAAAGAGAGGATATCTGTGTTGTTTTGTGTTAACAGTGATGGAACTGACATACAGTACGAACATCATCGGGGATTAACGAGCCTCCAAAGCTGTTGGAGGAGTACCAGCCACGAGACATTTACAATGCAGATGAAACTGGACTATTTTATAATTGCCGGCCTAACAGCACACTGACATTAAAGGGTCAGCCCTGCCATGGTGGTAAAGGATCCAAAGAGAGGATACCTGTATTGTTTTGTGTTAACAGTGATGGAACTGACATACAGTACGAACATCATCGTGGATTAACGAGCCTCCAAAGCTGTTGGAGGAGTACCAGCCACGAGACATTTACAATGCAGATGAAACTGGACTATTTTATAATTGCCGGCCTAACAGCACACTGACATTAAAGGGTCAGCCCTGCCATGGTGGTAAAGGATCCAAAGAGAGGATACCTGTGTTGTTTTGTGTTAACAGTGATGGAACTGACATACAGTACGAACATCATCGTGGATTAACGAGCCTCCAAAGCTGTTGGAGGAGTACCAGCCACGAGACATTTACAATGCAGATGAAACTGGACTATTTTATAATTGCCGGCCTAACAGCACACTGACATTAAAGGTTCAGCCCTGCCATGGTGGTAAAGGATCCAAAGAGAGGATATCTGTGTTGTTTTGTGTTAACAGTGATGGAACTGACATACAGTACGAACATCATCGTGGATTAACGAGCCTCCAAAGCTGTTGGAGGAGTACCAGCCACGAGACATTTACAATGCAGATGAAACTGGACTATTTTATAATTGCCGGCCTAACAGCACACTGACATTAAAGGGTCAGCCCTGCCATGGTGGTAAAGGATCCAAAGAGAGGATATCTGTATTGTTTTGTGTTAACAGTGATGGAACTGACATACAGTACGAACATCATCGTGGATTAACGAGCCTCCAAAGCTGTTGGAGGAGTACCAGCCACGAGACATTTACAATGCAGATGAAACTGGACTATTTTATAATTGCCGGCCTAACAGCACACTGACATTAAAGGGTCAGCCCTGCCATGGTGGTAAAGGATCCAAAGAGAGGATACCTGTATTGTTTTGTGTTAACAGTGATGGAACTGACATACAGTACGAACATCATCGTGGATTAACGAGCCTCCAAAGCTGTTGGAGGAGTACCAGCCACGAGACATTTACAATGCAGATGAAACTGGACTATTTTATAATTGCCGGCCTAACAGCACACTGACATTAAAGGGTCAGCCCTGCCATGGTGGTAAAGGATCCAAAGAGAGGATATCTGTATTGTTTTGTGTTAACAGTGATGGAACTGACATACAGTACGAACATCATCGTGGATTAACGAGCCTCCAAAGCTGTTGGAGGAGTACCAGCCACGAGACATTTACAATGCAGATGAAACTGGACTATTTTATAATTGCCGGCCTAACAGCACACTGACATTAAAGGGTCAGCCCTGCCATGGTGGTAAAGGATCCAAAGAGAGGATACCTGTATTGTTTTGTGTTAACAGTGATGGAACTGACATACAGTACGAACATCATCGTGGATTAACGAGCCTCCAAAGCTGTTGGAGGAGTACCAGCCACGAGACATTTACAATGCAGATGAAACTGGACTATTTTATAATTGCCGGCCTAACAGCACACTGACATTAAAGGGTCAGCCCTGCCATGGTGGTAAAGGATCCAAAGAGAGGATACCTGTATTGTTTTGTGTTAACAGTGATGGAACTGACATACAGTACGAACATCATCGTGGATTAATGAGCCTCCAAAGCTGTTGGAGGAGTACCAGCCACGAGACATTTACAATGCAGATGAAACTGGACTATTTTATAATTGCCGGCCTAACAGCACACTGACATTAAAGGGTCAGCCCTGCCATGGTGGTAAAGGATCCAAAGAGAGGATACCTGTATTGTTTTGTGTTAACAGTGATGGAACTGACATACAGTACGAACATCATCGTGGATTAACGAGCCTCCAAAGCTGTTGGAGGAGTACCAGCCACGAGACATTTACAATGCAGATGAAACTGGACTATTTTATAATTGCCGGCCTAACAGCACACTGACATTAAAGGGTCAGCCCTGCCATGGTGGTAAAGGATCCAAAGAGAGGATACCTGTGTTGTTTTGTGTTAACAGTGATGGAACTGACATACAGTACGAACATCATCGGGGATTAACGAGCCTCCAAAGCTGTTGGAGGAGTACCAGCCACGAGACATTTACAATGCAGATGAAACTGGACTATTTTATAATTGCCGGCCTAACAGCACACTGACATTAAAGGGTCAGCCCTGCCATGGTGGTAAAGGATCCAAAGAGAGGATATCTGTGTTGTTTTGTGTTAACAGTGATGGAACTGACATACAGTACGAACATCATCGTGGATTAATGAGCCTCCAAAGCTGTTGGAGGGGTACCAGCCACGAGACATTTACAATGCAGATGAAACTGGACTATTTTATAATTGCCGGCCTAACAGCACACTGACATTAAAGGGTCAGCCCTGCCATGGTGGTAAAGGATCCAAAGAGAGGATACCTGTATTGTTTTGTGTTAACAGTGATGGAACTGACATACAGTACGAACATCATCGTGGATTAACGAGCCTCCAAAGCTGTTGGAGGAGTACCAGCCACGAGACATTTACAATGCAGATGAAACTGGACTATTTTATAATTGCCGGCCTAACAGCACACTGACATTAAAGGGTCAGCCCTGCCATGGTGGTAAAGGATCCAAAGAGAGGATACCTGTATTGTTTTGTGTTAACAGTGATGGAACTGACATACAGTACGAACATCATCGTGGATTAACGAGCCTCCAAAGCTGTTGGAGGAGTACCAGCCACGAGACATTTACAATGCAGATGAAACTGGACTATTTTATAATTGCCGGCCTAACAGCACACTGACATTAAAGGGTCAGCCCTGCCATGGTGGTAAAGGATCCAAAGAGAGGATACCTGTATTGTTTTGTGTTAACAGTGATGGAACTGACATACAGTACGAACATCATCGTGGATTAACGAGCCTCCAAAGCTGTTGGAGGAGTACCAGCCACGAGACATTTACAATGCAGATGAAACTGGACTATTTTATAATTGCCGGCCTAACAGCACACTGACATTAAAGGGTCAGCCCTGCCATGGTGGTAAAGGATCCAAAGAGAGGATACCTGTATTGTTTTGTGTTAACAGTGATGGAACTGACATACAGTACGAACATCATCGTGGATTAACGAGCCTCCAAAGCTGTTGGAGGAGTACCAGCCACGAGACATTTACAATGCAGATGAAACTGGACTATTTTATAATTGCCGGCCTAACAGCACACTGACATTAAAGGGTCAGCCCTGCCATGGTGGTAAAGGATCCAAAGAGAGGATACCTGTATTGTTTTGTGTTAACAGTGATGGAACTGACATACAGTACGAACATCATCGTGGATTAACGAGCCTCCAAAGCTGTTGGAGGAGTACCAGCCACGAGACATTTACAATGCAGATGAAACTGGACTATTTTATAATTGCCGGCCTAACAGCACACTGACATTAAAGGGTCAGCCCTGCCATGGTGGTAAAGGATCCAAAGAGAGGATACCTGTGTTGTTTTGTGTTAACAGTGATGGAACTGACATACAGTACGAACATCATCGTGGATTAACGAGCCTCCAAAGCTGTTGGAGGAGTACCAGCCACGAGACATTTACAATGCAGATGAAACTGGACTATGTTATAATTGCCGGCCTAACAGCACACTGACATTAAAGGGTCAGCCCTGCCATGGTGGTAAAGGATCCAAAGAGAGGATATCTGTGTTGTTTTGTGTTAACAGTGATGGAACTGACATACAGTACGAACATCATCGGGGATTAACGAGCCTCCAAAGCTGTTGGAGGAGTACCAGCCACGAGACATTTACAATGCAGATGAAACTGGACTATTTTATAATTGCCGGCCTAACAGCACACTGACATTAAAGGGTCAGCCCTGCCATGGTGGTAAAGGATACAAAGAGAGGATACATGTGTTGTTTTGTGTTAACAGTGATGGAACTGACATACAGTACGAACATCATCGTGGATTAATGAGCCTCCAAATCTGTTGGAGGAGTACCAGCCACGAGACATTTACAATGCAGATGAAACTGGACTATTTTATAATTGCCGGCCTAACAGCACACTGACATTAAAGGGTCAGCCCTGCCATGGTGGTAAAGGATCCAAAGAGAGGATATCTGTGTTGTTTTGTGTTAACAGTGATGGAACTGACATACAGTACGAACATCATCGGGGATTAACGAGCCTCCAAAGCTGTTGGAGGAGTACCAGCCACGAGACATTTACAATGCAGATGAAACTGGACTATTTTATAATTGCCGGCCTAACAGCACACTGACATTAAAGGGTCAGCCCTGCCATGGTGGTAAAGGATCCAAAGAGAGGATATCTGTGTTGTTTTGTGTTAACAGTGATGGAACTGACATACAGTACGAACATCATCGTGGATTAACGAGCCTCCAAAGCTGTTGGAGGAGTACCAGCCACGAGACATTTACAATGCAGATGAAACTGGACTATTTTATAATTGCCGGCCTAACAGCACACTGACATTAAAGGGTCAGCCCTGCCATGGTGGTAAAGGATCCAAAGAGAGGATACCTGTATTGTTTTGTGTTAACAGTGATGGAACTGACATACAGTACGAACATCATCGTCGATTAACGAGCCTCCAAAGCTGTTGGAGGAGTACCAGCCACGAGACATTTACAATGCAGATGAAACTGGACTATTTTATAATTGCCGGCCTAACAGCACACTGACATTAAAGGGTCAGCCCTGCCATGGTGGTAAAGGATCCAAAGAGAGGATACCTGTGTTGTTTTGTGTTAACAGTGATGGAACTGACATACAGTACGAACATCATCGTCGATTAACGAGCCTCCAAAGCTGTTGGAGGAGTACCAGCCACGAGACATTTACAATGCAGATGAAACTGGACTATTTTATAATTGCCGGCCTAACAGCACACTGACATTAAAGGGTCAGCCCTGCCATGGTGGTAAAGGATCCAAAGAGAGGATACCTGTATTGTTTTGTGTTAACAGTGATGGAACTGACATACAGTACGAACATCATCGTCGATTAACGAGCCTCCAAAGCTGTTGGAGGAGTACCAGCCACGAGACATTTACAATGCAGATGAAACTGGACTATTTTATAATTGCCGGCCTAACAGCACACTGACATTAAAGGGTCAGCCCTGCCATGGTGGTAAAGGATCCAAAGAGAGGATATCTGTGTTGTTTTGTGTTAACAGTGATGGAACTGACATACAGTACGAACATCATCGGGGATTAACGAGCCTCCAAAGCTGTTGGAGGAGTACCAGCCACGAGACATTTACAATGCAGATGAAACTGGACTATTTTATAATTGCCGGCCTAACAGCACACTGACATTAAAGGGTCAGCCCTGCCATGGTGGTAAAGGATCCAAAGAGAGGATATCTGTGTTGTTTTGTGTTAACAGTGATGGAACTGACATACAGTACGAACATCATCGTGGATTAACGAGCCTCCAAAGCTGTTGGAGGAGTACCAGCCACGAGACATTTACAATGCAGATGAAACTGGACTATTTTATAATTGCCGGCCTAACAGCACACTGACATTAAAGGGTCAGCCCTGCCATGGTGGTAAAGGATACAAAGAGAGGATACCTGTGTTGTTTTGTGTTAACAGTGATGGAACTGACATACAGTACGAACATCATCGTGGATTAACGAGCCTCCAAAGCTGTTGGAGGAGTACCAGCCACGAGACATTTACAATGCAGATGAAACTGGACTATTTTATAATTGCCGGCCTAACAGCACACTGACATTAAAGGTTCAGCCCTGCCATGGTGGTAAAGGATCCAAAGAGAGGATATCTGTGTTGTTTTGTGTTAACAGTGATGGAACTGACATACAGTACGAACATCATCGTGGATTAACGAGCCTCCAAAGCTGTTGGAGGAGTACCAGCCACGAGACATTTACAATGCAGATGAAACTGGACTATTTTATAATTGCCGGCCTAACAGCACACTGACATTAAAGGGTCAGCCCTGCCATGGTGGTAAAGGATCCAAAGAGAGGATACCTGTATTGTTTTGTGTTAACAGTGATGGAACTGACATACAGTACGAACATCATCGTGGATTAACGAGCCTCCAAAGCTGTTGGAGGAGTACCAGCCACGAGACATTTACAATGCAGATGAAACTGGACTATTTTATAATTGCCGGCCTAACAGCACACTGACATTAAAGGGTCAGCCCTGCCATGGTGGTAAAGGATCCAAAGAGAGGATACCTGTATTGTTTTGTGTTAACAGTGATGGAACTGACATACAGTACGAACATCATCGTGGATTAACGAGCCTCCAAAGCTGTTGGAGGAGTACCAGCCACGAGACATTTACAATGCAGATGAAACTGGACTATTTTATAATTGCCGGCCTAACAGCACACTGACATTAAAGGGTCAGCCCTGCCATGGTGGTAAAGGATCCAAAGAGAGGATACCTGTATTGTTTTGTGTTAACAGTGATGGAACTGACATACAGTACGAACATCATCGTGGATTAACGAGCCTCCAAAGCTGTTGGAGGAGTACCAGCCACGAGACATTTACAATGCAGATGAAACTGGACTATTTTATAATTGCCGGCCTAACAGCACACTGACATTAAAGGGTCAGCCCTGCCATGGTGGTAAAGGATCCAAAGAGAGGATACCTGTATTGTTTTGTGTTAACAGTGATGGAACTGACATACAGTACGAACATCATCGTGGATTAACGAGCCTCCAAAGCTGTTGGAGGAGTACCAGCCACGAGACATTTACAATGCAGATGAAACTGGACTATTTTATAATTGCCGGCCTAACAGCACACTGACATTAAAGGGTCAGCCCTGCCATGGTGGTAAAGGATCCAAAGAGAGGATACCTGTATTGTTTTGTGTTAACAGTGATGGAACTGACATACAGTACGAACATCATCGTGGATTAACGAGCCTCCAAAGCTGTTGGAGGAGTACCAGCCACGAGACATTTACAATGCAGATGAAACTGGACTATTTTATAATTGCCGGCCTAACAGCACACTGACATTAAAGGGTCAGCCCTGCCATGGTGGTAAAGGATCCAAAGAGAGGATACCTGTATTGTTTTGTGTTAACAGTGATGGAACTGACATACAGTACGAACATCATCGTGAATTAACGAGCCTCCAAAGCTGTTGGAGGAGTACCAGCCACGAGACATTTACAATGCAGATGAAACTGGACTATTTTATAATTGCCGGCCTAACAGCACACTGACATTAAAGGGTCAGCCCTGCCATGGTGGTAAAGTATCCAAAGAGAGGATACCTGTGTTGTTTTGTGTTAACAGTGATGGAACTGACATACAGTACGAACATCATCGTGGATTAACGAGCCTCCAAAGCTGTTGGAGGAGTACCAGCCACGAGACATTTACAATGCAGATGAAACTGGACTATTTTATAATTGCCGGCCTAACAGCACACTGACATTAAAGGGTCAGCCCTGCCATGGTGGTAAAGGATCCAAAGAGAGGATATCTGTGTTGTTTTGTGTTAACAGTGATGGAACTGACATACAGTACGAACATCATCGTGGATTAACGAGCCTCCAAAGCTGTTGGAGGAGTACCAGCCACGAGACATTTACAATGCAGATGAAACTGGACTATTTTATAATTGCCGGCCTAACAGCACACTGACATTAAAGGGTCAGCCCTGCCATGGTGGTAAAGGATCCAAAGAGAGGATACCTGTATTGTTTTGTGTTAACAGTGATGGAACTGACATACAGTACGAACATCATCGTGGATTAACGAGCCTCCAAAGCTGTTGGAGGAGTACCAGCCACGAGACATTTACAATGCAGATGAAACTGGACTATTTTATAATTGCCGGCCTAACAGCACACTGACATTAAAGGGTCAGCCCTGCCATGGTGGTAAAGTATCCAAAGAGAGGATACCTGTGTTGTTTTGTGTTAACAGTGATGGAACTGACATACAGTACGAACATCATCGTGGATTAACGAGCCTCCAAAGCTGTTGGAGGAGTACCAGCCACGAGACATTTACAATGCAGATGAAACTGGACTATTTTATAATTGCCGCCCTAACAGCACACTGACATTAAAGGGTCAGCCCTGCCATGGTGGTAAAGGATCCAACGAGAGGATATCTGTGTTGTTTTGTGTTAACAGTGATGGAACTGACATACGCGAGCCGATAGTCATTGGCAAATCACTGAAGCCTAGGTGTTTCAAAAATACATCATCTTTACCAGTAAAATATTACGCTAATAACAAAGCATGGATGACTGCAGATATTTTTATTTCATTTTTACGAGACCTTGATGCAGAAATGCGCATTAAACAAAGAAATATTTTACTGTTTCTAGACAATTGTGCAGCTCACCCTAGTGATACAACGTTTTTGAAAATCGTAAAAGTTATCTTCTATCTTGCTAATTGTACAAGTGTTTTGCAATCCTTAGATATGGGTATTATAAAGTGTTTTAAAGGGTATTATCGAAAACAACTTGTACGAAAGGCTGTCTGTCTAATAGATTCAGGCAATAGAATTGATAAAACGTTTCTAAAGATTGATGTCCTCCAGGCTATGCATTATGTACTGACGGCTTGGCGTCAGGTGAAGCAGTCCACAATAATTAACTGCTTTAGGAAATGTGGTTACGGCAGTCCACCAGTGCTTTCATGTGATGAAGAATAAGTGGGTGCCACTGAAGACGATTGAAGCAAATTAGAAACTGCACCTGAGATCAATTTTGATATGTTTGTTGCATTTGACGATGATGTCGCAAGTTGTTGGAAACAATCGAAAGCTTGTGTGACGCAAAGTCGAAGGAGACAACAGATGAGGTTGGAGAAGGTGTTGAAGAAGAACCACTACCTGTGCCTTCGTTTTCGGAAGCATGCTTGGCATTTAAAAAATTTAAAAGATTTTTATACTCTCATACAATAACCGATACCGAAAAGAATACAATTTGCAACACTGAAAAAATATTGTTCACTTGTGGAGAGAAAATTGCCAAAAAACAAACAAAGATTAAAGATTATTTTAATTGAATCAAAATTCCTGTGCATCTAAGTGTATTTCTATTTTATTATTATTATTATCATCTTCAATTTCAGTACAACTTTGTAATTTTATCTTCAATTACACAAGAGGTATGTATGCGTTTATGTATGTGAGTAAATATATTTTAGGGATATCAAACTTTTAGGTATGTTAATACTTTTTTGTATGTTCCCGCATCTATCGCTTTCCCGCATCTATAGTTTTGTTCAGTCAGTTCCTTCGAAAACGATAGATCGAGATTCCACTGTATTGTGAAACTGCGAAAGACGTTTGGAATAAACTGAGTGACATTTTTCAATCGAAAGGTCCAGCAAGAAAAGCAACGCTATTAAAATCGCTTATGCATTTGAAGATGGCGGAATCGGAACAGATTCAGAAGCATCTGCATAAATTTTTCGAAATAGTGTACAGACTGAATGAAATGAACATTATCATCAATGAAGAATTATTATCCGTCATTCTCTTGTACAGTTTACCGAAAAGTTTTGAAAATTTTCTATGTGCAATAGAATCCAGAGATGAGCTGCCCAAACCGAAAGTACTTCGAATAAAAATTATAGAAGAGAGCAACGCCAGACATTCGAATGAGAACAGAATAAACACAAATGGAGCTTTCGCCGTAAAAAACACCTTCGCCAGAAACAGAATGAAATGGAAGAGTACTGATCGACGATACAACATAAATATAAAGAAAAATATACGCTGTTTCCGTTGCAATAGAACTGGACATCGAACGAGTGAGTGTTATTCAAAAGTTGATTTTTCGAAACCAAAACAAGAACATAAGACAGGTTTTCTAGCTGAAAATAAGTTTGCCAATGGATGTGATAATTTAACGACAGAGAACACAAAATGGTGTTTGGACTCTGGTTGCACTACTCATCTTAGTCGCAGTAAAGAAAAATTTATAAATGTATGGAATACAGATGAGGAAAATATCAAATTAGCAAATAATACGACAACAAGAATTACAGCTAAGGAAGAAGTCAACTTGAAATCGAAATTTGGAAATAATATCATAGACGTTGACATTCAAGATTCATCTCTCGTTCCAGACTTGAGAACCAATTTACTTTCGATTGCCAAGATTTGCGACAAAGACTTTACCGTGACATTTAAAAAGAACTGTCCCATAATTAATAAAACAATGGAAATAGAAAACTGTTCGCAGAAAGAATTGGTGACTTATATTACTTAAAGGAATATGAAACACCATCAGTGGCTACTGCAAGTGAATCAATCGATTCTAAAGGTAAAGGAGATTTAGAAAAATGGCATACGCGATTAGGACACCTAAATATTAAAAATTTCTGTGATTGTATTAAAAAGGGGAATATTACGGTAATTCATTTAGATAATTCTAAGGAAATTAATTGTGAAATATGTATTAAAGCTAAATTAACAAAAGCCCCTTTACCCAAAGTTGCAGAGAGAACTACTGAAAAATTAGAAATTGTTCATTCGGATATATGTGGCCTTAAGCGTATGGAATCGAGCTCAACTATGAGCTCAACTATGAACTGTGGAGAGCGACTTCTTCTGGGCCACGCCCTCGGGAGCCTTTCTTGTTATCGGTTGCGCAAGGAATAACAACTAATGGTCATAAGGTGGAGACAGAAAGAGAGAGAAAAGTGATTGGGTGCCTCTAGGATCCATGAGCTTAAACAAAACTAGTATGACAGAAAATTTTCTGCCATACTGCTAGGAGAAAGTTTATGGATAGCATCTAGGTAGGAAGTTTAAGGATTTTAAGAGATATAATATTTTTTACCGTAGCCAAAGCTACGTATTAATTTTATATTTTTTAGAATGTTTTTTACCGTGCAAGCACGTAAGGGTAAGGCAAGTATTTTATTACTTTTATAGATGATTACTCGAGATGGTGTGAAGTAAGATTTATCAAAAGAAAATCCGAAGCATCAGACGCATTTAAGGAGGTTAAAAATTTATTAGAAAGGCAATCTGGTAAGAGAATAAAGGCTTTACAATCTGATAATGGTGGGGAATACATTAATCAGGAATTTGACGACTATCTATTGGAATTAGGAATTAAAAGGAAATTAACAGTCAAAAATACGCCTGAACAAAATGGAATTTCAGAGAGGAAAAATCGTACATTAATGGATATGGCTAGATGTTTTATATTACAATCAAACTTAAATGGATCGTTTTGGGCGGAAGCCATAAATACAGCAAATTCCACGAGAAATAGATGCCCGACTAAATCATTAAATGGTAAAACTCCCTACGAACTTTGGCATGATAGAATTCCAAATGTAGGATATTTTAAAACTTTTGGATATACAGCATTCATTTTAAATAGTGATCGGAACAAGGGAAAGTTAGATTCCAGAAGTAGAAAGGGAATTTTTGTCGGTTATTCCGAGCAATCAAAGGCTTTTCGTGTTTGGATTCCTGAAAAAAAGAGAGATCGAAACTTGTAGAGGTGTAAAATTTTTGGAAAACGTTAGCCGTACCGATGACATCATTTTAGATGATTTTTCCCCGATAGATTATTCTAAAGAAAATGAAAATTACCAACCTCTAGAAATAAATATTCCGATCAGCATTCCAAAACCTAATACTCCGACAAATGAAGTCATTCAAAGCGATATCTATACTAATAAAGAGACAAGTGGAAGTCGAGAGATCACGTGACCGTAACTCATCCGGGTGGGCCACTCCTCGAAAAAAAGATGGCCGACAAATATACAGGAAACGATGTATTTTTTTTTCTCCTGAAAGTACATAAATGTTACATATTTGGAAAGAGCTTCGAAAACTGATAATTTTTGCTGCGTACACTTATTCTGTTAATTCAATAGTTTTAGAGATATTTTCATTCTAAAATCACTCACTACTGAGAAACCAAATCATCTGGTGCAGTGGTGCTGCCATCTGTCGGCAGCGACGGGAATGAAAATTGAAAGGAATTTATTCACTTGAATTTAATACATTTGTAGGCTTTTTTTTCTTTTGTGGGGCCCGAAGTACATAAATATGTTACACGGATGGCTTGAGCGTAGCTAGGCGAAGCCCGACTAGTTCAGAATATTTCTGATTTTGACCCTGAAAATTGCGATTCAGAAAATAATTCGGATTGCTCTAACGACTTAAAGCTACTTAGGAGAGCTCGCGGACACCCACGCATTGTTCACACAGGAAATGTAGGTCGACTCAGGAAGGAGTATAATGTTTATTCTGAAGTAATGACAGGACAAATCAAGCACAAATTGCAGAAATTCCGATTAACGTAGCGCTAAGTAAACCCGAATCAAATGAATGGAAACTAACCCTAGCCAACGAAATGCAATGTATTTTGAAAAACGATACTTTTGAACTTGCAGAAAGGCCAAAAAATATAAATGTGTAAGGTAGTAAGTTTGTGTTAAGAAATAAATATACACTGCTGGCCACCCAAATTGCAACACCAAGAAAGACAAGAGATATCACAACAAAATTTATTTTGTAGATAACATGTTGACCAAGTATCAAATGATTAAATTTATAGACTTCTGTGAAGTGTGGTTCCTGCCAAAATCAGTAGCCAGAGTAGCCGCCATTGTTGGAGATCACCGCTGCCACACGCCTCGGCATTGATTCAAAGAGACTTTGGATGAGTTCTTGGGGTTTCGCAGACCAAGCAGCTTCCACACGTTGCCGAAGTTGATCTGCTGTGGCAGCTGGGGATGGAATCTGGGTCAATCGTAGAGCAACCATGGACCACATGTTTTCTATCGGCGAAAGATCCGGAGAGCAAGGCGGCCAGGGAAGCAATTCAATCTGGTGATTGACGAAGAACCGTTGGACAATGCGTGCCACGTGTGGTCGCGCATTATCCTGTTGAAATGTGGCTGTGGGCAAGCTCTGAAGGTAAGGAAGGACAACTGGCTCCAACACCTCGGAGATGTAGCGCTGGCTGTATAAAGTACCGGCAATGCGTACTAGAGGTGTGCGAGAGTGATATCCAATACCGCCCCATACCATAATACCCGGTGCAGGACCAGTGTGGCAGTGCATAACGCGGCTGTTCAGCATCCTCTCTTCACGGTGGCTCCAGACTCGAATGCAATCATCGTGGTGTTGCAGACAGAAGCGTGACTCGTCAGTAAAGACAATTTCATTCCATTCTGCCGTCCACATCCTTCTGTCATCGCACCATTGGCGGCGGAGACGTCTGTGGTTCTGCGTCAAGGGTAGACAAATCAATGGACGTCTTGCGGACAGACCACTCTGCTGTAAACGGCGTCGAATGGTACGCGCAGACACTGGATGATGCGTTACAGACTGCACGTGCTGTGCTATGATTCGGGATATGACTGAGCGATCCGTCACTGCCATGCGCACAATTTGCCTGTCATCACGTGAAGTGGTGCGCTGAGGTGGATGCGATCGAACACGCTGGTCCGTCGTACCCTCCTGCATCCAACGATCACATATCCGCATTACAGATGTTTGGTTTCGTCCAACACGACTACCGATTTCCCTGAAAGGTAATCCACAATCTCGGTAGGCCGCTATCCTTCCTCTGTCGAACTCGGATACTTGATCAAAAGTTGATCGCTGTTTTCGACGAGGCATAATTGATCGTTTTTTTGAAAAAACCACAAGAAAAACATAATTGCCGAACTTGAAATCGTCGAACTCTCCAAGCCTTAAATAGCGCTTTGAAGTGGCGCCACAAGCGCGCGTGATGTGCGTCTGCGCTGAAATTCTAATCATTTGCATATCTCACCTCCACTAATGCATGTTGTAAATTTCATGTTATTTGCATGTTTCCTTCAGGGTGTTGCATTTACAGTGGCCAGCAGTGTAATTCAGATAGAAGCATTGAACGTCGGAAGGCTCGCCTTGTCCCTGAAGGTTTCTCGCTAGGGATGCGACATCGATGTTTTAAACATCGATTTAATGAAGCCGATGTTTTTTAACATCGATGTTTTGTGCTCGATTTTTTACGTTGTCTCGATTTTTTTTTAATGAAAAAGTACCATAATAAAAAAAATTTACCACGTAACATAATTTTCACACTCAGTAAATGTAAATCTGAACTCTGTAAAGGATGAATACAAAATGGGGAACGATTCCTTCGCAAACAGACAAATGGCAATCAACAACCACTGAACCAATCAGAGCGCTTGGAATGTTCTTGGCACTCCAGAACCTTCGATGGGGTTTTATAAATAGTATATACACGAGAGCAGCCATTTTATACTTTGTTTTGTTCTGGTTTTATATAAGTTGACGCTAATATTATCAGTAAGATGCCTCCTAAAAGTACCGTTTGGAAATATTTTTGCAAAACCTCTGACAAATTAGCGAAATGTAATATTTGCCTTAAGTCCCTCAAAACTTCTGGCAATACCACGAATTTATCTGGACATTTAAAGGCAAAACATGGCGATATTTACAACGAGAATTTTGAGTCATCAATGTAGCCCAAGGCAAAAGCAACCAAGTTTTTGTCATTTGTGTCAGCCCAATCAAGGATTAAAATTAAATCCACCCCCCCCCCACACACACACGACTAACCGAAGTAACATTAATGTTAGAGGTTACTAAACCAGTTTAAAAAAATGGATGTTCTAAAACATCGATGTTTAAAAACATCAATGGTTTTTGGGCGATGTTTTATTAGCATCGGTGTTTTAATATTGAATATCGATGTTTCAAAACATCGATGTTTTGTTATCGATCTCGCATCACTATTTCTCGCAAGAGCCAGGTATAGACTTTGGCGAAACGTTTGCTCCTGTTGCTCGCCACAGCTCTATAAGATTACTAGCAGCCTTAGCAACTAAATTTGGTGTGCCCATTCATCATTTTGATATAATTACAGCTTATTTAAATGGAACACTC
Organism: Dolomedes plantarius; assembly: GCA_907164885.2. Classification (NCBI taxonomy): domain Eukaryota; kingdom Metazoa; phylum Arthropoda; class Arachnida; order Araneae; family Dolomedidae; genus Dolomedes; species Dolomedes plantarius. Next base: position 124,593,781 of record OU015502.1, read on the forward strand.
GAAGAGGAAATTTTTATGGAATGCCAAAAATATTTCAGCGATGCACTTTTAAGCACTATGAGAAACGAAAATAAAAACAGTCAAATATTTAAAACAGCAGAAAAGATGCTAAATGATTTTCAAAGTGGAAATAAAGTTTGTAAACTAAAGAAATCGTTGTATGGTCTAACACAATCAGGTCGAAGATGGTTTTTTTAAAAATTGACGAAATTCTAAAAGATTTTGGAGCTAACAATACCAGTTCAGATTCGTGTGTATATATTTTTAAACAAAATAAGAAATTAACTTTACTAACAATTTATGTAGATGATATTTTAATTATGTCAAAGATCCTGAAGTGATTCCTAAATTAAGAAAACACCTAGAAAAGGAATTAGATGTTAAATATGTAGGATTACTAAAACATTGTTTAGGGATGGATTTTGAACAAGAGGGAAAAATTGTTACAATTAGTCAACAGGGTTGCATAAGAGATTTATTAGAACGATATTGTATGGCCAAAGCCAATCTCGCTTCAATTCCCATGGATATAGATGTTAAATTGGAGAAAAGCGCCACCCCCAACAGAAAATAATTACCCTTATCGTGAATTAATCGGAGGACTTATGTATTTAGCAGTAAGTACCAGGCCAGATATAGCGCACACAGTTAGTAAACTAAGTCAGTTTTTGTCATGCTATGATAAAACCCACTGGATTGCAGCAAAACGTGTATTACGTTATTTGAAGGGTACGATCAATTATGGATAAATTTTTAGATATACTGAGGATAATTTTGATTGGTTATACTGACGGCGATTGGGGAAATTGTGTAATAAACAGAAGGTCTTACACCGGCTATTGCTTCATTAGTGGAAGTGCGATTTCTTGGGAATCAAAAAAGCAGAGAACGGTAGCTCTTTCCTCAACTGAGGCGGAATATATGTCATGAACTGAAGGTGTTAAAGACGCAATTTATCTTCGTAAGATCTTAACAGAGTTAGATTTAAAAGATTTATCATGTGTAAATATGTTCACTGATAATGCTGACGCGCTTAAATTGGCAGAGAATCCTATACATCACAATCGGACAAAGTACATAGTCATACGACATCATTTCGTCCGAGAAGCATTAAAGGATGAACTAGTAAACGTAAGTTCTGTACCTGAAAAAATGGGTGCAGATATATTCACGAAAGGACTATGTAAACAAAAGCATTTCAACTGCTTAAATATTTTGGGTATTGACTATACTTTTGTATCAAATGATTGAAAACGTGTGTATAGAGGGGAAGTGTTGGCGCTAGAATTGTAATCGCCAAGTTGCCAATACCCACGTGATCAATTTGTAAACGCCGCCTAACGGCTGAAACGATATGTTATGTTATAGTCTTTGAAATGTATCTGTCCGTGTTGCCTGGTGTAGTTCGTGTTCTTAAACTCAGGCAATAAAATGTGTGTAATATTATATTTGTATTTTATTACCGCATCCTACATCAATAAAAATATATTAAACATTTTAAATATTTTAGATACTAAGACTATACGTGTAATGCCTTTAGTGATAAATTGCAGCGTATCGGATTTGTGTTTAAAATAAATTGCGTTAAGGGCAACAGGCCTGTGTGATAAAGGTTTTGATTACTTTGTCTCTTTCAATGCGGTAAAGTGTTATAAGTTATAAAACCTTCATTTTTTCTGAAGTTTGCAAGTTTGCAAATACTATTTAACGCTTTTGCAGCAAACCGATTCTGTTTATTGATTTTTAGCCTGACAGGGTATTTTAAGCTATGTCATTCAAACAAAACTTACTATATACCTACCACTAAATTTTTATAAAAAAAAATATACCAAAAAATTGCAATTGTTACTTCTACTGTTGACACTGTCTTTAAAAATTACCAATTATGATATCATGCTGTTCGCAGGATCCTAATGTTGGAATCCTGTGAAAATTCTGGAAATCGAGGACTAAAACTTTAATGAAGACAGATATATCAAAATTTTCGAATCATTCGTGTTTGATAGCGATAGATAAAATGAAATGATACAAATAATCGAGTTATTGTTTTCGCGTGATTTCAGTAATTGATTGTTGTAAATGCTTGTCAAGTAAACTCAAGTGTGTCCCTTTATCTACTTGCTAGTGTTGGCACTAGTGTTTTATTTGGGAAGAATCGATCTGTTGAAATGACAATAAAGATGAGAGGGAATCATTTTCGGTTTTACGTATGAATAGAAAACGTCCAGAGACTGAATCGTCGCAGCGCTATTTGCTCTTTTGTAAAGGTCTTTTATCATGATAAACGCTGTAATGAATGTGAGGTACGGCATAAGAACTTTTATAGATTCACGGCTATAGAAGTTTTTTACTATTCCGCACACCTAGTCGCAGAGCTTTATAATCAATTCACGTGAGTCTTAGAATAAGCAACGGGTGTATCTCGTTAAATTTTAACATAATTACATAGGAATTATACTATTAAATAATACAAATAATAATAATCGTGGACTAATTATATATATAATAGCCGTTGTCTCTGTATAACACTTCCGGGCTGTACTCATCTTTCAATTGAAGCCCCGAGTAAACAAAATGCCGGTTAGGCTTAATTTCAGTTTCAGATGTGGATCAGAATTTTTTCTTACCTATAAACTAATATCTTCTCCATCAAATCACGTTTGTTCAGCCTATTTTTCTATAAAACATTCAGAACTAAAAAAAATTGGATGATTTTAGTTGTATATTTAACAGTTTTTAAAAATCTGTTTACTTTTGCGATGAATTCTGAAAGTAAACAAACTTGAATGTGAATGAATCAAATAGCTGAAGTATTCATATCGCGTAGTGAGCTGTAAAAAACTGGATGGCAGTCTACTACTCCAATCGCATGAAAAACTAAATAAATAAAATATAATGAAAGGGTTTGCTTTTACAAGGTGTGGATTAAATGCAATATTGTTAGATAATTCGGGATATCTTTTAACCTTCATATACTTTTTCTATTATGACGTCATTATTAGTATTATGACGTCAAAATGACGGGCTACCTTCTAGTTATAGATATTATTCTAAAATTTCATTTATATCTTCATTGCTCATTCAAGTTATGCAGTAGAAAAATATCACTTCAAAGTTGAAATTTTTGCATTTATCAAAGGCGTCAATTTGAATGCTTAGGGACTACAGCATGCATTTTAGAAGATTATGATTATTTTTCAACTCTATAACTTTTTAAAGTAAAAAAATACACATATATAATCATTAACTATTTAATATGAAATTACGCTATAAATGAATAATATAGTTTTTTAAAACAAATCACACTATAAAAAACAAAGTATATAACTTTAATGATATTTTTATATTATCATAGATTAGGAGGATGATCGCCTTCCTTAAGTCGCAGACTATCCCCACTGATTGTGGGAATAGACTAGGGGCTATTGGCACCACCGCATGCGCAATCGGTGCAAAGTGATATGATATTGGGGTGAAAAATCAAAATTGCTTGTAGCTGCTTCTGCCATCTACTATTTAGAAATTTGAACTAAAGAAAAACTTTGCAATTGCTAAGTTTTGATTTTTTTGTCAATCTTTTCATTTACACGTATTTGCATTTAAAATTAAAAAAAGATAATATGAATTTTATTTTTTAATAATTTACTAAATAAAATAAATTAAAAAATAAATAAATTAATTAATTAATTAAAAAATAAGTAAATAAATAAATTAATTAAAAAATAAACTTAATATATATTCTGGTTCCATTTAATAAGAAATTTTATTATAATTTCATTATTCTAATTCCATCCCAAACTATCATTCTCATTCTTAATATTTAATTATGATAAAACAAATATTAAATACATTAAATTAAAATTATTTTTCTTCAGGCCAGGGTACCCCGATTTAAATCAGCTTGATTAAAATAAAAATGTCCTTTTCATTCTTTTAACATTGAAATTTTGTATTGATTTAAAATAAAATAAATTTTAAACAAACTACTTGTTATTTATATCAAATAATCCAAGTTAGAAAAAAAAACGTCATATATGAGGAAGCCAAAGCCCCTCAAGTTTACGTGACTAAAGTAGCGAAAAAACGAAAAAAAACAGCAGCAGAGAACAAACAAGTCAGATCACCACGGTGTCAGACTAATCACTCTCCATGAAAGATCTCTGGTGTTGCCTTCAAGTGTGTTCGAAATTTCATCATTTTATCGATATCGCACTGTAAAGGATCTTTCTATTTTTATTACTTTTGAAATATGAAAAAAAATGAATAAAATTTCTCTAAGTAGTGCAACAATTTTAGAGATATGAAATATATCGTGAAATACATGAATTGGACAAAATTACTTAATGATCACGTAATTTAAATCTTTAAGACATTGTCCAGTGTTTTGTTGTTGTTGTTTGTGTGTGTGGGGAGGGGCTTCTAGAAACTGAATAACAGCTTCTTTAAATAGACATAGATCAGAAAATAAGAATGGTTACTAGTTTCGAATTAATAGATATTGTAAGGTATACACAAGATTCGATACAAAAGAATCGAACTTTTGAGTGAATGAATTAAAGAAGCTGCTTGGGATATGCTAATTTTGGCATACGCGCTTAGTATAAATACCATGCAGCGTCATTATTAAAAAAAAAGGTGGTTAGGGTTGAAGAAAGTTGTTAAAGTTGATAGATAAGCGATAGGGAGCTACGAGGTATGCAGCTCCAGTACTATCCTGAGCTAGTGCTTAGGGGGCCCAAAGTTTACGTGGCAGTACTGCTGGTTTGACTCTCTGCTGGGTTGTGAGTATTGAAAATATATTGTTTATGAAAGCTGTATTTATATATTCCGTACAAGTAGTACGTATGCTTATTGCTGTAAAAGCCAATTATATATGTGCAACGAATTCAATAAACATTGTTTCATGTATAAACTGTGTTTGTATAAAATTCAAATAGAGTGCCACTTCAAATTATATACACCCAAGTCTGGGTAGAAGTGAGCTTAGAAACTCTATAATATAATATTTATACAAAGATCAGGTGGAAGAAAATTAGAAGCGATTATCTGTATGGGCAAATAAAAAAGACGAAAATCTTGAATTTTTGGTTATAAATTGTAGAGTAAATAAACTATTTTATGAGTACTTAGCGAGCATCATTTGGGCGGGGACTCAAAAGATTACTCGATTAGAAGATTAGGAGGTAAAACACAATGTCTGTGGTCATTTCTCAAAGGAGGCGTATTTAAAGCAAATAAACAAGAAGTTGGGGTGGGAAGATGGGAAATTAAAATAGGCCCGAAGAGGCACAATAAAGAGACAAAGGAAATATGCAGGAATCAATTAGAAGAAAAAGGGAAAAGGATCAAGACAATGAAGTTCAAATGCTATTCACAGATGCTGACAGAGGAGAGAAAGGCAAATAAGAGTCTTACATTGAATGTTTAGCTTAAATAGCCAAAAAATATTAACTCATATAATTAATTAGTGTGGTAAATAATTTTCGCGACAAAAATGTTTGCATAGGAATTCTATCATGGATTTTGAGATTTACTGCTTTCTGTAATCTAAGGCAAAAAAAATTTAATTTTTTTTGTGATGAAGCTATGCGTATACCAATTCGAATCCGATGGTCAATTTTAAATTTTGTGATTGATTTTATTAAGCTGCTATATTGTGTCTTAAGTTGTTGTTGTTAAAATCCTCTGGAATTCGAATATAAATTCAGATGATATCCATGAGGATGTTAACTCGGACAAAGTCAAGGACTAGAAGAGGGTTTATTATGAGATCTTCTCTGGTACGTCTCAGACACTCCAAAATGTGCTCAGGGGAGGCCTGTTGGACATGGTACTTAGTGCAGTTGGAAAAGACTTTTCTTCTCCCATCAAAACAAAGGCTCTTCGGGTGTCCACTAGCAAGCAAAGTCAGTGCAGACTGCGATCTTGTATCGCAGTTTAGGAGAAGGGGAGTGTCAGGACGACTCCTCTTGTACCAGTGTTGGGTGGGCTGAGTCAGCCAAGAGATATTATCAAGGGCCTTTCTGACAGAATAGTAGTTCACGGTAAGTAAGAGATGTGCGAGAATGACGTATCCTCACAGCCCTGCTTGAGTCTTATCAAGTCTTTAACAATTTTCATGTATATTTTGTTTTATGTTTAGTCTATTACAAAGCCTAGCAACCCGTTAGGAAGTTATATACACACCAGGTGTCGGCACCTATTTTACTAGGAGGGCATATTCCAGAAATGAGTGAGTTCGGCAGGCACCACAGGATAAAGAGGAGAAGGGGGGCTGGGGAGTATTTAAACATGGAAATATTAATGAGACATACATTTTTAATACATAAATTCAAATTTTAATTTAAACAAAATAATCTTTAAATTGATAATTAATGAAGTATTTGACATTGCAAATCTTCGGCCAACTCGTTGCAATGTGGCACATAAGTAGAATTGCTAGTTTTCAGGCATTGGTCCAAATGTGTGTCGGGGAAACTTGATCGGTACTTTGATTTTAAGTATTTCATATTGGAGAACAAAGATTCGCAAGAATATGTCGACGCTCAAAGAGAGTTCAATTTCAGAGCACTTTTTCTCAACAATGGGAAGCTATTTCCATTCACTAAACTCCAGAATTTTTCTTCGTTTGATGGTATTTTAATTCAATGTTATCTTTATATTTATAATTTCCAATTCTAAGTCTTCCTTATTGGAAATATCAGTGATGTTGCGATATATGTTGCGATTTTATGAGTCATAAAATACAAGTATCTGCACAAGAGAAAGGATTAATGAAGAACGTCAAGAATGCCTCCAATTCGTAGAATTCTTCAAATGTGTATTCAATTCTTCAATTAAGGAATAAAAATGTTTGGCAAACTGATAAGTGGTAGCATTTCCATCGCAATAATTTCCTATCACCATTTTTTTTAATTTGTGAAATGTGATAAATTATCTTTCTCCATATGCGATTTCCATAGCGGCAATTTATCTTTTAATGCATTTATTGTATGCATTTATTGTACATTTATGCACAGAAGCAAGGGGAGAGCGACGCTGTCGAGAGATCAGGCTGTTCGGTGATTTTTGCGGTTTTACGAGTTTTAATTTCTTTTTACTAAAATTATTCATTACAACTACGAGCGTTTGTTGTTCAAACATCTAAAATGTTTCGAAATTTGAACGGCAGGTACTTCAAAATAGTTTCGTGGGCACCGCGTTGCCGACCCCTGATATACACAGAGTGGTTATAATTAAACTTCCCCTATAAACAGCATCCTACAGCTAAACGGGTGAACGGAATGTGACCACACTCGGTATATAGACTATACACGAGATGCGCTCACGTAATTTAAAAAAAAAAAAAAAAAAAAAAATAGATCAACTATGTCCCCCAGATGGCGCTTTTCATGGAAAATAATTAAATTTAACAAAATAAACGACCAAAATGGAATATATAAATAATATTGGCAAATCAGAACAAGATTTATTTCTATATATAAAAATTAATGTTTGTTTGTTTGTTTGTTTGTTTGTTCGTATTTTATGCGCAGCCGTACCGTTCATCCGATTGCGATGAAACTTGGTCAACTTATTGCATGAACTTGCGCTATGGTTATAGACTATTTTCATTCCGCTACGACGTTCCATTCCCGAATTATGTTAGAAGTATCAACGGATATTGAAAATCGCCAAAAAAAATCGCCAAATTTCCCCGGATATTTTGTTCAAAGCCACTTTAACATTTCATTGTTGCCAATTAAATTATAACATTTCCGTAAAAATAAATAGACATGAATTAAAAACGTGATTTCTTCATATATTGGCGCATGCAAGAATGAATTTGATATATTATTTTCATGTACGTGGCAAATCCGGAATGTTTCTTTTTAAAAATGAAAATATAAGGATGGAAAGTTATTCATTTTCAATGAATGTGCTATCTATCCATTTCATGAATTGAAACTATCCCAAGCTACCTGTTCAAACTCAAATATACTGCAGGACACGTTGACTTAGCGGAAACACGTGCGTTTAGCCTTGACGCGATGATTTATATAACTGAAGTGACAATGAAACATAGCAGATGATTTAGTTTTGAGAAAGAATTACAATCATGAAATACGTGTATATTATAATTAAGAAAGTCTGAAAGTGGCATTGAAACGTAGCAGACGATTTAGTTTTGAGAAAGAATTCCGAGCATGAAATACGTGTATATACTTTTTCTATAATAATTACCAGATTTGCTGTGTTTTAACATTGAATGTGATCTCAATCCATTCAAACATTATTGATTAATTTTCTATAATAATAAATCCATTCAAACGTTATTGACTAGCTGTAAATTAATGCTTTAAAATGCCCAAAAAGATGAGAGCAACTTTTAATCCTTCAGAAGTAAGGGGAAAATGTCAAAGACTGTTGAGAAATGAGCAATGTGATGAAAAAAAAACAGAAGAGCGCGAAGCCAACAGAATTCGAAATGCAGTTAGACGCACACAAGAATCTGAAGAAAAAAACATTCCAAAGAGCTCGAAGGTAACAGAATTCGAATTATAGTGAACCGAAGTAGTGAGACTGATGAAGAAACTTATAAACCGTCGAACATACGATTGTCTTCGAGCTTCAACATCGAAAGGAGAGGAAAGAGATGAACAACGACAGCACCGACAACAAACTAATGCTATTTGCTACCGCAAAAGAATTTTAGCGAAAACTGTAGAACATCATAACATGAGGCTAATCATTGAAAAAAATAATAACAGAAACTGAATCCCGAGCGAAGCCGGGTAATACATCTAGTAAGTAATAAAATGTAAAACCGGGAAAAGCCGGGAAGCATTACAACTAACTGATCAGTTACGATCTGCTGTTGAACACACTGTTCATCGCCTTGAAACTTTGCAAGTGACTGACGGTGGTTACATTGAGTACCTCTCCTTACATCGTCCTGGAGACGATTAACAACTGCTCCTCTTGTGACATTTCATCATAATCTATACCTGTTTCTGCAAACTCAGTTTGTTTGTTTTACAACAACAATCCATGTTGACTCTGCCATTCTAACGGACGATGTTCCTTTTTTATATTGCACATGTTATCGAAAAGTTATGAAATATTACATTGTTTTTATTCTTAACCTTTAGCTTACGGGGCCTATTTTTCCAATTCCCTCTTTAGAACGGGAAATTTTATACCCCTGTGTAAGAACAGCCATTAAGAGGGATATATATATATATATATATATATATATATATATATATATATACATACATACATACATACATACACACACACACACACACACACACACACACACACACACACATATATATATATATATATATATATATATATATATATATATATATATATATATATATATATATATAAATATATATATATATATATAGGTTTGGTTTGGTTTGAAGCGCTACGGACAACTTTTTGCTACACGAGGGCTAATTAGACAGGGACCTACAGCTTAAAGCCGATTCCGAACGGCTACAAAAATCCATGCCAACAGTGGCACTCGAACGCACAGGATCTGAACCGAATGCCAGCGCCCTAGCAATTCGGCCATCACCTGGCTACATATGTATATATATATTCATTCATTTTTCTTGGACCCATATTCTTGGGAAACATGCTATCCCACCCCGTAAGGAAAAGGTTAAATATGAAATTGGTGCTGACTTGGTGCACAGTTATTTCACTTTGATGAGATTTAGCCCGTTGGTCGATGTAATGGTTGGTTGTTGTAGCGGATTATTATTAAACATTCTGGAAAATAACTTCTTTCTGACCGTTTTCATTTTATGTGCAAGTAAGATTTCTATCATGTTGCACATTGTTTGTCCAGGAGAGGTAATTGAGAATGAAGTTTTGGATCATAGTTTGTCTTCTTCAAAATTTTTATCGGATCCCTTCACGATATCTCAAAATTAAACTAAGGGAAAAGGCTATCATTTTAAAAACAACGATTTCTTTTCTAGCAGCTGATTTGTAGAAAGAATGGAGATGCATTCTACAACATCTATTGAAATTTTGCAAAATGGACTGCAAGTAATACTTTTATTATTGTAAAACATATCCTGGTAAATAATGTAACAAAAAAAGCCTTCTCTCGTCGAACAGAAGGTTGAGTATGATTGCTTGTATATATAAGATATGTACATGTCATTTACTCTTACATATTACTTTGTCATAACGCTTTCAACGCCTATGATACCCTCTACTATATTTTGATCTTTTATCCATTTCATTTCTTTTTCCGAACAGTCTTCATGTTACTATAAAGCTGCCAGCCGAAGTCAGCATTTGCATAAAAGTAACATACATATTAGTTTCATTTGTTAGCATTCATACTGAATATTTCTAGAATAATATCAGGTATTTATCTAAAGCTTTGCATTCGCCTACATTCATTATAATATCTTTTCATATACAATTCGACCCTTTCTGTTCAAAGTAATGGAATAACGACTCCGCTGCGTTCCTTTCTAATAAAGGCTTAGGTATTATTCTGAAGTCTGCAAATTTGGATAAATTTATGGACTAAGAAACACTGTGTTTCGTCTCTATTTATAAAATACCATTTGTCAACTCTCACTCAGCTAAAGAAATTCCTCGTATATATATGCATATGTAATTTCTGCTGAGCACAAATTTCGCCATATTTAAGAAGATTTAGTACATTTTATGACCTGTGTGCCTATATGTACTATAAGATTTATATATTTGTCAAGTAAATACGGAAGGTTTAAAGATCATACAACCTCAGTATATATTTATTCTACAGATACAAATCAACTCCATCTACCTCCTTATATAGCAATTTTTGCAGGAATGTTAATAAATGTATGCATAACACTTAGTTATTTCTAGATTAAAAAACTGTTAAAACAGTAACGTGAAATTCATACGCTTTCATTACATATCAATAAATTATATACCAATATATATATATATATATATATATCAATATATATATATATATATATATATATATATCAATATCAATATATATATATATATATGCATATATATATATATATATATATATATATATATATATATATATATATATATATATATATATATATATATATATATATATATATATATATATATATATATATATATATATATATATATATATATATTTAACAATCCATTGGTTTTTAGACAGTATTGACACCGCTGATGAAGAAATGCTGTCAAAAACCGTATTCATACTTTTCTTTACATGTTGGATGTTCCTGGCTTCATGTAGCTTTAGAGCTATTACTCGTTTTCTCTTTCATCTTATTCTTATTTATATATATATATATATATATATATATATATATATATATATATATATATATATATATATATATATATATATATATATATATATATAAAGCGTAAAGAAATAAGTTAAATCAAAATCCAGTAAAATGCAAAATGTTTCGCATCTGACTTGGGTCTGAAACTTTCCCGCAGAAATTTTCCTGTTTATGTTAATTTTCCAAAACTATTCATGCATAAATTTTAAACTTACTGTTTACCATACCAAGTACGTAGAAATACAAAATTACACAGTTTAAAATATATTCTTGGAGGCCCCGTAAGAAAATTTTGCATTCTGAGCGTCTTATTCTTGGAATAATACTGAAGTTTTAGTATAATTAGTCTCTCAAGATATCGTAATTTGGCTTAATTAGCTATGCAATTGAAGGCACGTAATTAAGTACAGACACATTTTCTAAATTTCTAATAACGGTTTTCATCAATATTCTGATAAAGTTGGATCTTTAATTTATAAAACTAATTAAAGCTCATCTTTATTTTTAATGCATTGAAATCTGCATTTACTATCATTTTTTTTCAAAAAAGGAGAATTAACGGAAAGGGGGAAAAAAAGCTATCGTTAGTTTTTTAACATATAAACGATACTTTTGATTTTTCATGGAAAGCTTCCATTGGAGAGATAATAATTACAAGATAAAAAGAACTTTTTATATACCACGTTTTTAAATTTTCTGTTGAATCATATCAACTTGGCAATTCTATGTATTAACTAGCTGAAAACCCGCACTTCGCGACGGAGTGCATTCAAATTAAATACAACGGTCAATGTATAAATACGACGATCAATATATACAATTGATGTACAAAAAAATATATATATATTTATAAAAAAATCATAAGGGATATTTTTATAGACAAAATAATGTCCAATCGTCTGCCGCATTAGCAAGAAAAAAACGTATTTTTTTGTCTATTTAGTTGTTATGCACGTGACGATAAATTTATGGAAAGTACCAGAAAAAGAAATCACGTGATCAGCATTTAATAAATTAAATTCTAAAAATTAATCTTTAATAATTCACCAAAAATCAGGAAATGGAGGTAAAAATTCGAAAAAGATTTCATTCTGGAGGAAGTTTTATGATCTTTCTCGTGATATAAATTTTATAACCCTCAATGTATTATTTTAAATGCAAACGTAAAAAAAGTTTAAAAAACAGCTTAAAAATTTAATTTAAAAAAATCTAAGATGAATTTTTGAAAAATATTTCTTAGTGCACCCCTGCACTATTAGAAGAATCGCCCTGCAAAATTTCAGCCCTTTAGGTCCAGCGGTTTGGACTGTGCGTTGTATGTCAGTCAGTCAGTCAGTCAGTGAATTAATGAGTCAGTTACGGAACTGTTTTATATATATAGATACTGTCCGACCACGGAAGCGAGGTCCCTGGAAGCTGTTACGCATGCGCGAGAAAAGCTAGTCTACTTAGGAAATAGGGGAAAACGTCATATTTTCGGATGTGTTTGTTTATAAAATACTTAATGTATTTCAGACTGCTTTTTGTCCGCAATTTTAAAGTTATTTTTTAAAACTTTATTTTTGATCGAATATTTGAATAATAATTTCAAAATAATAAAAAGAAGAAGCAAATCTATTTAAAAATAGGAGTTTTATAGGAGTGGATACTTTCGAATTACATCACAATCAAAATTATCTAAAGCTACGTTTTCGGTGGTTCTTTTTTTCTGACGTTTCCTCGGAGATTCAAATTTTGGAGTTTCTTCACCCTTTGCTTCTCTGCGTATTCTATTTACACTGGACATCGATATCCCGATCATTTCACTAGCTCTCTTTAGGGATTGCGAAAGTGGAACAATAACATTTCCTTCTAGTGCTTCTTTATCACACAATTTAATTACATTGTGTATTATACGTTTACAATCACTACGGAACGGCTTATTCCGAGCAGTTGTGTTGGGTAAAGGATCCATTAATTTTAATATAATAATCAAATAACAGACGAGGAAAAAGCAAGCAAGCGCAGTTAGTAACCGATTCTAAAGAATGTCGAGAGAATACGAGACTTTTCCCCCTCCTTCCTCAGCAGCCTTACCTACAGAGTGAATAGAATCGTCTTGGCACTATGCCAACCGTGGTTCTTCGTACTGTGGTCGGACTGTAAATACTTTTTTAAAATTTTTTTGATGAATTATCCCATCAACTTGAAAGAAAATGATCAAATGCGTAATAAAGAGAGCAATTATAAGAAATTTTCAAGAGATTTAAGAGATTAAGACTTTTTAAGAGATTTGTACTGGACAAGCACACAAACAAGAAAGCGAGTTAATAAAAACATAGTAATAAAAATGAATCTTGCAATTTAGGCAGTCTAGATACCATGGGATTATCAAGGGTTTAACGGGATGTCGGAATTTATATTTTATAGTAAATTTATTTTTAGTGTACTGTACATTTCAAAAAATTTTATCAAAAATTTTAATGTTCTATTTATGATGGCTTAAATTAATTAAAGTTACTAAACATAGACACTTTTTACATCTTAAACTTGCTAAGTATTATACAGGGTGGTCCAAAATTATTGAGCGCATTTCATGTTTGAAAAAAAAGAACAAAATGAGGTACGTATATGTTTATTGTTTTCTTGGAAAGACAATTTAAAACAGTTTTACGCAACAAAATTTTAAACATTAAATAACTTCCACATAAGCCGGTAGATGACACGACAACATTTCGCAAGAAAAATTTACTAATTGCGTCAGTCTGCAAATGGCTGCTATTCAGGATAAAGCAATGTGCATTTTGTGGTTCCATGAAAGCAAATCCGAACCATAAAGCACACATTGATTTTTCCTGTACGGCAGTCAGTCTGCAAATGGCGGCAATTCAGGATAAAGCAATGTGCATTTTGTGGTTCCATGAAAGCAAATCCGAACCACAGAACACACATTGATTTTTCCTGTACGGCAGTCAGTCTGTAAATTGCTGCCATTCAGGATAAAGCAATGTGCATTTTGTGGTTCCATGAAAGCAAATCCGAACCACAAAACACACATTGATATTTCCTGTGCAGCAGCCATTTGCAGACTGACGCAATTAGTAAATTTTTCTTGCGAAATGTTGTCACGTCATCTACCTGCTTAAATGGAAGTTATTTATGGTTTCAAATTTTGTTGTGTAAAACTGTTTTAAATTGTCTTTCCAAGAAAATAATAAACGTGTACCTACCTGAATTTGTTCTTTTTTAATTCAAGCATAAAATGCGCTCAATAATTTTGAGCCACCCTGTATAATTAGGGTGCAGCTTAAAAGATTTTTTTAAATTAACTGATTATAATAATTACAAGATAAAAAGATCTTTTTACACACCATGTTTTAAAATTTCTTGTTTAATCATATAAACTTGACAATTCTATGTATTAATAAATACTTTTTAAAAAATTTTTTGATGAACTATCCCATCAACTTCAAAGAAAATGAAGTTAATTGGAAGTTAACTTGCATTTAACTTTTCGTTCCCGTCCCGGCCAATAGATGTCTGCACCAGTCTACAAAACAAAATTAACTGAAAATAACTTAAAATGAATTTAATTCTGATTAAAGATGGCTAAAAGTATTTAAAAATGCATTGTCATCGTGTTCTGAGCTATTCTAAAAGTTTCAAATGTCTAGCTAGTCGGGAAGTTAGTTAAAAATAGATTGCAAGATTTGTACTGGACAAACACACAAACAAACAAGAAAGCGAGTTAATAAAAACATGGTAAAAATAGTCTCTTGCCTTTCTGCAATAATCCTGTGCTCTAGAGCAGAGGTTCCCAACCTTTTTATAGTACCGTACCTGTACGTTGTAAACAATTTGATGACGTACCGGTAGACCAAACATTTTGAAATGGGGAGTAAAATGCAATGGAGAACAAAATAAATTAGGATATATAAAAAATCATTTTAAATAAATCTCCTGAATTTAATACACTTACCTTAACGGTTTCTTAATATTTATTAATAATACAATTACTATTGATTAATAATATGCAATTAATTTAAAGATGTTTGAAACATAAAACACAATTTTTAGTAGAACTCAGACACAGTTATAATTCGCAAACACAGTTATAGACACAGTTATAATTCGCAGGCGAGTGGCAAATTTTTATGGGGCGGTCATAGATAACACATTCAGGTGTAGACGGCAGCTTTTGAGATTAGGTAAATCCCAATAAAGTATTACAACACAAACAATGGATAAGAAATTCTAAACTAAAATATTAAAACGTATGGATTATTAGTTATTATAGTCATTTCTTTTCTTTTTTTTTTGCAATACAGATTTTTAATAGATTTTTGTTTTGAATTGTAAAATCATTCGCGTACCGGTAGCTGCTTGTCCGCGTACCGGTACTGGTACGTGTACCCAAGAAAGGGAACCACTGCTCTAGAGCTTTATTAAGTTACCGTTTTCGTATTTACCGTATTCATCACTGATCTACTATTCCATTCTACTTGTGTTAAATTTAGCATTCAGTACTATATTTGAAACATTATAAAACGTCGCTGCAATCCTGTTATTACAGAGTGATTTGTTGAAAATTATATAACCTGTTATAACAAAATGTACTTTAAAAAAATATAGTGAAGTATTTTCTTGATAGAGTTCTTTTAGCTGATTTTCAATTACATGGTAAAAAAAAGCTAATTCCGTTAGATCTTACAGATTCACTGTTAAGTAAGTAATATCGCAACTAATCATGCCGATGGCAATCCAACCCAACCGGGTCCTGAAGTTTTTCTTTTTGCTATTCGTTTACCTGTCTTTTTTTTTTAATCTGAGGGGCTATCCACCTTCCCCTTGTAGGGGGAAGTGTATATTCATAAGTTCCTGCATAATATTCTTGATGTACCTTCTACAATAATAATCCGTAAATAATTTACTAGGGGCCCAATCTTGAAAGCCCAAAGGTAGGTTTTTTCGTGCTTCAGCCCATTTGCTACAATTGTATATACAGTGCTTTATAGTTTGTATATTACCACACTCACAAAGATCTGTTTTAGCAAAAAATCTGTTTTGATAGACTCCTATACAGCCATGTTCAGTTATTGCTTGATTAACAAGGAAATCTGCCGACAGTCTTTTCGTAGAAACTCTAGGGAATACCTCAAATACTTTTCTTCCTACACTGCTCCTCTCCCAATTTTCTTGCCATATATTTATGTAATAATTCTTAACTTTATTCTTAATCTGTTCTTTAGTTAATTTATAATTTCCTGTGATTTCATTCAGTGTTGTTGCTTGTTTAGCTGCTGAGTCTACCATCTCATTTTCATTAATGCCACAGTGGGCTTTAACCCAGTGTAAGTTTACTGCTATCTCATGACTTTCTATTAGGTTTTTTATATTTTCAATCCTATCTCCCTTAAAATAATATGCGCATATAGCTTGCAGTGTACTTCTAGAATCACTGTATATGTCGATTTCCTGTATTCCTTTATTTATAGCATCAGTTATGGCCATGAGATTCACTGTTAAAATTAAATACTTCATTACATTTTTTAAAGTATATTTTTCTATAGCAACTTATAGAATTTTCAACAAATCACTATGTAACAGGATTGCAACGACGTTGTATAATGTTTCCCATATACCTAATGCTTAATTTAACACAAATAGACTGGAATAATAGATTAATATGGTATGGTAAATACGAAAACGGTGATTAATAAAGCTCTAAGGCAAAAAATAGTCTAGGGATAAGGATCTGTCTAGGGATTATTACAGAAAGTCAAGACAATATTTTTATAATCAGTTAATTAAAAAAATCTTATAAATTTTTATAGCAAAATATACCGGGTGGTCATAAAGAAACTTTGCCGATATATGGACCTCCAGCGGCTGTTCCGTCTAACCGTTCGAGATGAGATTTCAGATATAGTTATTCAGAGGTATGAGCTCGGGATTCTGTGAACAGCAACCAAGTGGCGCTCACAGTTACGATTATAGGTACAGAAACTCGAAATTTTCGAACGGCAACGCCCACTTTTTTCCGTCTCAAAATGCTCAGCACATGCGAAAACCCGAAAGAGCGTTGGAACGGCACGTGTATCACAAAAAACGGACGCGTTATACACGCACAAAAAACAGCTCTGCGAACGGCCTACAAAAACGATATAAGGACCTCTAGCGGCCGTTTCGTTCAACTTATCGAGATGAGATTTCAGATATAGTTAGTTATTCAGTTATATGAGCTCGGGATTATGAGAACAGCAACACAGTGACGCTGACGGTTACGGTTATAGGTATAGAAACTCGAAATTTTCGAACTGCCACACCCCCTTTTTCCCGTCGCAAAATGCTCAGCGCATGCGAAAACCCTAAAAAGAGTTGGAACGGTACGTGTATCACAAGAGACGGACGCGTTATGCACGCACAAAAAAAAAACAGCTCTGCGAATAGCTAACAAATACACGATCAGACTTTTTATCGGTTTTCTACGCTGAATATCTGGCGAACGGTGTTCTGTGATTGGTTTCTAGCCTCTGTAATATGCAAATTTCTTCCGTGCGCCCCTATCGTGTCTTTGTTGGCCGATCGCAGAGCTGTTTTTTGTGCGTGCTTAACGTGTCCGTTTTTTTTGTGATACAAGTATCTTTCCAACGCTTTTTAGGGTTTTCGCATGCGTTGAGAATTTTGCGACGGGAAAAGTGGGCGTTGCCATTTGAAAATTTCGAGTTTCTATACCTATAACCGTAACCGTGAGCGTCACTGTGTTACCGTTCTCAGAATCCCGAGCTCTGAATAATTATATCTGAAATCTCATCTCGATAGGTTGAACGAAATGGCCGCTAGAGGTCCATATATCGGCAAAGTTCCTTTATGACCACCCGGTACTTTAAAAATAATATAGTGAAGTATTTCCTTGTTACCGTTCTTTTACCTGATTTTCAATTACATTGTAAATAAAAGCTAATACCGTAGACCTTACAAATTCACTGTTAAAATGAAATACAAGTTCACTCTATATCTGCAAGTTTCAGGATATAATGGTGCGGGTTAGGGGATGTATTAGTTTTAGATAACTCGTTTATAAACCTAAAAAAATGTTTCAAATATGACCTGCTGTAGACGCGGTGAGCTGTTTAACATAAGCTCAGTCTGGATTGTTTCAGATAATCCTTTTTGTTTGCAGATTATCCTTCTCCAATATTTCCAGATTTGAGAGTGGTTCGCATTTTCCAACCTTTCTTTTGCCGGTAGACCTTTCTCATTTATATTTCCTAAATAAAAACTATTCATTTTATTGTTAATGATATATATTACAGGGGAAAACTCATGTTAGACATTAGGAAAATATGCATATATATATATATATATATATATAAATATATATATATATATATATATATATATATATATATATATATATATATATATATATATGTATGTATGTATATATATATATATATATGTATATATATATATATATATGTATGTATGTATATATATATATATATATATATATATATATATATATATATATATATATATATATATATATATTAATAAATTAATTTTAATTCTTGGTTTTAACGCAATGTATTCCTGGCCAGTTTCGACCCTACAAGAACAAATTCTGCCTTAAGGATGGCTGTGTAGATACAAATTAATTGTTAGAGTAGATTTTGTTGTCTCTCGTAGTGGAAAACATGTTATGATATGACTTAATCGTGAATAGATGGCATTCACTAAAAATCTGAACCTTAAATTTCACGCAAATTAACACATTTTTTTATCCCTTGATCAGACGGAAAAACTGAATTATTCAGTCTCTTACCTTCACTAATTGTGCAATAAATGTGCTAGATCCTTGCTTCAATCCGTCTGTTTACTTTTTCCAGGGAAATTTAATATTTTATAGTGTTTAATGCACAATGGCTCTAAAAATAACTCTAGATTTAACTGCTAATTTTCTCTTTCAAGTAACCTAATGCACAGTCCCTGTACTTCAGAGGATAAACCATATAGTTCATCTATGAAAAATGTTTTAAATAATACTTAGCCTCAAGTAATTCTGCTCTTTTGAGTACTTTGATATCCGTTAAATCTTTTCTAATTGAGATACTTCAAACTTATTTGTATAAATGGAAAATTTTTATTTAACTTTGAGCTCAGATACTCAGAAAGTCCAATTTTTTCAGTATTTAGAAATTAACTAAATTATATCATATTTAGGGATAAGTCCCTGGTCAGATTCCACATTCGGGTCAGTATTACTTAAATCAAAAAATATTTAAATAGTTAACAAATTAAATTAACTGGCAATGGCTTTAAAACAGGTTTTAAAGTTAACCTACTTACAGCTTCAAAAGTGTCTGGACTGAATTATCCCATCATCTTGTTTAAAGTTTAAAAGCGTCTGAGCTGTGTTTACTTTACTGAATGTCATTTCTACCCCCACCCCCACCCCCTGGCGATACGAGAGCCCTCATGTTAGTGGAAGGCTGGTGGAATGTGATTGAAAATTTTCTAGGGATTGTATTGATCCTCACTTGAAATTTAGAGGAAAAATTAAACAAGAAACCCAACCTTGCATATTTGGTTCATCCGACAGCTTTCCTCGAAGAATTTATAGCTGATCCATGCATTGCCTCCATCCTTATGCAGTCATAAATTTAAATTCGTCTTTCGTAATTTTCGTAATTTGGGACGTTCAAGTGACTGTAAGTTCTAATTTTATGATCAGCTTGAAGTGAACAAAATTTCTTTAAACATCTTTTTTGTGTAAATGAAAAGTATAAAGTTTGTAATAAAGATCAAATAACTGTTTTACGGTTATTACATCAGTTATAGGATATAGCTAAAGAATTTTTTTTAGGTGACTGCCCACGTTCGGAGCCAATTTTTTTTTAAAATTCTTATTTTAAGAATTTTTTGGTCTTTTATGGTAAAATAGCATTTAAAAATTTAAAAAAAACTGCCTGTAAATACCATACTTTTTTATAAATTGGTCAATGTGAAGTAATTTTTAATGAAATTTAGCTAAAACGCCTATCACTCTGCACAAAATTCTAATGCTACTATTTTAATTTCCTTCTCACACATGATACATATAAGAGTTATCTTCAAAATGACCCTCAATCTAAGAGAAATTTTAAAATGCAAAAATAATACAGACAATTTTATCTTCCAATATGGAAATTTTCCCCAATTCGTCATTCCTTTCCTTATAAAAACAGCCCCAAACAAAAAAACTATTTATTATACATCAATTATTGTGCGTCATCTCATTAACAATAGCATCTAAAACATTTCCTGAAA
>OU015502.1:124619386-124641886 GCA_907164885.2 Dolomedes plantarius
AGAAAAAAAATTATTGGCCAAAGGTACCTCTTTTTATTGGTACAGGAATCGAGAAAAGGAATTTGTTAAATACTTGGAGGAAGAGGAGATCCTGGTCTATCGTTCTGATGTTCCCGGATTGAAGAGCAAATTTAATATCATCTACGATAAAGATGAATAGAGGCTGTTTATAAATTCATCGAAAAGGAGCCTTAAAGCTGTCCTTCTTCATCACGGAAGCCAGTATGCATCTGTACCTGTTGGACTCTCGGTGCATTTAAAAGAACGCTATGGAAACCTGGCTCTCGTACTCAACAAAATAAAACATGCCGACCACGGTTGGACCATTTGCGGTGATTTGAAAGTTAGCGCCATGCTTCTTGGTCAACAAGGCAGTTATGCAAAATTCCCATGTTTCATTTGTGAGTGGGACAGCCGTGATAAGACTCTACATTGGGTCAAAAAAGAATGGCCGAAAAGACAAAATGAACCAGGCACCAAGAATGTGATTCTGAACACCTTAGTTGATCAAAAAAAAGTATTGTTGCCCCCTCTGCATATAAAATTAGGTGTAATGAAGCAGTTTGTCAAGGCTATTCCAAAAGATGGCGATTGTTTCAAATACCTGTGCAAAAAGTTTCTAGGTTTATCCGAAGCCAAGTTGAAAGATGGTATCTTTGTTGGTCCAGATATCCGCAAGGTTATGAAGAATAAAAAATTTGAGACTAGCATGACAACAAAGGAAAAAGAAGCTTGGGTTGCCTTCAAAGATGTCGTCAGTAAATTTCTGGGTAATTACAAGGATCCTGACTCTAAAGCAATTGCTATGAATATGCTGGACAACTTTCAAGCGTTGGGTTGCTCCATGAGTGTCAAAATACATTTCCTTCACTCACATGGGGACTTTTTCCCCCGACAATTTATGATCAGTCATCGAAGAACAGGGTGAAATGTTCCAGCAGGACATTAAAGATATGGAGCGTAAATATCAAGGAAGATTGGGCATGAACATGCTCGCCGACTACTGTTGGATGTTAACAAGAGATAGGCCTGAGACTGACCATAAAAGAAGAACGCCAAAAAGAAGTTTCAAAGGAAAAAGAGTGCGTACTTAAATATAACCCTTTTTTTGTTTTGTTTTGTTTTTAGCTCTGTTTAAAATTTCTTTCAAACTTTCATGTACACATACATAATATTTGCTCCTCTTAGTCCATTGTCTATTTTATCTAGCTTACCTTAATAAAAACATATTAAAATTGTATGTTGGTGATGTTCTTCTAGAAATTGCACAATAATTTGATGTAAAAAGTTTAAACTCAAGGGAACTTTTTGTTTTTCTCTCTATCAGAGGCAGCTCTTGTGATCTGGCAACAGTGGTTTTCATCCATTTAAACCTATAAAAGATAATCGATTGCTGAAAAATCAACTTGCCTCACCAAGAATCGGTTATTTTACATAGATTTGAATGGATAAAATCCACTGTTGCCAGATAGTACATGCAAAATTGCTCGAGAGAATTCCTTTTCAAATAGGATTTTAGCAAAAATATCGATTCGATTTTACAAAAAATTCTGACGTGATGGGAAAAAATGGAGGTCATTTTTGAAACCAGCACATCAAATAACATAAAACTCAATGAAAACTTCTCTTGTATTTTTCAAAAACTTCAATTTCGCTGGCCTGTGTTATTAATTTAACCGAAAACTTGATTATAAACACCATTTTTAGTTCCTATATTCCTCTCAGTGACTCCGAAAACTATGGATTCGACACTACTCTCGGTCATTTTGGACATTTTATATTCACCCCTTTTTCCCTCTCCCCCCTCATTCCCAATTCTGATGGGGGAGGGCTGAACTTGCACTTAAACGGCACCATAAGTGCCCCTATTAAACTCAGCGACCCCAAAAACTATGGATTCGACACTAATATCAGTCACCTTCGATTATTTTTACATGTCCCCCCTGTCCCCTGCCTCCCCCTCGGTGTGCTGGGGATGTCTTACCCCCCCCCCCCGGCAGTGTTTCTTTCCAGATTGTAAGTGATATGTGCACCAAGTTTGGTTGAAAATGCTCCAGGCGTTCCAGAGTGACGCTGGAACATACATATATAAGTGTGTGTGTGTGTGTATTGCCACAATGTAGACGTACTGGTCACTTATATTCTTTTAATTAATGTAAAATAATATAAACAAATCAAACTAACAAAAAAATTAAAGCGCGAGCATAGACTGCCAAACAAGTTAACTTAAAACCTACCATAGCAATGAAAACATAAAACTTTTCAATAAAAGATTGCGCAGTTGCTTCATATCCTCATATTGAAAATGGACAAATATAACTAAAAATAAATAATCCAACGGAGCTAGATAATTATAAGAAGAATGCAGACAAAAAACAAACAGAAATCAAACACTCAGGGCTCCACGCACCAGAAGCAAGTTTCTGTAATAGTACCGGAACTGAACCAGAAGTCGAGGTAACCGACTGGTCTAGTCATAAGGGAGCCTAACCAAATCAGTTACCTCAAAAAAGTTCCCCTTGAGGTAACTGATTTGGTTAGGCTCCCTGATGACGAGACCAGTCGGTTACCTCGATTTCTGGTTTAGTTCCACCACTAATTCAGAATCTTCCTTCTTGTGCGTGGAGCCCTGAGTGCTTGATTTATGTTGGTTTTTTGTCTGCATTCTTCTTATAATTATCTAGCTCTGTTGAATTATTTATTTTTAGTTATATTTATTCTTTTAATTAATAAATAGTTAAAGAAGAATTATTGTTCTCTTTACCGCCTGTGTGTAACTTGACATGGCACCCTATCGTGCCACTTTCCCGTTTTAAAAACCCATCGTAAGGAAAACATTTATTGAGTAGTATGCTTGTAAATACGCTTACCTGCTTTGAGTTTTTCCACCATTGCGCCACGTGTCAAATAACAAACAGTTCTCAAAATTCCTTGGTTTTCTTTGATTAAAATTTTTCCTACGTCAACTCTTAACAACACTCTCAAAATAGCCCGGTAAATTAAACTGAATTAGCGAACCTAACGAATATTTGCATTCATAAAATAATATTTTAGAAATTTTTTTATCAAATTAATTTGACAACGAAACATTAATGTCAATTATTTACCATCATTAAAACAAAGCTTCCGTGAAATTTTGTAATCTATATTAAGAATTCAGAAAGGGTTCTTGGAGCAAACTTTCCTGAGCACGTACTTATATTATTGCGTTGAGATACCCTCTTCAAGACACATCATAATCATTTAAAACATCATTAAAAACTTCCTTAACGCGAACACCAACAACCCATTCTCATTTTCGTAATGAATTAGGAAAACATGAGTTGAGATGATGCATTTATTCTTCTAAAATCTTAAGTTTATTTAAAATTTTCATGGCTGTGTTTAAGTGCTTTTTTTCGGATTATACTGCATTTCCATCATCGTTTTTGCATGTATAAATAATATTTTTCTTTCTGCTACAGAAAAAAAGGGATCTTGCAAGGGGATAATGAAAGGAAATTCGGTTAAATGCGCAGATTTAATTTGCACTGTTTTTTTTTCTCTGCGTAGTTAATTTTGTGTAAATATTGAAATAATTGTCTCTTTTAATGGTGTTGAAATCAAGACTTAAATCACTTGTTGATGTTTCTAATGGCCGTAGGTTGGACTTTTTTCCAAACCAGGTCCATATAGACTAGTGGGATGAGGGTGAGGCTCCGGTTTTATAATGGCACCACAAGGGTCGAAGTCCGATTTAGCCAGGTGCCCCTGCAATTTTGACCAAGCACCCTTAGGGGAGAAATCTGGAGGGATCATACCCTCTCCTACCTTCTCCGACCTCATAGAGGGACTTTCGGGTCTAAGGATTTAACGTGCCCATATACGGCCTAAACACGCAGGTATTTAATGGCGCTTGTCGGGAATCGATCTAAGCACTCTCAGCACCGAAAGCCAACGCTCTACCACCAGGCTACCTCGAGCCCTTAAATCCCTTGTTAGTTAGACAATATTTGAAGGCCTTGTTTGAATAGTGGTCCAACTCCACTTTTTTTTAAATGGAGTTAGCCTCACTTTCATGTTCATACCAGTCATTTCTATCTTATTTTTAAACTGGTACACCTCCAGCTTATTTCTGTTGCCAACAGAGGGCATTACAAATCAGACTTTGGCAGTCATTTCTTAGCACTCCTTAGACATTAAGGCTCTGTATCTCAAAATGAACAAGAATGGAGTTGGACCACTATTGAAATACGGCCTTCGTTTATGACATAGTATTTTATCGAGTATTGAGCTTTGTTTATGTCTCTTGGATGATATAAGTGTGTTTAGCACGAATTCCATCTAAATTCCTTGTAAATATTTTCTTCTAATAATTCCTTCTAAAATTATTTATGACCCACAAGGAAATACAGTATATTTGCTTCGGTGCTGAGGGTGCTCGGATTGAATCCCGACACCAGCTATTAAATACCTCCGTGTCTAGGCTGGATATGGGCACGTTAAATCCGTAGACCGGATAGTCCCTCTATGACATCAGAGAGTGTGGGAGAGGGTACGCACCCCCCCCCCCCAGATGTTGCCCCCGGGTGTTCTCAGTCACAATGGAGAGGGAAACTAGCTAAGACGGACTCCGACCCTTGTAGTTCTACATAAACTGGGGCCGCACACATCAGCCCGAAGCCTCTATGAACCTGGTCTGAAACTTCCGACACGGGGGTATTGGAAACAACAACAACCACATCAATAAATCTGTTTAACCCTTTGAGGGGCGCCGTTTGCACAGTTTAAACGCCTAAATCTAGTCTTTTTTTCACTTGCATTCAATGTATTCCAGTTAAATGAGCAGAAAAATGGTTGGTACTGCCATCTGTTATCAAGTTAAAGAGGTAAAGACATTTTGCAAACTTTAATTCGAAAAAAATTTCAAGATTATTTAGGTTAAAAAAATCAGGAAAAAAATCTGAACAGTGCAAACGGTAGAGTTTGTTGCCTCTAAAAGGGTTAAAAAGCCTTATATTTAATAGTTAGTTTTCATTCTCAGGCAATCAGAGTAAAATCAGAGCCAAATCTTCTAACAAATCCTTCTGCTTTCACACGTTTTATAGATGAATGGTTTTTTCTTTGAATTATAAACTATCCAGACGTCAGAAAGGCTTAAGAATTGTTTCTTACATTTGGGTTATACTTGAGCCACTTATCTTATAGCTTGTGTCATGGCCGAATGGCCAATGGCCATGCCGGTGGCATTCGGTTTCAGGTTCTGTGGTTTCGGGTCCCACCCTTGGCATGGAGGTTTGTGTTCATTCGGAATCGGCTTTAAGCAGTAGGTCTCGGTCTGACTAGCCCTCGTGTAACAAAAAATGACCTAAGCGCTCCAAACCAAACCTGTATCTTGCCTCATGTCAAGTGGTAAACCTTAGATGTGTAGAGCTAGATGTTACTTCTCCAGAGGTTTCATAAGAAATGAATTGAATGCGTCCGATTTCAATTCCCTCCGAATTTAATGCCCTTGATTTTCTCGGAACCCGGTTTACACGGTTTCTAAATTTTATAAATAAAAAAATATATCGATGTATTATTTGATTACAGAGGCTGTTCACACATTTTTTAGACAATGTATATTGTATTCACAAAACTAAATTACATAAAATTCTTGTGTTTTAAATGTTCTATTTGCATCCCTTATTCTGAACTATCTTTCGACACCGCAATTTCCAGGATAATAATGCCTTTTGAAGTGTCAGAAGAGGTATTCTATCCCATTCCTCCTGAACAGCTTTCCAGAGTCCTATAAGGGTTTTAGGACGACGTTTGGATAATGCAGATTTTAAAAGTCCGAAAGCACAAAAATCTATAGGTCATACATCGGGAGATTTAGTAGGGATATCAGTGAAGGTTATGGCCTTGATACCAGTTTTTTGTTCCATTTCTTTTAGGAAATTTACAGTGGATTTTGATGTGTGACTGCTAGCTTTGTCCTGATGGAGTCTCACAGATTGATGGCACTGTGGGTAAAGCGATGGTATTTCATTCAGAAAAATGGGCGATAAAATATGTTCCTGATAGTATTTGGAGTTAATCTTGACATTCTTTTCCACTCTCTTTATTTTTAACTTGCCATTATAAGAAAAACCAGCAACAATCATGAATCCCTTAGAAAAACTTTCTTTCGATTCTTTGAACCATGTACTTAAATTTTTTTCTCCCCTTTTATGATAATAAATGGCTCTTTTTTTGTTGCAATCTTTTAAATACACCCATGATTCATCTATTGTGACAATTGTTTTCCATTTTTCTTTGGATAAGTGTTTCTCATATAGAATTCTGCAGCGTGTCCTGCGTTCAGTGATATGATTTGGAAGAAGACGATGCACATTGCGTTTTTTCGCTTTCTTAAGATTTAAATCAACGTTTATCATTTTGTTTACAGTGGACACCGAGCATTTTAATGATTTTGCAACTGTCCTTTGACTAGGGGGATTTTCTTTTAACATTAAACAACGTACCTTTGCAATAGTCGAAGATGTCCGTTTTTTCCTTGGATACTTGTTTTGAATTTTTGTCCCACTTGAGGCTCCAATTTGACGTTTTTTTCCTTTCTTGTTGACGATATTACCTATCGACGCTTTAGATATCAGAAAACCATGACTCTCACATCGTTTTTGGATAACGGAGTATGCATATTTCTCTTCGAAAAGAGCATAAATGTAGCCTTCGAACCACTGCTTTGTTAAAAACGCCATTTTGAATAAAAACAAAACTTTCAAGCCGCAGACGATAATTTTGACTTTTAAAAACATAGTACAATTGCAATTATTTCTTTTGCAGCAAACGATTTTTTATTACAGCTTACCAAAATCGTCTAAAAAATGTGCGAACAGCCTCTGTATTTAAGTGTTTTACATTGAACGCACTCATTAATTATCTGCACAGACGTTACAAGTGCATTGCGTCGCGCTGCATTGCATTTAGCATTGGCGTCATTAAAGTAGATTTTGATTTCCATACTGTTATTCCTAGTTCAGTTGTACTCGAGGTAGGAAGTTAAGTTTTGAAATACATATGTAAATAAATAATTTATCATTGCATATTATTTAAATTGCTTTGTCCTTGCCTCGGCATACACTCTTTGCATTTTTACACTGTTATTTTAAACATTTTCCCCTGTTATTATAACTACGGCTTGCACCTATCCCCTTGTTTTACATGAATGCTGTGTCTTAATTTACACGGTTCCCATTTACACGATTTGTCGTGGGGCACATCTACTGTGTAAATTGAGGGATAGGTGTACTACATACCTAGCACTTTTAGTTGCATTATTTCAATATGTGTCTTGGGAATTCTGAATTTCCATTATGTGATTTTTTTAAATGCGGCAAGCACTTGTCTATCGGTACGTATTTCTTGGCCATTGGCCCATGAAGACCCTGCTGGCTACTTTATTATGGGAGCACCCTATAGTTGAACCAGCATTGCTCCCTATGTGGGGACGTCACGGAAACGACCATGCCTTATTCGGGATTTGAACCCAAGCCCAATGTGTGGCAGCTATAAACTCTTTGCATTTTATGTTGGTGTTGTCAAGTCGTGGCCGACAACAAGCCAACACAATCTCACACGAGATCAAATAAATCAGACTCATATTTGAGATAAGCAGAGGCACGAATTAAAATTAAAATTAAGTTCCTTTATTAGAACTCACTATACACAAAATATTTACAGTTAGCCGTTAAGGCTATTACTATTCATTAGATTTGCTAGTCGTGCATGGAACTAGCCACTGGTCTCACCAAAAAAACTGTCTTATCAGCTTCCCAACGCTGACCAACCTCTAGACCTCGCCTCTGCCGACTGACTGTCCGCTCATCCCAGTCACCTCAAAGCAGATTTTTTCCCCCTCCGAGGGGGTTGGATTTCACTTCCGCCACCGGACGCCTTGTGGGATCTTTGTCTTTGCCGCGCTGGTCACTGTCCAGTCAGCCCAGCCCCTGAAAAAACTTTTCATAAAGGGAATCGGCTAGTTCTCCGCCGATCTTTGTCCTGTGGTATTTCCGGCCAAGGTCCGTCCGCCCCATGGCGAACTGAAATTAATGATGCACCCTAGAATAACAAAAAATATTATCTGGGTTTTTCTATGCGTAGTCAACTTGAACCTTTAGAATGCTGGTTTCCACGTCTCAGCTTCAGTCTTCTTTGTACACAATTGTCCTGTGAACGTTGTGAGAAAAAATGGGATGTTGCACGATATCACAGTGTCTATAACAATAAATTATATTGATGCATCCGAGCAATTTGCTGCAATAAAGGCTCAAAAAAGGATTTAGTAATTATAGTATTACATAACAAAAGTTGTTCAAATTTATCTTTTCTAAATTTTTTTAAGTACAATTTTTACACATTTCGTATTTTTTTTAATGAATAAAACTTTATTTTTATTTCATATATATATTTTTCAAAATGTCTGTTATTTTGATAAGTATGCTATTTCTAGTAGTGACTGTTCCATTAATTAAAATCTTTCCGAAAATTTTAAAAGGCACAGAAATCTAACGTAGGTGGCATCTTCACGTAGGTGGCACCTGGCTTGGTCCAAGGCTACGTGTACGCTAGAGATGTACATTTTTGCTTTAAGGCTGCTGTGTACTAACCCTATTGAATTCGCTCATCTCAATGTTTACCTATGGAGAAAATTTGTCTGCTATTTACAGCTACATGAATGCTGAAAATCCAATAAAAATGGCATTTTCAGATAGCCTGATGTCTTCTGCACCTTGCGATGGGATTCATTTTATAAATTTCGTCCACCAAAGGAATTGGTGAGCTTTTAAAACACACTATACCAGATAGTTTTCCCCGAATAATTTAAATTTTAAAATATTATTTGCATTTTTAAAAAAAAGAAAAATACTCCAAGGTGTAAAATTTCTTTCTCTATAACGGACTAGCTGAAAACCAGCGCTTCGCTACGGAGTACATTCAAATTAAATACAATGGTCAACGTATGCAATTTATGCCAAAAAATAAATATATATATTTATAATAAATGCGATGATCAATGTATACAATTGATGTAAAATATATATCTATCTATATATATATATTTATAAAAAAATCGTAAGGGATATGCATTTTTTTTTGGATAATATCCAATCGTCTGCTGCATTAGAAAGAGAAAAAAATATTTTTTTGTCTATTTAGTTGTTACGCACGTGACGATAAATTTATTGAAAGTACCAGAAAAAGAAATCAAGTGATCGGCATTTAATAAATTAAATTCTAAAAATTAATCTTTAAAAATTCACCAAAAATCAGGAAATGTAGGTAAAAATTCGAAAAAAATTTCATTTTGAAGGAATTTTTATGATCTTTCTTGTGATGTAAATTTTATAACCCTCAATGTATTATTTTAAATGCAAACGTAAAAAAAGCTTAAAAAACAGCTTAAAAATTTAATTTTAAAAAATCTAAGAAGAATTTTTGAAAAATCTTTCTTAGTGCACCCCTACACTATTAGAAAAATCGCCATGCAAAATTTCAGCCCTTTAGGTCCAGTGGTTTGGTCTGTGCGTTGTATGTCAGTCAGTCAGTCAGTCAGTGAATGAATGAGTCAGTTACGGAACTGTTTTATATATATATATTACAATTGTTTTAAAAATCTTCAAATCCAAGTCTGCAATCCTTGAACAAATTTTCTCCATAGGTTAATATTGAAGTAAGTGAATCCAATAGGGTTAACACATAGCAGCCAATAGCATAACCATTTTGGTAGGCTTTATGCATATTTGTGAATCTAGTCTGAAAATTGGAAGATACTTACTTTTCTTGTTCACAAAACAAAAGGAAACATAATATTTTTTCCTAATCACATAGTTAGATCCTTCATTAATTTTCATCACAGGAAAAATTTACAATTTTTTAAGTAATAGATAACGAATTATCATAATGCTTAAAGATAAATGCGTTCAATTTTATTGAACTTACTGTATTCACTATACAACTACAAACGTATGAAAGTTAGAGTCTTGCAAAGATGTGCAAAGATATGAGAACATAACCTAAATATCGAAAGGTGACGGGGTTACTTTGTGACACATTGACACTGTCACAAAATAACCCAAAAAGTCGACCCATCTCCTCCAGCCGCTCGATGTTGCAGTTTTCCGGCCTCTAAAATACCACTGGAGAGAAAGAAGTATTAACTATCTGGAAAAAACTACCCGAAGGAGCAGAATGTGCCCTAAAACGAATTTCCTCATCTTCTCAAAGAACTGATGGCTGACCTGGGCACCCGAAGTCTCTTTCATGTCAAAGATATATATAAAGCTATCCAATATTTGTAATAGGTATATAGTATAATTGTGTATCAAGTTTTTGATAAGCGCGTTACTGTCTAGCTTTGTGTCAAATAATTTTTCCTCTTGGATTTCAAGGCAAAAACACAAATGTCACAAAATAGTCCCATTCGGCGGGGCAACTTTGTGACAGATTTTAACTTTAATTTCTCAATGGTAATTAAAGATCCGGGTTTGCGCAATACATTACAACGTAAGGATGTACCAAAGTTTTGAAATTGTCCATTTTGGGGTGCTTTTAAAACTGATCGACTGGCACAGGAAAAAACTTAACTAACTTTGTGACACATTTTAACTTTAATTTCTCAATGGTAATTAAAGATCCGGGTTTGCGCAATACATTACAACGTAAGGATGTACCAAAGTTTTGAAATTGTCCATTTTGGGGTGCATTTAAAACTGATCGACTGGCACAGGAAAAAACTTAACTAACTTTGTGACACATTTTAACTTTAATTTCTCAATGGTAATTAAAGATCCGGGTTAGTGCAATACATTACAGGTTAAGATCCGGGTTAGCGCCATACTAAGTTTAGCTTTTAAATAATGGGCAGTGTTATTTTTAATCCATGTATTGATTTTCAGGACCTTATCTTGTATTAATTCATAACGCCATAGTATTTTTACGAATAAATGGCAAACAACTGTAGGGCATCATTAGATGTGACGTAAGATGGGGTTACTTTGTGACGGATTTTAAGTTTTTTCCTGTGCCAGTCGATCAGTTTTAAAAGCACCCCAAAATGGACAATTTCAAAACTTTGGTACATCCTTACGTTGCAATGTATTGCGCAAACCCGGATCTTTAATTACCATTGAGAAATTAAAGTTAAAATGTGTCACAAAGTTAGTTAAGTTTTTTCCTGTGCCAGTCGATCAGTTTTAAAAGCACCCCAAAATGGACAATTTCAAAACTTTGGTACATCCTTACGTTGTAATGTATTGCGCAAACCCGGATCTTTAATTACCATTGAGAAATTAAAGTTAAAATGTGTCACAAAGTTGCCCCGCCGAATGGGACTATTTTGTGACATTTGTGTTTTTGCCTTGAAATCCAAGAGGAAAAATTATTTGACTCAAAGCTAGACATATACGCACTTATCAAAAACTTGATACACAATTATACTATATACCTATTACAAATATTGGATAGCTTTATGTATATCTTTGACATGAAAGAGACTTCGGGTGCCCAGGTCAGCCATCAGTTCTTTGAGAAGATGAGGAAATTCGTCTTAGGGCACATTCTGCTCCTTCGGGTAGTTTTTTCCAGATAGTTAATACTTCTTTCTCTCCAGTGGTATTTTAGAGGCCGGAAAAATGCAACATCGAGCGGCTGGAGGAGATGGGTCGGCTTTTTGGGTTATTTTGTGACAGTGTCAATGTGTCACAAAGTAACCCCGTCACCTTTCGATATTTAGGTTATGTTCACACAAAGTTTCCGAAGTTCGAGTCAATAGCTTGACAACAGGTTTGAACAATACACTGGCCAGCAAAAGCAGATGGCGTGCAGAAGCTTCGTAAATTGGCCACTAGGTGTCTCTGTATGACGAACAAGCAGTTGGCGCTGTTCTTTGCCAACCCGGTATCACGGTCCCGGCGCAGGATCCAAAATACGAAAAAATTACTATGTGTCACAAAGTTACCCCTGCAGTCACAAGGTAATCCCTTCTTACGGTACACTTTTTGGTACAACAAAGAAGGAAATTCAGTTTATAATTGTACCGTAAAAGTATATTGTGCATTGTAAATGCCTAGTTTACATTAAACACAGAACATGATGCTTTATTCTTGCTCCAAACTTAACCTTTTCCTTACGGGGTGGGATAGCATCTATCCCAAGAATACGGGCCCAAGTATGAATATATATATATATATATGTGTGTGTGTGTGTGTTTGTTTGTTTATGTATATATATATATATATATATATGTATATATATGTATATATATATATATATATATATATATATATATATATATATATATATATATATATATGTATATATATGTGTATATATATATATATATATATATATATATATATATATATATATATATATATATATATATATATATATATATATATATATATATATATATATTTAGGAAATTTCCCTATAATGGGCCCCGTAAGCTAAAGGTTAAACTCCTTTAAATTGAAAGAAATCAATAATCAAAAAATAAATATCTGATTTTTTAATACCTAAGCGAACATACAAAAAAAAACATTATAATGAGATTCATATCTGAAGATCATAGAAGATACCGCTCATAGGAAGAAGAATTTTCAGTAACAGATATGAAAAATAGAATAATTTCCCTACATATATTTACAGTCACATTTAGTTGCCTCCCAAAGATCAATTTGGTGCCTCTGATATGAACGCT
The DNA here is from genome assembly GCA_907164885.2 of Dolomedes plantarius. Lineage (NCBI taxonomy): Eukaryota > Metazoa > Arthropoda > Arachnida > Araneae > Dolomedidae > Dolomedes > Dolomedes plantarius. Next base: position 124,632,114 of record OU015502.1, read on the forward strand.
AAAAGAGATCAGCTCCCCAGATATTATCATCCAATTTGTGAGATAAGTTTCCCTGGAATAAAAATCAGTATCTGCAAGATTAGTATGCCCTCAAATTCATATGTCTCCATATTGAAATGGGAATGTTATCTTTTACCTACATAAAAAAGTAAACTGAGCACCAAATTTAGATATTTGCGAAAGAAAAATACATTATTTTTCCTGTTTCTGATACAATTTCTAATTACAGGATGTAGTATGTTTTTTAACTATTTAACATTCGCATTTGTCAACTTAAGTACACATAATAAATTTTACTGATTATCATCTAAAATTCGAAAGTATGTCTTCTATCTGCTATTTAGAGGGATTTTTTAAAAAACATTTATATAACAGAATGTCTCTTGATTTGCCCTACAGTACAATCGAATCCTAACAATTAAAATGAAACCTTTTTTGTATAACTATAAGAAAAATTGATGTTCTATACATTTGCGAGTGTAACAGCCTACATTTCTCCGATGTATGATTGAAAGGTTTGGTGCAATAAGGGGGTAACTCCAATTTTTCAAGTTTTCGGAAAACAGTAAAAAAAATTATTAGGGAGGGGGCGTGATTCCCCCCCCCATTATTTGTAAGAACAATTAAGGAAATTAGGTTCTTACATATTAGGGCCCCCCTCCCTAATTTGTAAGAACAATTAAGTTCTTACATATTAGGGGGGTCTCGAGTTGGCAAGAGCAACGAGCTAGTGATCTGAACGTCTCTGGTTCGATGCTCGTCGATGATATAATCCACCACCGTGTACGCTAATAGCGGCCGGTGCACATAAAATCTGTTGTGGCTGAAATGTCCTCTAAGTTCTCAAAATTTACCCTTTTTTGCTGGCTTAAGTGTATCGGTCTCTTGACTTGACTCGGTTCCAAATTACGGGACCGGTCCCTTAGCCAAGTCGGACTCTGACCCTTGAGGTGCTAACTTAAAACCGGAGCCGAATCACTCAGTCCAATAATTTGAGATAAATTCTCTCCAACAGAATAATACAAATCTGTTTACCCATATTATCCATTACTAAGGATTCAATGTCTAGTTTTAAAAGTGTATGTATTTATGCATTTATGAAATGCTCTACAAGGAAAATGCTTCCTTTCAAATTTATATATCATATACATTGTCATGAATAGAACACATTTCATCCATTGAAACATAGAGTGTATATGAATTCTTGCGAAAAACTTTTTCATATTTGCGAATTCATGCCTGCGGGTAATAATACATCCTCAAAAAAGTAATGACATTTTTTGAAGCAGGATTACTTTGTCTAAATAACTTTCGTTTCATAACCTTGCCTTAATATCTCACTATCAAATATATCATACTTCTGCTAGGAAATTGTTACATCTCAAAATAGCCATATTTTCAGGAAGAGCTAAAGAAGATATATGTCGAAATTTCATTTCTTGTTTTATGAATGTCTATGATAATTTCGAGAAAACTTATCGTTCGAATCACTTCAGAAGGCAAAACTATATACCATTAAAGCATGATTATGAATTTTAATTTCAAGATATAACCCTCTTCTAGTAACATCATTTCATCCACATAGACTGAAAAGCTTGTAGTAATACTGTCCTATCTCTATACTAATGCACAATCTCTCTAAACTTTTCACAATACAAAGAAAAACCTTGATAACATGAACAGAAGGTTAGAAAAAAATACAAATTTATTTTCCAAATAAAAACATTTTTTTCCAATAAAATTTAATGAAAATTTTTATTACAGGAACATTTTAATACAACAACATTAGGCACTGACAAAAATCTTATTTTCATCTTCGGGCAGGAGCAAGTTCCACCTCCTAGTTATGGAAGATGGTAATAAGCGCCATCTAGGAGATTGCGTTGGTACTAGGCTTATAACATTATTCGAGAATGAGAAGCACTTCTTATGGAACATTGTGGTGCAATTATCTCAAAATCGAAAATTTCGGAGATCTAACTCTCTTCTAGCAGAGGCGTGATATGTTTTCTATAATAAACTTTCAGTCATCCTGAAAAAAAGCCCTTTTTTGCAAAAGTAGCTTTGTGTATTTTTAAATTTTTCTTTCCTAGTAGTTAAAACTTTTTAAAATATTCATCAGAAGCGTAAACGTCCTTTTATGAGACAAGTTTCATGTTTTATGTAACACGTTCTTATGAACAATATTAAAATGTTGCGTACTAAGAATTACGTTTGTTTTGTCCTTATAAAAAATTAGTAAGAAAACATATTCACTCAAAAGGATGCATCTTCATTGATTTAGATGCACTAATTATACAACATAATGTATATTTAGTCTCCTTTATCAACAGTAAAGGAGCTATCGAGACACCAAAAAAAGGAAATTTTAAGTGCTGTAAAATAACTGATATTTTTATAGCGAATCAACTACTTGCTTGTCATTTAGTTCACAGACTAAAACCTTTGAATTTGAGAACTCGGAATGCAAACTCATTTTGTATGCACTAACAAAATAGTTTCGGTATCTTATACAGAATTTTTCATAGTAATATTTTTCAAAATATATCTACAGCAACTCTTTGGACAGCAGAAAATAAGAGTTAACATTTTGAAGTTGAATAGACGCACATTTTTAGAGCTTAAAATTATTGCGGTGCAAGACACAAACTATATATTAAATGTGGGGGCACTTGTCGCTTGACATTCGCCTGTATGTACACCGCGAGACTGCTGGCCATTCATTTAAGGGGACACCGTATAGGTGGCCAGCACCACCCCCTACAAGCCGGTTCCATAATTTAGAACGGAGTCAAGTGACGATACCGGTACACTTGACCCCCAAATCTAAAAGTTAAATTTGAGGTATAAACTCCAAAGGTAAATTTGAGAACTTGGAGGACATTGCAGCCACGGCGAAGTTTTCATGCACCAGCCACCATTAGTGTACACGGCGGTGGATTTGTCACCGACAGGCATCGAACCAATGACGTTCAGATCACTGGCCACCGCGCCCAATGGCAATAGAGACAAACAGGATTTCATGAACATACCGCTGGGCTGTCATGGTGCCACGGAACAATACTAGGGGTGACCGTGTATTGTAGGCAATGGCACCCCATACCATCACACCAGCTGTGGGAGCGATGTGTCGCTGTACAGCAAAGGCAGGATTGAAGCGTTCACCACGGGCTCTCCACACACGAACACGATTGTCATCACTGCCGAGATTGAATCTGGATTCGTCGCTAAAGACGACCTGCTTCCATTCCGCTGCAGTCCAGTTTCCTCGTGCGCGGCAAAACTCCAAACGGAGTCGTCGATGGGTGGGCGTCAAGGGCAGCACACGTAATGGGCGCCGCGATACCAACTGTCCTTCCGCCAGGCGCCTTCGTATGGTTCGAGAAGACACAGAGGCCCCTAGTGAAGGTGCTACCTGTGCCTGGATGGCGGCCGATGAAGCAGTTGGCTGTACGCGTGCATTTCTTACGATGTGGCGGTCTTCTCGACGACTGGTCTGTCGAGGGCGTCCTGAGCCTGGTCTTCGTGTACATGACATCTCTCGTGTCCACTGGTCCCAACATCTCCTCACAACACAATCAGAGCGGCCTAATTGACGAGCTACTCGCCTAGCTGACCACCCAGCTTCCATCATCCCGACGATTCTCCCCCTCTCAAACTGCGACAACTGCTTATATTGTCTTCGAACACGGCGTAATGACATGTCTATCTCAGCTCTTCCTTTGTAAATGATTCAGCACACTCAAACAAGCTTTGGTTACCTGTTTTATACTTCACAGAGTACGATGTTCAACGCCCTCTACCGGCTATACGTAATGCGCAATCACGCTGCATTTCTAATCATTTGCATATCTCCCCGACATGTACCTTCATTGCAAGTTTCGTTACGATCCCGCAATTATTTCTTGGTGCGCTAATTTTTTTTGTCCATGAGTGTATATACAGTCGAACCCCGTTATAACGAACTTCAAGGGACCAAAGGTTTGGTTCGCTATATCCGAACCGTTAAGGTAAATGTTCACAAAATGTATAACTCATTAGTTGCTATGTGTATACAATACTGATGTATTAAAAACGATAAAATCTATTAAAAATGACCATTAATGAATTAAATTGACTAAAATCGATAACATTAAACTGATACAATACTAATTAAACTAATTAAAAATGAAAGACAAATGGATATAAATTCATTTTTCCTTTAATTCTTGCTCACTGTTTTGTTACAGAAATAATCGGTAATCTTCTGCTGACGTGATACCGATTTCAAAAACATTATATGAATTTCTTTGTCCAGTACGTCAAATGGCTGCAACACTTTTTCTTCCACTGTTTGTGTGGAAAAAAACTTATTAATTACACGCATTGCTGCTGTAGCATCTAAGATGGTGGGAATTTCATCATTTATGTGCTCCTCTTCATCAGCATCAGATGCAGAATCTTCGATTTCAGAATGATTCATTTTAATTTCTTCCACAATATCTTCATCAGTCGGATTTTCACATGTAATGATTTCATCATCAAATGTTTCGAACAATTGCATGTCACAATACGAGAATGAGGAAATATTGTCTTTTTCTATCCACATCGCGATAGGTAAATCTTCATCATCTTCTTCTTCAACATTCTTTGCTAGGCCAGCATGTCGAAAACATTTTCTAATTCTAGAATCTGTAACAAGCCGCCAAGATTTTTCGAGCATTATAAGTGCATCAAGAAGAGAAACGTCACATTTTACATTTTTATCATATTCTTCTAAAATTCGTAAAATGAGCTGCTTCCTGTAATGACATTTAAGGCTTCTGATGACACCCTGGTCCATAGTCTGTACTACAGAAGTTGCATTCGGGGGAAAGAGTACAATTCTAATCGATTGTAACTGTTTATCGTTTTTGTGTGCACTACAATTGTCAAGCAGAAGTTGAATTTTCCGTTTTTTAGCTGAAAGTTCACGATCCCACTTTCGAAGTTCTTTTTCAAACAGTTCCTTAGTCATCCACGCCTTATGGTAGGCTTCATAAGAAACAGGAAGCCCTTTGATATTTTTGAAGCATCTGGGGTGTTTAGATTTTCCAATTACTAGAAGCTTTTGACGTTCAGTTCCACTCATATTGGCACACACAAGAAATGTGATTCTGTCTTTCGACAATTTTTCGCCATTACATTTCTCTTCATTAAATTTTAATGTCTGGTTTGGTGTCATCTTGTAAAACAGTGCAGCTTCATCAGCATTAAATATGTCATTCTCGTCATAGTCACTAGATATGTCATTACAAATATTTTCTTTCCACGTATCGATGTTGGATGTTGAAACATCTCCCGATTCTCCGACAATTTTTCCGGAAGATATCTTATTCCGCTTCTTGAATCTGTCTAACCATCCATTAGAACACGAAAATGGAATTCCAAATTTACTGGCAAATTCATCAGCTTTTGACTGAAGCATTCGCCCAGAAATTGGTATATTTTGGCTTCTTTGAATGCTGAACCATTTTAATAAAGCTTCTTCCACTTCTTGATGGTCAGCTTTTCTTAATTTTTTTTGGGAGTTCAAATTTTTCTCGAAAGCAGAAATTATGCTTTCTCTGTTTTTCCATATTGTTCCAACTGTAGATTTCGATAAATCTCTTTTTCGGCAAATGTCAACTTGGCTACCTCCATTTTGTATTTCTCTTATGATATTTACTTTTTCTTCGATGCAGAATGCTTTACGCTTGCTCGACATGATGTACCTAATGATTTCTTAAAAGCGAATTTTTAACTTGTGATAAACACTCAAATAGGTGAATTAGATGAAATGACTTCCCTTCCACCTGTGTATGGAAATGAATCTTCCGGCTCGACCCTGAGCTGACCTTTCCCCTTGTTCCTGGGTGCGCATATGCTATACTGTTCATGCTTTTACTTGTTCTCCTCGAGCGTTTGATGAACCTTTCCCCTCCCCTCACTCCTCTTGCTGTGGTTTCGCTTACCGAATTACTGGCGGGATTACAACTGCAGAGTGGCTATCGTAATAGCGCATATAGATTGGTGCAGAGTTCTCTTCCCGACTCCTGTCATCACATTAGTCACCGTAACGTTAGACACGGTATTTAGAACCCCGCTCTTTGATCTGTTGTCTCCCCCGACCCCGCTCGACACCATTTGACCCGCTGACCCCCCGCCTTTTCTTTGATGGACCGCCAGAGGAGGCGATCCACGCATAGTACATAGTATAGAGTGAACATAAATCACTGGATTCCCCAAGGCACAGGCAGAGAACTCTGTACCAATGTATATGCACCATTAAAGGGAAAGAATGCAGATGTTTCTACCCTTGAATAAACAGACTTATCACTGATTTACTCCGTGTTTCACTAGCTGACATACATTTCCATATGAAATCAGAGTCGAAGTCATGTTTTCACAACTGCGGAAAAAAAAATCAGTCGACTGAAAAAAAAGGTTCGTTATAGCCAATTCTTAACATTTCGGGGGTTCGCTATAAAAGGGTAAATTAGCATTAAATAGAATAGGAAAACGGCGGGACCAAAAATTTTGTTCGTTATATCCGGGAGTTCGTTATATCCCAGGTTCGCTATAACGGGGTTCGACTGTATATATATATATATATATATATATATATATATATATTTACATCAAATGTATACATTGATCGTCGTATTTATTATATATATATATATATATATATATATATATATATAGGCATTAATTGCATACATTGACTGTTGCATTTAATTTGAATGTACTCCGTATTGAATTTCGTGTTTTCAGATAGTGATTTATAAAACCATAACAAATGAAGGCAATCGTCAAAGAATTAACTATTCATTTTTATTGCAATATTTATCACTATATTATAAATTTCACAATCACATTACTAAAATGGAGAATACATATCTTACGGTGATTAAACTTTATGACAAGGCAAGCATTTTTAATTCATCCCCCTTCTCAGAAGAAACTTCTCTTGCAGTGAAAACCGAAGATAGAAAAAAAGCAAACTATTACTTTGTTGTTAGACTAACGTCAAGCAAACATGTGAATTGTTTCAATAGCCGCCTTCGTAGATCTGAAGTAAATATTGACATAATCGTGAGCTATAAAAGAAAAATTAATAGAGCCCAAAGTTTTTGAAGCCTTCTTTGAAAGTGAAGTGAATTCATTTTTCTATTTGATTCTTAAGAATAAATGTATAACGTTTACCGCAATACAGAGAGTTTTTGTTGTGAGGCACAAGTGGAAGAAAATACTCTCGTTGCTCTTCAAATAAATTTTTCTTCAAAGCTATTGAGATATTGTGCCCTCGGGAAGGTTTCCATAACCCTTGTTCGTTAAAATAAAGTTGATATTGGCATTTTTCTCTTTTCAAGAAAATTTCATTTAAAACTCTATTTTAAAACATTGGTCATCGCGAACTAAGAAAAATAACCAGTTAAGAGAAGCAAACGTAAAACAATGAAAAATCTGGCAATTTAATAAATATAAAAATTGCCATTTTTATCATTACTAAACATATATATGGTTATACCGAATACAAATTACACAATAAATACACTAGTGTTCAAAATTGAAAGTGAATCGAATTTCTGGAAAACTAATGCACGGATTTTATTGAAATTTGGTAGGGATACACTGTTATATCTATGGTGCCCGGTATAAGGGGCTTAAGTCAAAAAAAGTGATTTTTAGATATTTATTAGTATTGATAAAAAAATCTTTTGACTTGTATAAAAGGTTTAATTAAGTCTATCAATTTTGTATATAAAAGCACTTTTTTTGTACAAAATACTCAAGTGGAAATTATTGTTCTGCGATTGTTATAAAAACCAATAACTTGGTATATTTGAATCACTTTTTTTGACTTAAGCCCTTTATACATAGATATGTAAGAAATATTTATACCATACAGCACCCATGGTACGCACTCAGGATCGTAAGGCTTATCAACGCAGGGATGTCCAAAACCCACGTTGCAGGATCGAGTATGAAATGACTCTAATATGGGGAGGGTCCTCTCTCACTGACCTAAAACTCTCACAGAACGCTGTCAAACTGGGACCGAAGCAGTTTGATGAATACCTGTGACAGTAGGTCCCACTACTGCAGCAACGTAGTTTTCAGCTCCTGGATTGTTGGGAACGACATTACATCTAATACTTTAGTTGCCCAGTTTGGCAACACCTGTTTGAAAAAAAGAGTTTTTGATTAAAAAAAGTAAGATGGCTGTTTGTAGAATGTGATACCTTTTCAGTCTAATTTAATACTCAATATCTAACATTTTGGTGCCGAAACCCGGGACATCGGACATCGCCATTTGAAGTAAAATAGAACTTGCCGATCTTTCGTAAAGTAACAGGAAGTATAAATCTCAGAGTTCCTGATTCTTTTAAAGGGATTTTTGGATTAATGGACGAAAAGTAACCCGCCCTGTATCTCTAGTCATCCCCCTCGAGGTTGACCAGGGTAGGGAGGATGTTGGGAACGAGATTACATCCAATACTTTAGTTGTCCAATTTGGCAATACCTGGTTAAAAAAGAGTTTTTGAGGAAATAAAGTAAGATGGCTGTTTGTAGAATGTGATACCTTTTCAGTCTAATTTAATACTTAATATCTAACATGGTCCTCAGAGGGGGATGGAGAGCTGCAATTGCCCTCCCAAGAGAGTCCCAGATATGTTCAGTAGAGTTCAGGTCTGGATATCTGACTGGTCCATCCAACCTGCGAATAGCCCCACTTTCAAGATAATCGTCGATTAGGTGAGCCTTATGTGGACGAGCTTTGTCGTCCATAAAAGTGCTCCGATGGCCAACTGCGCTTCTGAAAAGTCAAATATAAGGCTGTAAGGTCTACTCTCTATACATCTCACCAGTCAAGGATATTCTGTCAAACACATTTTTCTTGGTGATCAAACGTTATGAAAATAAAAAGTATATTAAACACAGATTAACTACAATTTTTTGAAAGTGGTTTTATTTTAGGGTACAGTGGACCTTCAAACCTCACTTTTTTTTGTTTTGAATGGATTTGCTTGAAATTGGAATATGTGATTAGTACCATAGATATGTAAAAGTGGTTAAAATTTAAAGATGAAATATTAATAATTTATGAATTAGGAATTATTAATTGTATCAAAAATTGGCCTCATTAAAAATGCTCCATGCGCATTTTTTTGCATATAATATGGTAATTTTTATTTACAGGATACTTTATAGAACTAACAATGAAACTTATTGATTATTTTAAGCATTCATTAAAAATATAAAGAGAAAAAAATAATAATATTGAAAACACGTTTTTTATGACTCAAAATACCTATAAATCATCTTTTCAAGTACAAAATTTAAAAATTCTGAGCTACGAAGCATAATATTTTTCAATAAGATTTACTTGATATAGTGTTAAGTATATAAAACTTAAATTTCAAAGCAATACGATCATTAGAAATGCGCCTGGAACAGTTTGAATATTCGTATGACATGAAATTTTTATTTTGAGAAAAACACATTTAAAGTTATTGCTATTAGTAACCATATAATATCTAAATTAAATATAAATGCCTATAACTAGGAAAGTAATCACAGAAATTAAAAAAAAAATTTGCAACACATTCCTACTCGTCCGTTGTTTCAAAATTCAGTAAAATAAAAAAATCGAATTTTTGGACAAATTTCACAATTTTCAAAGTTCTCTGTCCCCTTAAAAATTATATTAAAGCATGTGAAAAGCAAATCTCCATGTAAGAACGTAATACTAGTACCCCCAAATTAAT